>CM077667.1:315117092-315509592 GCA_039707655.1 Elymus sibiricus | reverse complement strand
TGGACTTTTAGATGGTTCAAAGCAATAGTCTACTTTTGACATAAAGACTTCAATACTCAAGCATGCCAACAAGCAACCATGTCTTTCAAAATATCAACACTAAAGAAAGTTATCCCTAGCCCATCATGCTCAATCATTGATCCATTCATGAAACACACTCAAATATTAACTTCACCCAATGCACAAGTATGATCATAGTGCCCCCTAGTTGGTGCTTTTATAAGAGAAGATGGAGACTCAAGTTAAAAATAAAAATTGCATAAAGTAAATAGACAGGCCCTTCGCAGAGGGAAGTAGGAATTTGTAGAGGTGCCAGAGCTCAAAGTTTAAATTGAGAGAGAAAAAAATGTTTTGAGTGGCATGCCTTTCCTGTCAACGAAAATGACAAAGTAGTTCACAATACTTTCCATGCTAGGTACATCATAGGCGGTTCCCAAACATAAAGTAAAGTTAATTCCTTTTTCCACCATTCTTTCACAATCCATGGCTAGCCGTATCCACGGTTGCCTTCCATACCAACACTTTCCAAGGAATTTATTATTTGACAACATAAAGTAAATTTCTTTTTTTTTCATTTCGGGACTGGGCATCCCTATTACCGCCGTACTCTCGTGCAATGACAAGTGAATAGACACTCATCTTGTGAATAACACATCTAGCATGGCAAAATATTGGACACCCCCTACCGTTTCGTGAGCGGTACGAGCACACAAAAAGGAAATTTATTTTGAAAATTGGAGATGGCACATCCAAATTTGCTTAGAACGGCATGGAAATACCGCATATAGGTAGGTATGGTGGACTCATAAGGCAAAACTGGGTTTAAGGATTTTGGATGCACAAGTAGTATTTCTACTTAGTACAAGTGGAGGCTAGCAAATAGATTGAGAAGCAACCAACCAAAAAAAATTCATATAAACTGGCATTGAGCATAACTAACACCGAATAATGCACCATAAGTAGGATGTAATTTCATTGCATAACTATTGACTTTCGTACTTCCATAGGGAATCACAAACCTTAACACCAATATTCTTACTAAAGCATAATTACTCACTAACATGACTCACATATTACTATCATCATGTCTCAAAACTATTACAAGGAATCAAGTTTAATTTGTCCAATGATCTTCATGAAAGTTTTTATTATATCCCTCTTGAATATCTATCACTTTGGGACTAGTTTCATATATTGCCATTGCTTTTGACAAGCTCAAACAAATTTAAGTGAAGAACATGAGCATAAAAGTTTCATCTCTCAAAATAATGTAAGTGAAGCATGAGAGGATTTCTTAAAAAATTACTAACTCTCCAGTTAATCTAAGTGAAGCATGAGAGTATTTCTTCAAAATTTCAAAGTACAACGTGCTCAAAAAGATATAAGTGAAGCACTAGAACAATTCCATAGCTCAAAAAAATTTAAGTGAAGTATATAGAGCAATTCTAACAAATCATAGCATAATTTTGGCTCTCTCAAATAGGTGTGTCCAGCAAGGATACTAGTGACAAACTAAAAAGAAAAGCAAGCAAAGACTCAAATAATACAAGACGCTCCAAGCAAAGCTCATGATATGTGACGAATAAAAATATAGCTCCAAGTAAAATACCGATGGTCGTTAGAAGAAAGAGGGGATGCCACTCGGGGCATCCCCAAGCTTAGTTGCTTGTTTCTCCTTGGATATTATCTTGGGGGTGCTGTAGCATCCCCAAGCTTAGGCTCTTTTCACTCCTTATTCCTTAATCCATTGTGATCTCACCCAAAACTTGAAAACTTCAATCACACAAAACTCAACAAAATCTTCGTGAAATCCGTTAGTATAATAAAGCAAATCACCACTTTAAGTACTGTTGCAAACTCATTTAAATTTTATTATTGCATTATACCTACTGTATTTTAACTTTACCATGGCTTATACCCTTCAATACGAACCATAGATTCATCAAAACAAGCAGACAATGCAACAAAAACAGAATCTGTCTTAAACAAAACAATCTGTAGTAATCTGTACTCTAACCATACTTCTGTAACTCTAAAAAATCAGCAAAATTAGGACAACGTAAATAATTTGTATAGCAACATTGTGTTCAAATTTCAGCTCATTATCACGCTCCAGTAAAAAATGAAAATTCGTGCACTGGAGGCAAAGTTTCTGTTTCATATTCAGCATTGTTTCTACTCACCTTATGAATCATCCGAAAGGCTTTACTTGGCACAAACACTAAATAAAACATAAAAACACAATCATAACAGAGGCATAATTGTGTCAACACTCAAGAACAGAAAGTAAAAGGCAACAATAAATTTTATTCATTGGGTTGCCTCCCAACAAGCTCTTTCTTTATAGCCATTAAGATAGGCTTGAGATTTCAATGATGCCCTCATGAAAGATAATGATAGCCACACAAAGAGAGCATCATGAAGCATATGGAAAACACACTGAAGTCTAACATACTTCCTATGCATAGGTATTTTATAAGCAAACAAATTATCAAGGCAAGCAAAAACTAGCATATGGAAGGAAGAAGAAAGAGATAATAGCAATCTCAACATGAAGAGAGGTAATTTAGTACCATGAAAATTTCTACAACCATAATTTCCCCTCTCATAATAATTACATGTAGGATCATAATCAAATACAACAATATAGCTATCATAAACAATACTCTCTTTATGATCAACATGCATAAAGTTTTTATCATCTTCCAAAATAGTGGGATTATCATCAACTAAAGTTATGACCTCTCCAAACCCACTTTTATCAAAAAATTCATAAGATTGAACACTCTCCAAATATGTGGGATCATTTTTACCTAAAGTTAACGCTCTCCCAAACCCACTTACAATACTATTGCAAACATTATTATCAATAACATATTCAACATGAGGCTTAAATAAATTTTCAAGATCATAAGAAGCATTATCACCCCAATCATGATCATTGCAATAAGAAGTGGACATGACAAAATTATCATCCCCAAGCTTGTAGTTTTGCATATCATTAACGTAATTGACATTAATAGAACTTATAGTAACATCATTGCAATCATGCTTTTCAATCAAGGAGCTATCATGAATCACCTTATAAATTTCTTCTTTCAACACTTCATCAAATTTTTCAGATTCATGATTTTCAAATAAAACTTCATAGAGATAATCAAGTGCACTCAACTCACTAGCAATTGGCTCATCATAATTTTGTCTTTCGAAAAGATTAGCAAGTGGATGAGGATCCATATCAATAGATTTTTAGCAAGCAAAGATGCAAGCAAATAGAGGGCACACGGCCACACAAGCAAAGATAGCAAACAAGCAAACAAAAAGAGATCCGGCGTGAAAAAGGCGAACAAGAACGAGGGCGAATAAAACAGCAAATTTTTGTGAAGTGGGGGAGAGGAAAATGAGAGACAAATGGCAAATAATGTAAATTGCAAGGAGATGAGATTTGTGATTAGGAACCTGATAGATGTTGATGGTGTCTCCTCAACGCCAGAGATTGGCACGTAGAAGAGACCGCTTCCTCCCCGGCAATGGCGCCAGAAATTCCTTTGCGTGGCTTGAGACTGCGTCGGTATTTCCCCAAAGAGGAAGGGATGATACAACACAGTGACGGTAAGTATTTCCCTCAGTTATGAAACCAAGGTATCGAACCATTAGGAGGATCATGCAACACTATGTAAACAACACCTGCACACAAAGAACAAATACTTGCAACCCGACGCGAAAGAGAGGTTGTCAATCCCTCCACAGTAAAAAAGATATATTAGGTTGTGATAGATTGGATAGATAGATCTCGCAAGAACACAAAATAAAAGAGGCAAATAAAAAGTGCAGCAAGGTATTTTTGGGTTTTTGGAATAATAGATCTGAAAACAAAAGCGGCAAAAAGATAGATCGGAAAGCAATATGTTGGAAAAGTAGACCCGGGGGCCGTTGGATTCACTAGTGGCTTCTCTCATGAGTATAGCACACGGTGGATGAACAAATTACTGTTGGGAAATTGATAGAAGATCAAATAATCATGACGATATCCAAGGCGATGATCATTATATAGGCATCACGTCCAAGATTAGTAGACCGAAACGATTCTGCATCTACTACTATTACCCACACATCGACCGCTATCCAGCATGCATCTAGTGTATTAAGTTCATGGAAAAACAGAGTAATGCAATAAGAATGGTGACATGATGTAGACAAGATCTATTCATGTAGGAATACACCCCATCTTGTTATCCTTAATAGCAACGATACATGTGTGCCTCGCTGCCCCTTCTGTCACTGGGAGAGGACACCGCAAGATCGAACCCATCACAAAGCACCTCTTCCCATGGCAAGAAAACCGATCTAGTTGGCCTAACTAAACCAAATATTCGAAGAAGAAATACGAGGCTATAAGTAATCATGCATATAACAGATCAAATAAGACTCAAATAATATTCATGGATAGAAACTGATCATGAACTCAAAAATCATCGGATCCCAACAAACACATCGCAAAAAGTTTACATCAAATAGATCGCCAAGAGACCATTGTATTGAGAATCAAAAGAGAGAGAGGACACCATATAGCTACTGCCTACAGACCCGTAGGTGTATGGTGGACTACTCACGCATCATCGGAGAGGCACCAATGAGGATGATGAACCCCTCCGTGATGGTGTTAGATTGGATCTCGCGGTTCTGGAACTTGCGGCGTCTGGATGTATTTTTAGTTGACTCCTCTAGGGTTTCTGGAATATTTGGGTATTTATAGAGATCAGAGGCAGTGGAGGGGGTTCCCGAGGCTGCCACAACCCATCGGGGCGCGCCTGGGGCCCCTGGCGCGCCCTGGTGGGTTGTGGGCGGCCTGGGCTCCCTCCTAGTTACTTCTTTGGCCCACTGGCCTCCTTCTGGTCCAAAAATTTCTCCAAAAAGTTTCATCGCGATTGGACTCCATTTGGTACTGATATTCTGCAAAGTAAAAAAACAAGCAAAAACAGCAATTAGCACTTTGGCACTATGTCAATAGGTTAGTCCCAAAAAATGATATAAAGTTGCTATAAAATGATTCTAAAACATCCAAGATTGATAATATAACAGCATGGAACAAGCAAAAATTATAGATACTTTGGAGACGTATCAAGCTCCCGCTGTTGTGTCTGAGCGCAAGTGCCCTATTTATGCTCCATATCTGATGCATTTGATCAAGGTGACCTAGCGACCACCTTTCCAGGTGTTATGTTTGAGTGTAGTGAGGTGGTTCCACACAAGATTGTTTAGGTGAGACAGAAAGACAAGTGGGCCACTCATGCTATTCCTGAGATGGATATTTCTGAGGATGAGGATGATGAGGACTTTGTTGCCGAGGGTGGCATTGCTTCCATTTTCGCGCCCTCTAGTGCTGAGCCATCTTGCTCTAAGTCGCTCAAGGAGAAGATGAAGAAGATCTTTTGCATGCAAGCTCATGGCCAGTACAAAGCTCATGTTGCCGAGAAGAAAGCTAGGAGCCATCACAAGGCGCTTGGCAGGCAAGTGGGGCTGGAGGTTCGGAGTGAGTCTGAGGACTCCATCACCAATGAGGGTGTCTGGACGTCAAGGCACTGCAAGTGGAATTCTGATGTTGATCTGCCTGGCTCTTCTGCTCCACCTAGCTCTTCTGCTCCGCCTGGTACCACAACTTATAGTCCCGAGTTAGGAGAATATTGAAGATGGTCCCTTGAGCTGCTACTACCTCGGATCGTCTTAGTCCTCTCTGCCCTTTTGGTGTCTCGATGCCAAAGGGGGGGAGAGTGTAGGGATTTGCCGAGTCATGAGTGCGTTTTAGTTGCTTGTTTTTCTTCGCTCGTGAACTCTTTTATCATTTTCTTTGGTTTGGTTTATGTGTGTGAGCTTCAGTGACTGCGTCATATGGTGTGAGACATATGCTACCCTTTAATTATCTTTATATGTCTTATTATGTGAACTATGTTTATCTTGTGCCCTATATTTATGTTCGCATGTCACTCCTTGCATTTATTTCTATTTCTTATTCTCTTATTGCAAGTAGTGCCAGTCTATAAAATTAGGGTGAGTGTTGATCCTAGTGTGTGTGCTTTGCATTCCAAAAGCACATCAAATATAGCTCACACATCTAGGGGGAGCCCGTCTATATTTTGTAGACGTTGGGGTTTGCATTCTATCTCATAATATTATTTGTGGAAATCCCGTGTTGTCATCAGTCCACCAAAAAGGGGGAGATTGTAGGGCATATTTCTACCCAGTGGTTTTCGTGATTGATGACAATGCATTCGCAGACTAATTGTGTGCATTAAGCCTTTCAGATATTTCATCATATGGCACAAGATGATTCTTGCCCCTCGGTGGTTTAGAGTGAAGACGGTTTCTTTCTCGCGTTTCATTTTCGGTGATTTGAGTCATAGGAGAACCGTATTATTAAGAGGGGGTCCGCATCAGAGAGGTTTGGGTGGAATCAACACGTACACTTTCATTTGCACCCACATTCCTTTTGTGCTTCATTGGAGTACCAACGTTGCTCTTGTTCTGGTCCGGAGAGACCCAAGCGGAAGTACCACGCAAGGCAGCGATACTACCGCTTATTAGGGGTAGTACCGCTCTGGTCAGTGGTACTACCGCTAATTAGCGGTAGTATCGTTCTGGGCAGCGGCAGTGCCTTTGCCTACTGCCGCGCGTGGTACTGCCGGCTTCAGAGTCTCGACATTTTTCGTGTTGGACTGAGCGGTTTCTGGATGGTAGTAAAGCGAGATAGTACCGCTCCCGAGCGATAGTACCGCTTGCTACTACCGTGCCACTTCCGCCCTCTCATTATGGACTGGAATGCTCAGCGGATCTTGAGCGGTAGTAGGGAGAGGTACTACCTATTATTAGGGGTAGCACCGCCTTGAGGAGCGGTAGTACCACTTACGCGGAACTGCCATCTCCTCCTCCTACTTCTCTGCATCTGGGAGTATTTGCAGTGCAACCCTAGCGGTAGTACCGCTGGGGCGAGCGGAAGTACCGCTCCGGCGGCACTACCGCCTCGTGGCCTCGTGCCATTGCACGTGTGGCTGGCTCTACCGCCCAAGCGGTAGTACCGCTTGAGTGCGGGTTGAGAGGGGTAACCGTTGGATTTGTTCCCCCACTATATAAAGGGGGTCTTCTTCCCCAAGAAGTCTACCTCTTCCTCCCCAAAGCTCCATTGTTGCTCCAAGCTCTATTTTCACCCGATCTTCCTCCCTAGCCAACAAAACTTGTTGCTCTTCTAGGGTTTGGGTGAGAGGGCCCCGATCTACACTTCCACCAAGAGAAATTTGATTCCCCCCACTAATCCCTTGCGGATCTTGTTACTCTTGGGTGTTTGAGTACCCTAGACTGTTGAGGTCACCTCGAAGCCATATTCCATTGTGGTGAAGCTTCGTGGTGGTGTTGGGAGCCTCCAATTAAGTTGTGGAGATTGCTCCGGCCTTTTTTGTAAAGGTTCGGTTGCCGCCTTCAAGGACACCACTAGTGGAATCATGGCATCTCGCATTGTGTGAGTGTGTGAGGATAATACGGTGGCCTTAGTGGCATCTTGGGGAGCATTGTGTCTCCACACCGCTCCAACGAAGATGTACTTCCCCTCAAAGGGAAGGAACTTCGATAACACATCCTCGTCTCCACCGGTTCCACTTGTGGTTATCTCTCACCTTTACTTTGTGCAAGCTATACTTGTGTTGTATATTTTGCTTGCGTGTACCTAGTTGCATATCTAGACAACCTATTTGTTGCTAAATCTAAATTGTTAAGAAAAGCTAAAAATTTGTAGTTGCCTATTCACCCCCCCTTTAGTCAACCATATTGATCCTTTCAACCATGCACTAGCCCCTCCTTTCAGTTAGTATGCGACCAAAGGAATTCTACGATCTTCCGGAATCTCCATGGCCTCAAAGAAAGTCCCCACTTCATATAACTAGTCAAGGCACCCTTCAATATCAATATTTCAATTTAAAGCTGGGATCTCATATTTAACCTTGTATGTATCCCTTGCAAAGTTGTCAGAATCGAGATTCTGAATCGGATCGCGGCTCCGTTGGTAGGATCGTGAATCGTAGAATCATAGCTACCATGATCGTAGAAATTTAGATTCTATGAGCAAAATCATAGAATCGGAGGGGCTAGTTTGGATTGTAAGATTCTAAGACTTGAGTCACGATTCTGACAACTTTGATCCCTTGCATATGTAGGGTTGGGTACTCTCTGACGCGCATAGAGATCAGGTTCTTCAAGGGCATCATTATATTCTTCACCTCCAGAAGCTTCAACATAAATTGGCCTTCTTGAAGTACGTTTAACAGCACATTGTTGTGGTAGGATTGCTCCAAGATTACCTAGGCTTCTTCCATGTTGAACATACTCATCTTCTTTTGATGAATCTTCTTCAATCGTAGTAGGGGGCACTCTTTCTTGTCATATCATTGATACGCCCATTTTGCATCATGATTTCCTACTGTTATTTACTTTGTTTTGTTGAATAATAATGCTTTGGGGAGTGATTCTAATGCCTTTTCTCTCATAATATGCAAGGTTTACACAAAGAGGGAGAATACCGACACGTGGAATTCTGGACCCAAGAAAAGCACGTCGGAGATACCTATTCTGCACAACCCCAATGAAGCTGAAAATTTACGGAGATTATTTTTGTATTTAATAATAATTACTGGAGCTGAAAACTATAATGCTTTGGGGAGTGATTCTAATGCCTTTTCTCTCATAATATGCAAGGTTTACACAAAGAGGGAGAATACCGGCAGCTGGAATTCTGGACCCAAGAAAAGCACGTTAGAGATACCTATTCTGCACAACTCCAATGAATCTGAAAATTTACGGAGATTATTTTTGTATTTAATAATAATTACTGGAGCTGAAAACTATCGGAGGAGGTCTCCCAGGTGGGCACCACCCACCAGGGCACGCCCAGGGGTGCCTGGCGCGCCCTGTTGTATCGTGCCCAGCCTGGCCCACTTCCGGTGCCCATCTTCTGGTATAAATTCCCAAAAAACCTAAAAAATTAGGAGGAGGACTTTCGGGACGAAGCGCCGTCGCCTCGAGGCGGAACTTGGGCAGGAGCACTTTTGCCCTCCGGCGGAGCGATTCCGCCGGGGGAACTTCCCTCCCGGAGGGGGAAATCAAAGCTATTGTCATCACCAACACCCCTCTCATCTTTGGGAGGCCAATCTTCATCAACATCTTCAACAGCACCGTCTCCTCTCAAACCCTAGTTCATCTCTTGTGTTCAATCTTTGTACCGGAACCTCAGATTGGTACCTGTGGATGACTAGTAGTGTTGATTACCTTGCGTAGTTGATTACTATATGGTTTATTTGGTGGAAGATCATATGTTCAGATTCATTATGCTATTCATTACTCCTCTGATCTTGAGCATGATTATTATTTGTGAGTAGTTACCTTTGTTCTTGAGGTCACGGGAGAAGTCATGTTGCGAGTAATCATGTGAATTTGATATGTGTTCGATATTTTGATGATATGTATGTTGTGATTCCCTTAGTGGTGTCATGTGAACGTCGACTACATGACACTTCACCATTCATGGGCCTAAGGGAATGCATTGTGGATTAGTTATTAGATGTTGGGTTGCTAGAGTGATAGAAGCTTAAACCCTAGTTTATGCGCTACTTCGTAAGGGGCTGATTTGGATCCACATGTTTAATGCTATGGTTAGACTTTGTCTTAATACTTTTCTCGTAGTTGCGGATGCTTGCGAGGGGGTTAATCATAAGTAGGTTGTTAGTTCAAGTAAGAACAACACCTTAGCACCGGTCCACCCACATAACAAATTATCAAAGTAGCGAACACGAATCAAACCAACATGATAAAAGTGATTAGACGAAATTCCCGTGTACCCTCAAGAACACTTTGCCTATTACTAGTGATTGTTCTGGCCTGTCCTTTGCCTCAAAAGGATTGGGCTATCTTGCTGCACCTTTTTTACCGCTACCGTTACTTGCTCGTTACAAATTACCTTGCTATCAAACTATCTGTTACCTACAATTTCAGTGCTTGCAGAAATTACCTTGCTGAAAACCGCTTGTCATTTCCTTCTGCTCCTCATTGGGTTTGACACTCTTACTTATCGAAAGGACTACGATTGATCCCCTATACTTGTGGGTCATCAAGACTCTTTTCGGGCACCGTTTCCGGGGAGTGAAGCGCTCTTGGTAAGTGGAAATCGGCAAGGAAAAAACTTATACTATGTGCTGAAATTTATTGCTACTTGCTACTATGGAGACCAATCCTTTGAGGGGTTTGTTCGGGGTATCTTCACCTCGACCAGAACCACAATTAGTTACCCCTCAACCTACAGCACCTACTAAAAATGTTTCTTATGATATTCCTTCGGGTATGCTAGAACACTTGCTTGCTAAACCTTATGCAGGAGATGGAACTGAACATCCTGATATGCATCTCTTATATGTGAACAAAATATGTGGATTATTTAAGCTTGCTGGTTTACCCGGAGATGAAGTTAAGAAGAAGGTTTTCCCTTTATCTTTGGAGGGAAAAGCATTGACATGGTATAGGCTATGTGATGATCTTGGATCTTGGAACTGGAATCGTTTGCAATTGGAATTCCATCAAAAGTTTTATCCTATGCATCTAGTTCATCATGATCGGAATTATATATATAATTTTTGGCCTCGTGAAGGAGAAAGTATCGCTCTAGCTTGGGGGAGGCTTAAGTCAATGTTATATTCATGCCCCAATCATGACATTCCAAGGGAAGTTATCATTCAGAATTTTTATGCTCGGCTTTCTCATAATGATCAATCCATGCTCGATACTTCTTGTGGTGGTTCTTATCTGAAGAAGACTATTGATTTTAAGTGGTATCTCTTGGAAAGAATTAAACGCAACTCTGAAGATTGGGAACTCGACGAAGGTAATGAGTCAGGTATAAAGCTTGAATTTGATTGTGTCAAATCTTTTATGAATATCGATACTTTTCACAAGTTTAGCACTAAATATGGACTTGACTCTGAGATAGTAGCCTCTTTCTGCGAAGCATTTGCTACTCACGTTGATCTCCCTAAGGAGAAGTGGTTTAAATATCATCCCCCTGTTAAATAAGAAATTAAGAACCGGTCATAGCTAAAGAAGAAACCATCTTTTACAGTGTTGATCCAGTTGTGCCTACTGCTTATATTGAAAAGCCACATTTCCCTGTTAGGATAAAGGAACATGCTAAGGTATCAACCGTGGTTCGTAAGAGTAATATAAGAGCACCTAAACCCCCTGAGAAAATTAAAGTAGAACCTAGTGTTGCTATGGTTAAAGATCTCTTGGAAGAAAATATTGATGGGCATGTCATTTACCTTTGTGATGAAGCTGCTAGAATTGCTAAGCCTGATAAGAATGATAAACATAGACCTATAGAACGCTTGCCCGTTGTCTCAGTTAAAATAGGAGATCATTGCTACCAAGGTTTAAGTGATTTAGGTGCTAGTGTGAGTGCTATCCCTTTTACCTTATACCAAGAAATTATGAATGAAATAGCACCTGCTGAAATGGAAGATATTGATGTTACTATTAAACTTGCTAATAGAGATACAATCACACCACTTGGGATTGTTAGAGATGTTGAAGTCTTGTGTGGGAAAGTAAAATACCCTAATGATTTTCTAGTTCTTGGTTCCCCAAAAGATGACTTTTGTCCCATTATCTTTGGTAGACCTTTCTTGAGCACCGTCAATGCTAAGATAGATTGTGAAAAACAAACTGTCGGTGTCAGTTTTGGTAATGTGTCTCATGAGTTTAATTTTTCCAAGTTTAGTAGACAACCTCGTGATAAAGCGTTACCTAGTGAAGATGAAATAATTGGTCTTGCTTCTATTGCTGTGCCTCCTACTGATCCCTTAGAACAATATTTGCTCGACCATGAAAAAAATATGCACATGCGTGAAAGAAATGAAATAGATCAAATTTTCTTCGAACAACAACCTCTCTTGAAAAACAATTTGCCTATTGAAACTCTTGGAGGTCCTCCTCCAGCTAAAGGTGATCCCGTGTTTGAATTGAAACAATTGCCTCACACTTTGAAGTATGCTTATCTTGATGAGAAAAAGATATATCATGTTATTATTAGTGCTAACCTTTCAGAACATGAAGAAGAAAGATTATTGAAAGTTCTAAGGAAGCACCGGGCTGCTATTGGATATACTCTTGATGATCTTAAGGGCATTAGTCCCACTCTATGTCAGCACAAGATCAATATGGAACCAGATGCTAAACCCGTTGTTGATCACCAACGACGATTGAATCCTAAGATGAAAGAAGTGGTAAGAACTGAAATATTAAAGCTTCTGGAAGCAGGTATAATCTATCCCATAGCTGATAGTAGATGGGTAAGTCCCGTTCATTGTGTCCCTAAGAAACGAGGTATTACCGTTGTTCCTAATGATAAGAATGAACTCATTCCACAAAAAGTTGTCACTGGCTATAGAATGGTAATTGATTTTAGAAAATTAAATAAAGCTACAAGAAAAGATCATTACCCTTTGCCTTTCATTGATCAAATGCTAGAGAGACTATCTAAGCACACACACTTTTGTTTCCTGGATGGATATTCTGGTTTCTCTCAAATACCCGTGTCACAATCCGATCAAGAGAAAACCACCTTTACTTGCCCTTTTGGAACCTATGCTTATAGACGGATGCCTTTTGGTTTATGCAATGCACGTGCTACCTTTCAAAGATGTATGACTGCTATATTCTCTGATTTTTGTGAAAATATTGTGGAGGTTTTCATGGATGATTTTTCCGTTTACGGAACTTCTTTTGATGATTGCTTAAGCAACCTTGATCGAGTTTTGCAGAGATGTGAACAAACTAATCTTGTCTTGAATTGGGAGAAGTGCCACTTTATTGTTAATGAAGGCATTGTCTTGGGGCATAAAATATCTGAGCGAGGTATTGAGGTGGATAAAGCTAAAGTTGATGCAATTGAGAAAATGCCATGTCCTACAGATATTAAAGGTATTCGAAGTTTCCTTGGTCATGCTGGTTTTTATAGGAGGTTCATTAAAGACTTCTCTAAAATTTCTAGGCCTCTTACTAATCTTTTGCAAAAGGATATTCCTTTTGTCTTTGACGATAATTGTGTGGAAGCATTTGAAACACTCAAGAAAGCCTTAACCTCTGCACCTATCGTTCAACCACCTAATTGGAACTTGCCTTTTGAAATTATGTGTGATGCTAGTGATTATGCTGTTGGTGCTGTTCTAGGACAAAGAGTTGATAAGAAATTGAATGGTATCCATTATTCTAGTAAAACTCTAGGCAGTGCTCAACGAAACTATGCTACTACTGAAAAAGAATTTTTAGCGGTTGTGTTTGCTTGTGATAAATTTAGATCCTATATCGTTGACTCAAAAGTTATTGTTCACACCGATCATGTTGCTATAAAATATCTTATGGAAAAGAAAGATGCTAAACCTAGACTCATTAGGTGGGTTCTCTTGCTTCAAGAATTTGACTTACATATCGTTGATAGGAAAGGAGTTGAGAACCCCATAGCTGATAACTTGTCTAGGTTAGAAAATATGCTTGATGACCCACTACCTATTGATGATAGTTTCCCTGACGAACAGCTAGCTGCAATAAGTGTCTCACACAACACACCTTGGTATGCTGACTATGCTAATTACATTGTTGCTAAATATATACCACCTAGTTTCACATACCAACAAAAAAATAATTCTTCTATGACTTGAGACATTACTTTTGGGATGACCCACATCTTTATAAAGGAGTAGATGGTATTATTAGGCGTTGTGTACCTGAGCATGAACAGGAGCAGATCCTACGGAAATGTCATTCCGAAGCTTATGGAGGACATCATGCGGGAGATAGAACTGCTCATAAGGTGTTGCAATCCGGATTTTATTGGCCTACTCTTTTCAAAGATGCTCGTAAGTTTGTCTTGTCTTGTGTTGAATGTCAAAGAATTGGTAATATCGGTAAGCGTCAAGAAATGCCTATGAATTATTCACTTGTTGTTGAACCATTTGACGTGTGGGGTTTTGATTACATGGGGCCTTTTCCTTCCTCTAACGGGTACACTCATATTTTAGTTGCGGTTGATTATGTCACTAAGTGGGTAGAAGCTATTCCAAGTAGTAGTGCTGATCACCACACCTCCATTAAAATGCTTAAACAGGTTATCTTCCCGAGGTTTAGAGTCCCTAGATATTTAATGATCGATTGTGGTTCACACTTTATTCATGGTGCTTTCCGTAAGATGCTTGCTAAATATGATGTTAACCATAGAATTGCATCACCCTATCATCCTCAATCTAGTGGTCAAGTAGAACTTAGCAATAGAGAAATAAAATTAATATTACAAAAAACTGTCAATAGGTCTCGTAAGAATTGGTCTAAGAAATTAGATGATGCACTTTGGGCCTATAGAACAGCTTATAAAAATCCTATGGGTATGTCTCCATATAAAATGGTGTATGGGAAGGCTTGTCATTTGCCTCTAGAACTAGAACACAAAGCATTTTGGGCAATTAAAGAACTCAATTATGATTTCAAACTTGCCGGTGAGAAGAGACTATTTGATATTAGCTCACTAGGTGAATGGAGAACCCAAGCGTATGAAAATGCCAAGCTATTCAAAGAACAAGTAAAAAGATGGCATGACAAAAGAATCCAAAAGCGGAAATTCAAAATAGGAGATTATGTTCTTTTATTCAACTCTCGTTTAAGATTCTTTGCAGGAAAACTTCTCTCCAAATGGGAGGGACCATATATTATTGAAGAGGTTTATCGTTCTGGAGCTATCAAGATTAATAACGCCGAAGGTACTAACCCGAAGGTGGTCAATGGCCAAAGAATTAAGCATTATATCTCAGGTACGCCTATTAACGTTGAAAGCAATGTTATCCAAACCATGACACCGGAGGAACACATAAAAGAAACCTTCCGGAACACTCCAGAATACTTAAGAATAGGAGGTACGTGATACGGTAAGTAAACGGACTCCGAAAAATCTGCAAAAATATTTTCTATCAGTTTTGGAATATTTTGAAATTTTAGGAATAAAAAAATAAACCGGAAGGTGATAGAGGTGAGCACGATACACCAGGGCGCGCCAGGCACACCTGGGCGCGCCCTGGTGGGTGGTGCCCACCTCGGATGCCTTCCCGACTCCGTTTTCCTTCCAAATACTTGTTTCCCAAGAATAAAAATTCTCTATATATACCCCCGACTGTTTTGACGACCGTATCGCAGAAAAATCCCCTGTTCTTGTTTGCTGTTTTCCTGACAGATCTGAAAATATGCCGTCTCAAGATTCAGATGGGGAGAGCCATGTTGATCCCTATGTTCCAGACCCGAATATCTTCAGGGAGATTTACCCCTATCTATGGACCTTGGAGGAGGAAGAAGATTCTACCATGCAGGAAACAAAAGATGACAGCTCTGAGGAAGAGGATGATCCATTGCCTCAATCCGGAGACATGCATGTGGAATTCAAGAAGTCAAGCCTCCCTAGAAGATACAAACCTAAGGTCCAATTTATCCCGTCTCGTTTTCTGCAGGAAAGCAAGGAGGCCTTATGCCAAAGGATATTAAAGCTTGAATTGGAGAATGATGATCTAAGGGAAGAAAACTTTATGCTTAAATATAAGTTGAAGAAGAAGGCTTCTTCTACACCTCCGCCTTCTACATCACCACCACCAAAGGAGACTTGAGTACACGGGTATGGGCACTCCCCTTGGCTTGAGCCAAGCTTGGGGGAGGTGCCCTGGTATCGTATCACACCCACTTTTATTCACCTTTACCTATTTTAGTTCTATCTTTAGTTTCCCTTTGCCTTAGTCGAATAAAAGTTTAGCGAGATCCATTTTCGTGTGCTAGTTTCATGGTCTACCTATCTATGTAATCGAGTGAAAGTTATATAATAAAGTTTTGTTTGAGTTTTTGCTTCTCTACTTTCTTGTTGCAATCAAATAAAAGAAAGACAAATAAATGAAAAGAATCATATGCTAATCTTATGGTGAGTAATGACATCACATAAGGAAAGGTATAAGTAGTAAAATTTATTGGAGATTGACAAACATAGCATTGGTCAATGATGCAATTCATGAAAGAATTAATTAGGGAAGAGAAGATTCACATGCAAGTACACTATCTTGGACATCTTTTATGATTGTGAGCCCCCATCAAATATTATATGTCAAAATTGTTGACGTTGGACAAGGAAGACAACGTAATGATTTATGTTTGTTCATATCCACATATAAGTTATATTGTCATAGATCCTTCAACATGTGGTGCTTGCTCAATATCTTTGCTAGCCAAAAATTCCGCACTAAGTAGAGATACTACTTGTGCGTCCAAAAACCCAAACCCAAACTATTTCCTTGAGTGTCCACCATACCTACCTATGGATCGAGAAAGATCCTTCAAGTAAGTTGTCATCGGTGCAATAAGGCAATAAAAATTGCTTCTAAAAGTGTTTCGATCAGTTAGTGTAAGAGAAAATTGAGCGTTATACGAACTTATGATGGCAAAGTAATAAAAGCGACGGACTGCATAATAAAGGTTGATATCATAGGGGGCAATATAGCGTGACGTTCTTTTACATTAAGGGATTGGGCATACAAACCAATAAGCGCATGACAACCTCTGCTTCCCTCTGCGAAGGGCCTATATTTTACTTTTATGCACTTACTTTTATGCAAGAGTCAAAGTATTCTTCTCTATTCCTTTTTACTTTTTCCTTTGCAAGCATCATGTGGTGAGGAAAGATTTAGGCACATATATCCAGTTGGATATGGGTGGGCATGAGTTATTTTTGTTGACATCACCCTTGAGGTGAATACGTTGGGAGGCAAAACTATAAGCCCCTATCTTCCTATGTGTCCGGTTGAAACTTTTTGTTCATGGGTATGCCGTGAACGTTAGCAATTATAGAAGACTAAATGATGGTTGAGTATGTGGACTTGCCAAAAGGCTCCGACATGAAACCCTTCCTGAAAATATGATGAATTGTAGTTGCAAAGTTGACTGAGAACACTGTTTGTTGGTTTCCAATAAGGTTTATGCTTCATACTTCTATGTTGTGATGAATTGTTACTTGTTCATGAGAAGCTTTATGATAAAAATATATTGAAATAAGTTCTTATGTTAGAGTTTGTTGATGTTATGTTAATAAGCATGGTGCCTCTATGTCCGTATTTTGTTTTTATCGACACCTCTCTCTCAAACCATGTGGACATGCTTTTCAATATCGGCTTTCGCTTGAGGACAAGCGAGGTCTAAGCTTGGGGGAGTTGATACGTCCATTTTGCATCATGATTTCCTACTGTTATTTACTTTGTTTTGTTGAATAGTAATGCTTTGGGGAGTGATTCTAATGCCTTTTCTCTCATAATATGCAAGGTTTACACAAAGAGGGAGAATACCAGCAGCTGGAATTTTGGACCCAAGAAAAGCACGTCAGAGATACCTATTCTGCACAAGTCCAATGAAGATCAAAATTTATGGAGATTATTTTTGTATTTAATAATAATTACTGGAGCTGAAAACTACCGGAGGAGGGCTTCCAAGTGGGCACCACCCACCAGGGTGCGCCCAGGGGTGCCTGGCGCGCCCTGGTGTATCGTGCCCAGCCTGGCCCACTTCCGGTGCCCATCTTCTGGTATAAATTCCCAAAAACCCTAAAAAAATTAGGAGGAGGACTTTCGGGACAAAGCGCCGCCGCCTCGAGGCGGAACTTGGGCAGGAGCACTTTTGCCCTCCGGCGGAGCGATTCCGCCGGGGGAACTTCCCTCTCGGAGGGGGAAATCGAAGCTATCGTCATCACCAACACCCCTCTCATCTTTGGGAGGCCAATCTTCATCAACATCTTCAACAGCACCATCTCCTCTCAAACCCTAGTTCATCTCTTGTGTTCAATCTTTGTACCGGAACCTCAGATTGGTACCTGTGGGTGACTAGTAGTGTTGATTACCTTGCGTAGTTGATTACTATATGGTTTATTTGGTGCAAGATCATATGTTCAGATTCATTATGCTATTCATTACTCCTCTGATCTTGAGCATGATTATTATTTGTGAGTCGTTACCTTTGTTCTTGAGGTCACGGGAGAAGTCATGTTGCGAGTAATCATGTGAATTTGATATGTGTTCGATATTTTGATGATATGTATGTTGTGATTCCCTTAGTGGTGTCATGTGAACGTCGACTACATGACACTTCACCATTCATGGGCCTAAGGGAATGCATTGTGGAGTAGTTATTAGATGATGGGTTGCTAGAGTGATAGAAGCTTAAACCCTAGTTTATGCGCTACTTCGTAAGGGGCTGATTTGGATCCACATGTTTAATGCTATGGTTAGACTTTGTCTTAATACTTTTCTCGTAGTTGCGGATGCTTGCGAGGGGGTTAATCATAAGTAGGTTGTTAGTTCAAGTAAGAACAACACCTTAGCACCGGTCGACCCACATAACAAATTATCAAAGTAGCGAACACGAATCAAACCAACATGATAAAAATGACTAGAGGAAATTCCCGTGTACCCTCAAGAACACTTTTCCTATCACTAGTGATTGTTCTGGCCTGTCCTTTGCCTCAAAAGGATTGGGCTATCTTTCTGCACCTTGTTTTCCGTTACCTGTTACTTGCTCGTTACAAATTACCTTGCTATCAAACTATCTGTTACCTACAATTTCAGTGCTTGCAGAAATTACCTTGCTGAAAACCGCTTGTCATTTCCTTCTGCTCCTCGTTGGGTTCGACACTCTTACTTATCGAAAGGACTACGAGGGTCATCAATCATCAAGTTGATTAAATCTCCAATTAAGATCTTCAAGTAGCTCTTTGATCTGTTGTTCCGTAGCATCCATAGCATCCATCCTCTTCTCCAATTGCTCCATTGCCTGTTACAGGTCCACTCTCAAAGAAAAACCAAGAACTAGTATGGATCAATGTGAACCATGTACCACCTAAAGGAACACAAGGTTGTGGAGGAAAAACTCCACCTTGCTGCTACAAAGTGTATATCACAAGCATTGAATGAACTACTTCAACTTGTTGCGCTAGATATCACTCTAAAGGAAAACATCGTCTGATATGGCAACAAGAGTTCAATCCAAAACTCCTAGACACAATGTCTACTCCAAGATCTTATATAGGAACACCAAGTTCGATTATATGTGGTGGGGCTACATAGTTTGGTTTCAAACTAGAGGTGATGACCTATATTTATAGGGTCTTGGGAGCCTTCACATCTCACTTCTACTTATAGATAGAACATGCTACAAAATACTACTTAAGATTCACCATTCTACTCATAGCTAGAAGAGTCTAGAAAACAATAGCTAACGCCAATTGAAAAGATCGATATGGTCGACTAGAAGGGGGGTGAATAGGTGACTAACAATTTTTAGGTTCTTTTTAACAAATTAAGCTCAACATTAAAATAGGTTGTCTAGATAAGGCGGTGACCGAACCTTTACAAACAAGGTTGGGACAATCTCCACAACTTAATTAGAGGCTCCCAACACCACAACGAAGCTTCCCACATGGAATGTGGCGCCGAGGTGACCTCTTTCGTCTAGGGTGCTCAAACACCCAAGAGTAACAAGATCTGCAAGTGATTAGTGAGGGACATAAAATTTCTCTGGGTGGAAGTTTAGATCGAGACCCTCTCAAGCAAACCCTAGAGAATCAACAAGTTTTGATGGCTAGGGAGAGAGATCAAACGGAAATAAGCTTCGGGAGCAACAATGGAGCTTGGGGGAAAGAGATGAGGTCTTCTTGGGGAAGAAGACCCCCTTTTGTAGTCCAAGCACAAATCCAAGCGTTATCTGCGTGCAAAGCCATCATGGCATACTACCATTCATGCGAGCAGTGCTACCGCTTATACATGCATTGCAAGGCTACAAGAAGAAGTACCGCGGACCAGGGCATTAGTACTGCTTATAAGCAGTACTACCATGCCAACTGCCACTTTTCTACCACTCGGTGGAGGCAGGGCTATGCAGCGCAGTAGGGCGACCGGTAGTACCGCACAGGGCGGTACTACCGCTGCAGCAGAAGCGGTACTACTGTTTCATGCGATACTACCACTCACTAGGGAGCGGTACTACCGCTTGAACTGGAGGACCAGAATTCTACTGCCGTCCCCACTATCGTGCGTGCGAAGAAGTCCGTGCACACCCAGCGGAACAGACCACGACACTGAGAGTTGTAGTACCGCCTGATACGTCTCCAACGTATCGATAATTGATGAAGTATTCATGCCATATTCACCTATGTTTACAATACTTTTATATGTTTTTGATGCACTTTATATGATTTATTTAGAACTAACCCAGACTGACGTTGTTTTCAGCAGAATTACCGTGGTGTTGTTTTTGTGCAGAAAATGAAAGTTCTCGGAATCGCCCGAAACTTTTTTGTGATTTTTTCTGGAGGAATAAGCAACATTGGAGTGAAGACCTGCCGGAGGGGGTGTGCTAGTGGGCCACCACGCAACAGGTCGCGCCCCCCTAGTGGCGCGGTGAGATATGTGGTGGGGCCCACGTGGCTCCGTTTGCCGTGATTCCAACGCTGAAAAATCCCATAAATACCAGAAACTCCAGAAATAAAGAGAGACTCCTTTTTCTGCCACCGCAACTCTCTGTATCGACGAAAAACCAATCTGGAGGCGTTCCAGTACCCTGCCGGAGAGGGTAGATCATCTCCGGTGGCCATCTTCATTATCCCGGCGGAGGCCGTGACGAGGAGGGAGTAGTCCACCCTCGGGGCTGACGGTTTGTACCAGTCGCTATGTGTTCAATTTCTCTCTCTCTCTCGTGTTCTTGAGATGGCACGATCTTGATGTATCACGGGCTTTGTTAATATAGTCGGATCATATGATGTTATTCCCTTGCTACCTTGTTGTGATGAATTGAATCTTTACCTTTGAGATCTCGTTATGTTGGATTGAATATTATGGTTTGAGAACACTTGATGTACGTCTTGCGTGGGATACCTGTAGTGACATTAGGGTATTCTATTGATTCACTTGATATATGTTGAGGCATCAACTTGCGGATTCCGGTGACCTAGGGGATCTATGCATAGGGGTTGATTGCACGTTTTCATACCACGTTCTCCGATAGAAATCTTGGGGTGCTCCTTGAAGTTCTTTGTGTTGGATTGAATATGATAGATCTGAAATTATTTGATGCATCACATAATTTACCCACAGATACTTGAGGTGACATTGGAGTATCTAGGTGACATTAGGGTTGATTGATATGTATCATTGGTGTTATTCTAGTAGGAACTCTAGGGCTGTTTGTGACACTTATAGGAATAGCCCAATAGATTGATCGGAAAGAATAACTTTGAGGTGGTTCTACTACCTACACCAATTTCATCTTATTGTTCTCCGCTAGATAGGAACTTTGGAGTGATTCTTTGTTGCACGTTGAGGGGTGATCATATGATTCAACTATGTTAGCATTGTTGGGAGATTGCACTAGCGAAAGTATGAACCCTAGGCCTTATTTCCAAGCATTTATACACCATTTTACTCATTGTTTTACACTTGCTACCTTGCTGTTTTTATATTTTCAGATTAAAAGAACCTATATCTATCATCCATATTGCACTTGTATCACCATCTCTTCGCCGAACTAGTGCACCTATACAATTTGCCATTGTATTGGGTGTGTTGGGGACACAAGAGATTTCTTGTATTTGATTGCAGGGTTGTTTGAGAGAGACCATCTTCATCCTACACCTCCCACGGATCGATAAACCTTAGGTCATCCACTTGAGGGAAAATTGCTACTGTCCTACAAAACTCTGCTCTTGGAGGCCCAACACGAGTCTACAAGAATAAAGTTGCGTAGTAGACATCAAGCTCTTTTCTGGCGCCGTTGCCGCGGAGGTGAGTGCTTGAAGGTATATCTTTAGATCTTGCAATTAAAGCTTTTAGTTTCTTGCTTTTCACTAGTTTGGTTTTATAAAAGAAAACTACAAAATAAAGATAAATGGATCCTCATCCACTTGCTAATCTTATCAAAAGACCCGATTATGTTGGAACAATTGCTAGTGAGAGTTCACTAGATTATCTTTATGAGGTCTTGCTTGAAAATCATGAATCTAAAAATTGTGAAATTTATAAAGTGATTCATGATAGTTCCTTGAATGAAAAGCAAGATTGCCATGTTGTTAGTATGAATTCTCTGAATATCCATGATGCTAATGATGATTGGTCTAGTCATGATAAAAAGATTTCCTATAAACATGTCAATTTTTGTGGAGTGAATAAAATTTGTAAAGACATGCCATATAGGGATGATAGATTTTGTAAGAAGCATAAACAAGATCAAACTAATTGGTGGCTTAAAGTGATAGATGAAATTGCCACAACATTATGCTCTCTTCATCCCATTACTTGTGAACTTTGCAATAGGGTTGGTCATCTTAATTTCCAATGCATGCTTTTTCATGACCGAACCGTTTCCAAATATTGTGATAATTTGATCTCCCGTGAACTCTATAATGAACTTTGCCTATTTTTGGGGAATGAATAATTATCACATAAAAATGATTGGTTTGATATATTCATTACCACAAATGATAATGAAACTAATCTACAAGAACTATATATGTTTTGCGTAGTGAATTGCAATGATACTGCTTATATTGCCAACTATAGAAATAATGAGAAACCAATAGAATATAAAAGGAATACTAATGAAAGGATAAAGGTCTCCCAATACCCTCCTATTGCTTCTCGTGATAAATTAGGTTGCAAGGAAGAGCTTTCCATCGAACCAATCTCTTCAATAAGGAGCTCAGAAAAACTACTTAAACCCACACAAAATGTGGTAAAGGAGAAGAAGAAGAGAAGAAAAGGTAAAGGTAAAAAGGTATCTCTCCCAAATAATGTTGCTCCTATAATCATTGAAAATGAATACGAAAGTAGTTGGGACGATGATACATTTGATGATTATTTTTTTGTGCCTACTACTTCTTGTGATGAGGATGATTGGGAAGATAATGATACGCCTTATAATATTGAAAATATTTTTGGCACCAACTTGGAAAACTATGATGATAATTGTTACACTATTGGTGCTATTCATGCTATTGATGATTATGCTAATGATTCGCAAACCCACAAACTTGGGGATGCTATGCATAATGGAGATGATTTTTTTAGTTCCCCCACTTCAAATGATCAAATTTGTTATGATGATTACATGCCTCCTATTTATGATGATTATTGTGATAATACTTATGTTATGAAAAGTAGTGATGATTATTATTATACAACTTGTCACAATTATGAATACCCTTTCTCTGAACATTACTCTTTTAATGTGGGAACAATTTATAATATTCAAGTCTCCTATGATACTCCCACTACTATGTATGAGAAGTTTGCTTGGGGGGGGGGGGATAATAAATTTTCTATGCTTGTGAATCATGAAAAGAATGCTTTATATGATAGTTATATTGTGGAATTCCTTCATGATGCTACTGAAAACTATTATGAGGGAGGAACTTATGCTTGTAGGAATTGCAATAATATCAAGTTTCCTCTCTATGTGTTCAAATTTTAGAAGATATGCTTGTTTTGCCTTCCTATGCTAGTTGATTCTTGCTCCCATAAGTTGTTTGCTCACAAAATTCCTATGCATAGGAAGTGGGTTAGACTTAAATGTGTTTGTCATATGCTTCATGATGCTCCCGTTGTGTTTCAATCCTTTACTTTTATGTGAGTGACGTGGCTTGAGATTGCGTCGGTGTTTCCCCAAAGAGGAAGGGATGATGCAGCACAACGACGGTAAGTATTTCCCTCAGTTATGAAACCAAGGTATCGAACCAGTAGGAGGATCACGCAACACTATGTAAACAGTACCTGCACACAAAGAACAAATACTTGCAACCCGGCGCGAAAGAGAGGTTGTCAATCTCTCCACGGTAAAAAGATAGATTAGATTGTAGATTAGATAAATAGATCTTGCAAGAACACAAAATAAAAGAGGCAAATAAAAAGTGCAGCAAGGTATTTTTGGGTTTTTGGAATAGTAGATCTGAAAACAAAAGCGGCAAAAAGATAGATTGGAAAGCAATATGTTGGAAAAGTAGACCCGGGGGCCGTAGGTTTCACTAGTGGCTTCTCTCATGAGTATAGCACACGGTGGGTGAACAAATTACTGTTGGGCAATTGATAGAAGATCAAATAATCATGAAGATATCCAAGGCGATGATCATTATATAGGCATCACGTCCAAGATTAGTAGACCGAAACGATTCTGCATCTACTACTATTACTCCACACATCGACCACTATCCAGCATGCATCTAGTGTATTAAGTTCATGGAAAAATGGAGTAATGCAATAAGAATGGTGACATGATGTAGACAAGATCTATTCATGTAGGAATAGACCCCATCTTGTTATCCTTAATAGCAACGATACATGCATGGCTCGCTGCCCCTTCTGTCACTGGGAGAGGACACCGCAAGATCGAACCCATCACAAAGCACCTCTTCCCATGGCAAGAAAAATCGATCTAGTTGGCCTAACTAAACCAAATATTTGAAGAAGAAATACGAGGCTATAAGTAATCATGCATATAAGAGATCAAAGAAGACTCAAATAATATTCATGGATAGAAACTGATCATAACTCAAAATTCATCGAATCCCCACAAACACACCGCAAAAAGTCATTACATCAAATAGATCTCCAAGAGACCATTGTATTGAGAATCAAAAGATAGAGAGAGAGAGAGAGAAAGCCATCTAGCTACTGCCTACGGACCCGTAGGTCTATGGTGGACTACTCACGCATCATCGGAGAGGCACCAATGAGGATGATGAACCCCTCCGTGATGGTGTTAGATTGTATCTCGCGGTTCTGGAACTTGCGGTGACTGGAAGTATTTTTCGTTGACTCCTCTAGGGTTTCTGGAATATTTGGGTATTTATAAAGCTCAGAGGCGGTGGAGAAGGTTCCCGAGGCGGCCACAACCCACCAGGGCGCGCCAGGGGCCCCTGGCGCACCTTGGTGTCTTATGGGTGTCCTGGGCCCCTTCCTGGTTACTTATTTGGCCCACTGGCCTCCTTCTGGCCCAAAAAAAATCTCCAAAAAGTTTTGTCGTGATTGGACTCCGTTTGGTACTGATATTCTGCGAAGTAAAAAACAAGCGAAAAACAACAACTGGCACTTGGCACTATGCCAATAGGTTAGTCCCAAAAAATGATATAAAGTTGCTATAAAATGATTGTAAAACATCCAAGAATTGTAATATAACAGCATGGAACAAGCAAAAATTATAGATACGTTGGAGACGTATTAGTGAGCATCATTGAAATCATCATGCCTAGCTAAAAGGCATTAAAGAAAAGCGCTTGTTGGGAGACAACCCAACACTTTTATCTTCTGTTTTTG
Source organism: Elymus sibiricus (assembly GCA_039707655.1). NCBI lineage: Eukaryota > Viridiplantae > Streptophyta > Magnoliopsida > Poales > Poaceae > Elymus > Elymus sibiricus. Next base: position 315,484,144 of record CM077667.1, on the reverse strand, counting down.
TGTGTTCACATGATTAAGCTACTGTAGTAATCATGTTTTGTGTCTTTTATTTCAATAAAGTGCCAAGTAAAGCCTTTGGGATAGTGTGGAAACTTGTTGGTTTGATTCTGTGCAAAAACAGAAACTTTTGCCTCCGGTAAAGAATTTCTCTGATTTTACTGGAGGGTCAAAAAAATCTGAAATTTTTACACAGTATTTATATGCAAATTATTTAAGTTCTCCTAATGTTTCAGAATTTTTAGAGACAGTGAAGTATGGCTATACTACAGATCTTCACAGACCGTTCTGTTTTTGACAGATTCTGTTTTGCATGCATAGTTTGCTTGTTTAGTGTTCCCTTATATTCAGTGATATAAATTATGGGAATGGTAGAATACAGTAGGTATTGTGTGAGAACAATTATGAATCTTGTCTTGACAGTACCTAAGTGAATGATCTTTATTTATTATACTAACCCATCTCACGGAGTTCCGTTAAGTTTTGTGTGATTGAAGTTTTCAAGTTTTGGGTGAGACACCGGTATGAGGAGAATAAGGAGTGACAATAACCTAAGTTTGGGGATGCCCAAGGCACCCCCAAGGTAATATCCAAGGAAGACTCAAGCGCCTAAGCTTGGGGATGCCCCGGAAGGCACCCCCTCTTTCGTCTTCAACACTATCGGTATATCTTACTTGGAGCTATATTTTTATTCCTCACATAATATGTGTTTTGCTTGGAGCGTCATTTTATTTTGTTAGTATTTGCTTTCTGTTATTTATAATCTTGTTTTTCAATAAAAAGTTCCAAGAATTGCATGTTTGATGTGTGCTGTGTAAAAATAGAAACTTTTGCTGTAGTGTTTGAATCTTCATATTTTACTGGAACGTGGAAAGTTTCTGAAATTTTTACACAGTATTTTCATATAAATTATTTATCACCTCCTAAATTTTCAAAGAAAATCAAGTTACAGAAGTACACTTCTTTCATAGATTGCTACAGACTGTTCTGTTTGGACAGATTGTTGTCATAGTTTTGTTATCTACTTATCCTATAGTTTCCATAGCCTATATTGGTAGATATAAATTGTGGAAACGATAGTAAACATTAGATAATGATGTTTGAAAATTATTGTGCAACTTGTCTTGGCAGTACATGAAGTGTTGATTTGTTTTTATGTGTACTAACCTATCTCACGAGTTATTTTCAAGTTTTTGTGGATGAAGTTTTTGAGAATAGGTGAAATCGTGATATGAGAGGATTGAACGAGATACAAAATCTCAAGCTTGGGGATGCCCAAGCCACCCCAAGTAAATATTTCAAGAATTCTCAAGCATCTAAGCTTGGGGATGCTATGCATCCCACCTCTCTTCATCAACAATTATCGGTTAGCCTATGTTGAGCCTAAATTTTTATTTGTCCACATGATATGTGCTATTCTTGGAGTGCTATTTTTCTTTTGCTTGTTGTTTAAATAAAATAATCAAATCTGAAAATATTTATTGAGAGAGGGAGCCCTCACATAGCTACTTGATTGTTTACCTACTCATTGATCTTCACTTATATCTTTTGAGAGTAGTTTGAGGTTTACTCATGTGCTTCACTTATATCCGGAGAGTAAATTGTGAATGAATTGAATATCATAAATATGAAATTATCAATGTGCTTTATGCTTAGTAGTAGCTTCACATCTGGTTTATAAAGTAAAATCTATTGAAGTTTGACAAAAATCAAATTGGTCATACAAGCAATTCATGAATGATTAGTATAAGAAAGAGAACTTTCACATATAAATATATTATCTTGGACACCTTTTATGATTGTGAATACCCATCCATTATTTTCAACCTTGATCAAATAGTTGAAGTTGGACAAGGAGGACAACATAATGGTTATGTTTGGGTATATTTGCATAGAAGTTATATTGTTATGGATCCTCCAACATGTGGTGCTTATTTAGAACCTTTTGCTAGCGAAAACTTCGTACTAAGTAGAGATACTACTTGTGCATCCAAATCCTTGAGCCAAGTTTCTTCCCTGGGAGTCCACCATACCTACCTATACATGGTATTTCACTGCCATTCCAAGTAAATTTGCATGTGCCACCTCTAAACATTCAAATAAACATCTGTTTTGTGTGCTCGTACCGCTCATGGAGCGACGGGGCGGTCATTATCTTCCATGCTAAGCGAGTTATTCTCAAGATGAGTGTTTATTCACTTGTCATTGAACGAGAGAGGCTGGTAAAAAGGATTCCCAGTCCTGCATAATACAAAAATAAATAAACAAAACTCCCCCTAGAATGCTGATTGTTTGGAGGGCAACCGTGGATTCGGCCAGCCATGGAATGTGTTTGAATGGTGGAGGGGGCGTAAAAATTTAAATTCTGTTTGGGAACCGCCAATAATGTGATTAGCATGGAAGATATTGAATACTCTGCTGTGACGCTGACAGGAAAGGCACACCACTCAAAATTATATATTCAACTTTGTTTTAAATAGTGAGCTCTGGCACATATGCAAATCCCTGCTTCCCTCTGCGAAGGGATGATCTATTTACTTTCATGTTACTTACTTTCATGTTGAGTCAACTTCTTATTCCAACCTCAATCTATTAGTTGGCAAGCACCATGTGGCGGGGAAAGATCCAAACATATATATCCACTCAAATATATTTGATCATGAATCATTATTGTTGACAATTATCTTTATGGTAAGTGTGTTGGGAGACAAAACATCAAGCCCCTATCTTTCTCCGTGTTCGATGGATGTTGTTTGTTCTAAAAATATGCCTTGAGTATTAGCAATCATAAAAGACTATATGATAATTGAGTATGTGGAGCTCTTACTTAGACTTGATGATGTATTGAAATTGTTTGGTGACCAAGAACATAGATTGTTAGGTTTCAATAGAATGCATTGTTTGAACCATGACATGTGAATTGATTGCTACTCTATCATGATGATTTTTATGAGAAAAAGTTGCTGGTTATGATGCTAGAAAAGTGACTGAAATTATCAATGAGCAAACCTATTCACTAAGCTAGCATTCACACTTCATAAATTATTTCTTTTATCATTTACCTACTCGAGGACGAGCAGGAAATAAGATTGGGGATGCTGATACGTCTCCAATGTATCGATAATTTATGAAGTATTCATGCCATATTCACCTATGTTTACAATACTTTTATATGGTTTTGATGCACTTTATATGATTTATTTAGAACTAACCCGGACTGACATTGTTTTCAGCAGAATTACCGTGGTGTTGTTTTTGTGCAGAAAATGAAAGTTCTCGGAATCGCCCGAAACTTTTTTGTGTTTTTTTTGGAGGAAATAAGCAACATTGGAGCGAAGACCTACCGGAGGAGGTGTGCCAGTGGGCCACCACGCAACAGGCCGCGCCCCCTAGTGGCGCGGTGAGATATGTGGTGGGGCCCACGTGGCTCCGTTTGGCGTGATTCCAACGCAGAAAAATCCCATAAATACCAGAAACCCCAGAAATAAAGAGAGACTCCTCGTTCCACCGCCGCAACTCTCTGTATCGACGAAAAACCAATCTGGAGGCGTTTCAGTACCCTGCCGGAGAGGGTAGATCATCTTTGGTGGCCATCTTCATCATCCCGGCGGAGTCCATGACGAGGAGGGAGTAGTCCACCCTCGGGGCTGATGGTTTGTACCAGTAGCTATGTGTTCAATCTCTCTCTCTCTCTCTCTCGTGTTCTTGAGATGGCACGATCTTGATGTATCACGGGCTTTGTTAATATAGTCGGATCATATGATGTTATTCCCTTGCTACCTTGTTGTGATGAATTGAATCTTTACCTTTGAGATCTCGTTATGTTGGATTGAATATTATGGTTTGAGAACACTTGATGTACGTCTTTCATGGGATACTCGTAGTGACATTGGGGTATTCTATTGATTCACTTGATATATGTTGAGGCATCAACTTGTGGATTCCGATGACATAGGGGATCTATGCATAGGGGTTGATTGCACGTTTTCATACCACGTTCTCCGATAGAAATCTTGGGGTGCTCCTTGAAGTTCTTTGTGTTGGATTGAATATGATAGATCTGAAATTGTTTGATGCATGTCGCATAATTTACCCACGGATACATGAGGTGACATTGGAGTATCTAGGTGACATTAGGGTTAATTGATATGTATCATTGGTGTTATTCTAGTAGGAACTCTAGGTCTGTTTGTGACACTTATAGGAATAGCCCAATAGATTGATCGGAAAGAATAACTTTGAGGTGGTTCTACTACCTACACCAATTTCATCTTATTGTTCTCCGCTAGATAGGAACTTTGGAGTGATTATTTGTTGCACGTTGAGGGATGATCATACGATTCAACTATGTTAGCATTGTTGGGAGATTGCACTAGCGAAAGTATGAACCCTATGCCTTATTTCCAAGCATTTATACACCGTTTTGCTCGCTGTTTTACACTTGCTACCTTGCTGTTTTTATATTTTCAGATTACAAAAACCTATATCTATCATTCATATTGCACTTGTATCACCATCTCTTCGCCGAACTAGTGCACCTATACAATTTGTCATTGTATTGGGTGTGTTGGGGACACAAGAGATTTCTTGTATTTGATTGCATGGTTGTTTGAGAGAGACCATCTTCATCCTACACCTCCCACGGATTGATAAACCTTATGTTGGGGATATAACCCCGTGGTGAGACCCGCCCAAGAGGGGCCGGGTCATGAGGTTGGCGGCTTAGCAGTAAGGCCTGAGAAGGCTGAAAGGTCAGGACAAGGCCTGGAAGTGACTTGCCAGATGGGCCTGGAAGAGGCCCAGAGCCGGTAGGCTAAGTGTGACCCGGAGGCATGAGCCGCCGGGGGTGGTTTGCCAGACAAGGCAAGGATAGTTAGAGATAAGGTCGGTTACCAGATGTAACCCGGCCCGGACTCTTGTAAGCCTAGGGCCTCGACCTGTGTATATAAAGGCGGGTCCCCTGGGCGGCTTAGGACACGAAACCATTGATCGAGTACTAGGTCAAGCGAATCCGCTCCCTTGTAATTGATATCCAATCAATATAACTCAAAGCAGGACATAGGCTATTACCCCCTTCGAGAGGGGCCGAACCTGGGTAAACCTGTGTCTTTCGTCCCGATCAACCCCTTTGAGTTAACTACCGTAGCGATGGCTTCACCCCTAAGTCCTTGCCCTAGGACATCTGCCGTGACAAAACCACGATAGTTGGCGCCCACCGTGGGGCAGATGCTCGGTGGTTTGGAGTACTCGAAGGGCTCTCTCCCAGGGATTGAGGGATACGCCGTTGGCAGGATGACCAAGAGTCGCCGCGGCAAGCTCTACATCGACGACGCTGGCTGGGGCCCCAAGGCCGACTCAATTGAGTACGGGTACCGGGTCCCCTTCGGCGGAATTCACGTCTTCATCGGCAAGATCGGCGGAGCTAAGCCTGGGTCGGACGTCTGAACCAACCTCGTCGAGTCGGCCCGGCGCGTGCAACCCGCCCGGATCAACCCGGGCCGGAAGCATGTCTTCGTTGGCTTCACCCAAGGCGCGGAACTTGAGGAAGGTTCCATGTCGCGGGAGGAAACCCTCGTCTGCTCCGAGGATGGATCCTCGAGCGGAGAGGCGGAATCAATCTACCAGCTTCATAACGGCGGGCTTGGGGGCTATTTTGAGGATTGCCATGACCCGGAGCCCTATGAGCCGCCGAGCCGAGGCGCCGTCTTCATGGCTGGATTGGCATCGGCTTCTGGCAGGACGGCGGCTGGGACAGCTGCCGCTGGCGCAGCAGGAGCCGGGTCAATCAGGCCGCCGGCTCAAGTTTTACTAGATCTGATGAATGAACTTACAACTCTGATGGGAACCAAGGTCACAGCGGAAAACCAAGCAGCCCGTAATACGGAGATCGCGAGGTTGAAGGACCAGATGACCAGGGCCCAGGAGGAAATCAACGCGTTGCAGGCTCAGATGGATGCTGAGTCGGAGCGTCTCAGGGCTGAAGCTTTTCGCCTTAATCTGGATCGACAAGCCTCAGATACGGTGTTCCGGATGAGGCATCAGACCCGCCTGCCTGATCAGTATGAGCCCAGAAATCTTTTTAACACCCCGGGAGCAGGGCCAAATGCGCCACTTGATGTGACCCGGACAGCGGAGGTGCTTGGAAGCAGGGCGGCGGCTCAGCATCGGCAGCCAGACCCGCCCCGCAGGAACCAGACCCCGCTGCAGCGTTTTCTAACACCACCTGGACATTACTCTAACCCAGTGGAGAACATGGTAGCAGCGGATGCTAGGCTCAATGCGCTCCCCATCACTGACGGAACGCCCTTTGCGGAAGAGGCGAGGAATGCCATTGGGTACTTACAGACGGCGGTGGCTCAACAGGAGAAGTATACTTACAGCCGGAGTCGTGTGCACTCAACCCCCATCCCGAGCCGCAGTTATAGCCGGCGTTTGGAGTCACCGGCGATCTCTAGCAGTGAGCGACGTCGGAACCCGGTGCGGGATGACCCACCCGTTGTCGATGCTCAGGCGATCGTAGACCATGCCAGAGCTCAGCGGGAGGCGGCAGCAGCCGCAGCGGGTTATCAAGAATTGCCCCCAGTAACACCTTCCGTTTCGGTGGGAGCCGAAGTCACCTCCAGGGTCGTGGGCGTGCCGTGTTTAGCACCGCCTCTGCGGAACGAGCGCCTACCGAAGGACTTCAAGGGCCTGCGCAAAGTGCCGAATTATTTGGCTGACCTGCCTCCGGAAGCTTGGATCGAGAGTTATGAGCTAGCCATGGAGATGTTGGATGTTAGTGATGCAGTCTGTGCCAAGTATTTCATTATGATGCTGGAGGGACCGGCTCGTACGTGGTTGAAGGGTTTGCCACCCAACACCATTAATTCCTGGGCTGAGTTGAAAGCAAAATTCATCAAGAATTTTCAAGGAATGTGCAAGCAGCCTATGACGATTGTGGATTTGGATCATTGCGTGCAGCGGGAAGATGAGTCGGCCCACCATTGGGTCCAGTGGGTCTCAACCATTATCCACTCGTCTGATAATATCACGGCGGCTCAGGCAGTTCTGATTCTGGAGAAGAATTGCCACTTTTTGCCCCTTAAGCAGAAACTTGGACGGCTCAAACGTTCTTGCTAGGACATGGGGGAGCTCATGGTGGCTCTCACCAAATATGCAGACTCTGACAGCACGAAGGATCCTGGGTCCGATGATGAGAAATCGGCTAAAGGAAAGAAGAATGGCAACGGCAAGGGTCAGCAGCAGAACGGGGCAGGAACTAACAATCCAGGTAATGGTGGTAAGTGGAAGCATCCGGATGGCGGGTCAGATCTGGTGGCCAATACTAATGCTGGGAATAACCGTGGCAAGGGGAACGGTAAGCCGCCTTTCGGTAAAAATAAGCCTTTCAACATGGAAGCCATACTTAATGACCCCTGCCCGAAGCATAGCCTGCCAAATAAGCCGTCCACTCATGCTTGGAAGGATTGTTGGGTCATGAGGGAATTCCGGAATTACAGCCTTAGCCAGCATCAAGGTAACGGCAACGGACCGCCCGGCGGATCAGGATCCTGCTCTCAGGGGACCGGCTTCGGTGCAGGTGGCTCAAGTTCTGGTTATCAAGGTCAAGGTAACCATGGAGGTCATAATCAGCAGTCTGGCAATGGTGGTCAGCAACAAAACAACTAGTTAGGATATCAGAGTAACCCAAAGCATCTTAATGGAGGCCAGTATCACGTGTTTACGACAAGCCTTGATAAGCGGGATCAGAAAGTGCGCAAGCGGGCGGTTAACGCAGCCATGCCGGCTCTTCCGCGGTACTTTAAATGATCTGAATATGCAATAACTTGGAGCAGGGAGGATCACCCGCCACGTGTGGATAACCCGGGGCACTTAGCCCTTGTGGTAGCTCCCCAAGTAGGAGGCTACGTGTTCACCAAGGTGCTTATGGATGGTGGCAGCAACATTAACATCCTGTATTATGACACCTTTCGCCGGATGAACCTGGTTGACAAGGATCTCAAGCCGTCGTCCACAGTTTTTCACGGTGTGGTGCCCGGTAAATCATCTTATCCAGTAGGCAAAATTTCCCTTGAGGTGGCTTTTGGTGATGAGTACAACTATAGGGTGGAGACTTTGTGGTTTGAGGTGGTTAAAATCAAGAGCCCGTATCATGCCCTGTTTGGAAGGCCGGCTTATGCTAAGTTCATGGCACGACCCTATTATGTTTAATTGCAGCTCAAGATGCCTGGTCTGAAGGGGACGATTACAGTGCATGGTGATCGGAAGATCACTCTTGAGTGCGAGGAAGGCGATGCTGCATATGCAGAATCAAGTTGCGCAGAGGCGGAGCTCAAATTTTATAAAGAAAATGTTGACCCGGCGGATATGACCCCATTGAAGAAGCCCAATACTGAGTCTGAGCCGCCCCTGAAATTTGTGGCGGAAGATACCAAGTTGGTGGATTTTGTTCCTGGCGACTCATCTCAGCAGTTCAATATTGGGGCCAATATGGACCCCAAATAGGAAAGCGCGCTCATCGTATTCATCCGTAAGAATCGGGACATCTTTGCATGGAAGCCTTCTGACATGCCGGGTGTACCGAGAGAATTCGCTGAGCACGACCTTAATGTGGATCCTAAGTTTAAGCCGGTCAAACAGTTCCTCCGTCGTTTCAATGAAGAATGGCGTAAGGCTATCGGGGAAGAGATAGCTCGGCTCTTAGCAGCAGGGTTTATTGTGGAAGTTTTTCACCCGGAGTGGTTAGCTAACCCGGTGTTAGTGCTTAAGAAGAACGGCAGGTGGCGCATGTGTGTAGATTACACTGATCTCAACAAAGCGTGTCCGGTTGATCCATTTGCTCTCCCCCGTATCGACCGGATCATTGATGCAACGGCGGGTTGTGAGAGTCTATGTTTCCTGGACGCTTATTTGGGTTATCATCAGATCAAGATGGCAGTCAAAGACCAAGAGAAGACGTCTTTCATCACGCCTTTTGGAGCTTTCTGCTATGTGTCTATGCCTTTTGGACTCAAGAGCGCTCAGGCGACTTATCAGCGCTGTGTGCAGAACTGTCTTCATGGTCAAATTGGGCGCAATGTTCATGCTTATGTGGATGATATTGTGGTCAAGTCAAGGAAGAAGGAGACTCTGCTAGATGATTTGAAGGAAACTTTTGATAATCTGAGGGTTTTACAAAATGATGCTTAACCCGGCCAAGTGTGTGTTTGGTGTGCCTGCAGGCAAGCTCTTGGGATTCTTGGTCTCCGAGCGGGGCATTGAGGCTAACCCAGATAAGATAAAGGCCATCACTTCTTTATCTAAGCCGGCGTGCATTAATGATGTCCAGCGCTTGGCGGGTCGTATTGCTGCTCTAAGCCGTTTCATAAGCCGCTTGGGTGAGAAAGCTATTCCTTTGTATCAGATGATGAAGAAGACGGACAGCTTTGTCTGGAGCGATGCTGCCAATAATGCGTTTGAGGCACTCAAAAAGCAGTTGGTTGAGCCGCCTGTCTTGGCTGCTCCCGTGGAGAAAGAGCCTTTGCTCCTGTACGTGGCGGCTAATAATAAGGTTGTCAGTGTTGCAGTCGTTGTGGAGCGCAAGGAGGCAGGTAAGGAGTACCCAATCCAGTGGCCGGTTTACTATGTCAGCGAGGTTTTGACAGAATCCAAACAAAGATACCCGCACTGGCAAAAACTGGTGTTTGGGGTGTTCATGGCAAACCGCAAGCTGAAGCATGATTTCCTTGGGCATCCAATCACGGTGGTCAGCTCTGCTCCTTTGGGAGATATCATTCAAAATAGAGAAGCCACCGACAGGATTGCTAAGTGGGCAATTGAGCTTGGGCCCCTTAATCTAAAGTATGTGCCCCGGACGGCTGTGAAATCTCAAGCCCTGGTGGATTTTATCAATGACTGGACATAGTGTCAAGCACCCGAGGAGAAGCCGGACAATACGTATTGGACAATTCATTTTGATGGCTCCAGGCAATTGGAAGGCTCGGGGGATGGAGTTGTTTTAACTTCCTCGCGAGGTGACAAGTTTTGTTATGTATTAAGGTTAATGTTTCCTTGTACTAACAATGCAGCTGAATATGAGGCCTTGCTTCATGGGCTCCGTGTAGCAAAGGAGATGAATTTGAGCCGGGTCAGATGTCTCGGTGACTCACACCTGGTGGCTCAGCAAGTTTCTGGCACGTGGGATTCTAAGGACCCTCGCATGGCGGCTTATCGTCAGGCGGTTGATGTTATTGTTGGTCACTTCAAGGGCTATCAGGTAGATCATATTGATCGTTGGAAGAATGAGGCGGCTGACGCGTTATCAAGACTCGGGTCTCAGCGTAGGCCGGTGCCACCTAATGTGTTTCTGGATGTGCTGCATCACCCGTCGGTTAAATTACTGTCAGAAGAGGATATTGCTATACCTGACCCGGAAGGACAATTGGTGGCGGATCTCCGCGCAATCCCTGATTGGATGTTGTCTTATTTGGCGTATCTGACTCGCGGCGAGTTACCCTGAGACGAGACCCTGGCGCGGCAGATTATGAGGCGGTCTAAGTCTATGACTATCGTCAATGGCGAGTTGCACAGGTGCAGCGTGACAGGTGTTTTTCAGCGATGTGTCTCTCCTAACGAGGGCCGTGAAATCTTGCAAGAGATACATGCCGGCGATTGTGGTCATCACGGCGGGTCAAAATCTTTGGTGGCTAAGGCTTTTCGGCACGGCTTTTACTGGTTAACAGCTCACAAAGATGCAGAGTACTTGGTCAGTAAATGTGATGGGTGTCAAAAATTCGGACGACGTGCCCATGTGCCGGCTCAAGAGTTATGGATGATTCCAATCACCTGGCCGTTTGCGGTTTGGGGGCTTGATATGGTTGGACCGTTCAAGAGGTCTAAAGATAAGAAGACCCACCTCTTGGTGGCGGTTGATAAGTTTACTAACTGGGTGGAAGCAGAACCGGTCAGTAAGTGTGACGCAGCAACAACAGTTCAGTTCGTCAAAAAGCTGATTTTCCTGTTTGGTTACCCTCACAGTATCATTACTGATAATGGTACAAATTTGTCCAAGGGAGCTATGAAAGAGTTCTGTGACAGCGAACATATCTGCCTTGATGTCTCCTCGGTAGCTCATCCACAGTCTAATGGTCAAGCAGAGCGTGCTAACCAGGAAATTTTGAGAGGGATAAAACCCTAGCTTATGGTTCCTTTGGAGCGAGCACCGGGTTGTTGGGTGGAGGAATTACCTTCAGTCCTTTGGAGCATAAGAACCACCCCCAACAGGTCAACAGGCTACATGCCTTTCTTCATGGTTTATGGCGCAGAAGCTATTCTCCCCAGTGATATCCATCATGACTCGCCCAGGGTGGCGGCTTACGTTGAAACTGATAATGAGACGGCGCGTCGGGATGCTTTGGATGCCTTGGACGAAGAACGGGATCTTGCGGCAGCACGGTCGGCGATTTACCAGCAAGATCTGCGTCGCTATCATAGCCGCAAAGTCAAGACCCGGACGTTCCAAGAAGTGAAAGCACAACATGCTCCCTTGGTGGTTTTGATAATTCATGACAACATACATTGTCTCTTGGACTAATACTTTTACCTAGTGTATTTCAGATGAAAGTCCATAGAGAGAGATGGGTTGGCAAAAAGGGTTGTGTGGAGATACCCCAAGATGCAAGGAAATGGATTGGCAAAGCTTCAAGCAAGAGGACTCTACATTTTACATTTGTGAGAAATCACTTTGAGTCCATAGGAAATCCAATACTATTAAAAGGGGGTAAGGTATTGTTGGTGAACAAAATGCTCATACGTGCACAAGTGATAGTCACCAAAAAACACCCACAAGCTCTTCCACAAAAGTCTATCCAAAGTCAAATATTCAAAATCGGTGCAACCAACACTTTCCACTCGGTGCCACCGATTCCCATACTCAGACAGACCTAAGCCAAACCCTAACCTTTCGGTGCAACCGATTCTGCTTCGGTGCCACCGAGTTCAGCTTGCCAACTTTCTGTTACCCAATTTCACAAAATCGGTCCGACCGAGTTTGTTGAATCGGCGTCACCGAGTTTTGGCAATCTGACCGTTGGTCACCTAATCGGTGCAACCGAGATTTATATATCGGTCTCACCGAGATTCAAAAGTTACTACCTTTTGGTCACTTCGGTACCACCGAGATTCACAAGTTAAAAATGTTCCATTACTTTGTGACAATGAAAGTGCTATTAAGATTGGTCATAATCCCGTGCAACATTCTCGAACTAAGCATATTCAAGTTAGACATCATTTCATTCGTGATCATGTTGCCAAAGGAGATATTAATCTTAAGCATGTCCGTACTAACAAGCAATTGGCCGATATCTTTACTAAGCCACTTGATGAGAAAACGTTTTGTTACTTGAGGAGTGAGTTGAACATCATTGATGCTTCAAACTTGAGCTAGACTCACTCGTTTGCATGCAAGGGCATGAGCTTTCTTGATATTTCCATGATACTCTTAACATGTTATCTTATACCATGGAATTCTATGCTCCCTTGTATTGCATCTAACATTTTGTAGGTACTTGGAAGACCTTCATTCCACAAGATTGCCATCAACTCCAATCATAAGCAATCTTGTCATTACCAAGTATCCACAACCCCTCTTGATGATGGAAGGAAGAAGACAACAAGAACATATCCTTGACACTTATTTATAATTCTCAATTGTATCATGTCAAAATGGATTTATATACTGTTCTTCCTTGCTTGACTAACCTTTGTAGGGGACAAGTGTACTAAAACGAGAAGGATTGCTCCAAACTCAAGATGATCTTCATCAACCTCGAGCATCCTCAACAAGTTCATCTACAAGCTACGTCATCAACATCACTCAAAGGTATGTACTCATATCCTTGAAAAAGGCTTTACTCCAAGAAATGAGCAAAAGCAACTCAAGTGATATGAAGACATTAAAATGCTTAATCTAAAAATGGTAACCCCATTTTGAGCTTAACGATGAGTATGACCTATGATCAAGTATTCTTGCTTGGCTCCTAAGTCAATATACTTTAATATAGGTGACCTAGTCACCGCCCATCATCTAGTTAAGCATTTTGAGTTGGTTCATTCTCTATTTGCAAGACTTCTTGGAACCACTCAAATCTTCTCTAGTTGATATCCTTTTGTAAATTCTTTTCTTTCGACACTTTGTTATTGGCAATGTTTGAGAAATCTCGATCTATTCTCTGATTTCAAAATCACTTTGCCAAGTTTCTGTTTCAGCCTCGGAGCCACCGATACAAATAACTCGGTTCTACCGAATTAGCAGAACAGCTGCAAAACATAATCTCGGTACCACCGATTTATTTGTCTCGGAGCCACCGATTTGATTTCTTCTCTTATCTGGGTTCATAATTGCAAACCTGTGTTTCTTTAGTGATCCTACTAGAGATGGTTTTGTTTCTTCGATGATCCCTCTTAGGGGGAGAAACTTTATTCAAGGATCCCTAACTCAAAGGAGGAGAAGTCTTACAAGACCTCAGATCAGCCAAGGGGGAGAGAAATTATTTTCAATGATTCCCTCAGTTTTCATTTCTATGATCCCTACATTCTATGACCCTTGTTCTCAAGGATCCCTTTTTAATCAATGTTCCCTGTGTCTGACCCTGTATATGACCTTTTTGGAAATTAATGCCAAAGGGGGAGAAATACCAAAGCTTCAATGCAAAAAGGGGAGATACATGCTTGTGCAAAGGGGGAGATATAATCAAGGGAGAGAGGAGAATATCAAAGTTTATACTTATTTAGACAAGGTGAGAATACCAAAGTAGGGGGAGAAAAATATGTTTGGAAGAAAAGATATTATTTCAATTGACCACTCATCTTAGACTTTTCTCACCCTATCCAATCCCAATATCTACATGCTAAGATTCAGAGGGAGAGGATGATCTACTATTTTCATATCTAAGGGGAGAAAGTTCTAAATGATCTTGGTGACATATCAATCTTAAAGGATATTATCTTCTATATGTTCTCCATATCTTGGTACTTTTGAGTTCTATTGCCTTGTTGATTGGTAGAATACTCTTGTGTTTCCTAACATTGTTTTCTCAAGTGTACCTCTACTACCAGAATGCTCAAGAACTCAAGGTAAGTATATGCATCATATCTTTGATCAAGATGATCTCTTGCTTCTTGCACATATTGTTTGCAAGAGTGAAGTCTTGAACAAGGATGTAACTCATTCACATATATTTGATGCATATAGCCAAGATACACATGACTCATTATATCCCTTCTACTATATGTGTGTCCATGCATTCCAAAGCAACTATCCTTTAAAGGGATTGCACACATTTAGGGGGAGCAAATCTAAGTCATGTGTCTCTCAAAGTCTTCATTATATACATGCATATCTTTATTTGAAGATTTGATTGTGTGTTGTCATCAATTACCAAAAAGGGGGAGATTGAAAGCACAACATGCTCCCTTGGTGGTTTTGATAATTCATGACAACATACATTGTCTCTTGGACTAATACTTTTACCTAGTGTATTTCAGATGAAAGTCCATAGAGAGAGATGGGTTGGCAAAAAGGGCTGTGTGGAGATACCCCAAGATGCAAGGAAATGGATTGGCAAAGCTTCAAGCAAGAGGACTCTACATTTTACATTTGTGAGAAATCACTTTGAGTCCATAGGAAAGCCAATACTATTAAAAGGGGGTAAGGTATTATTGGTGAACAAAATGCTCATACGTGCACAAGTGATAGTCACCAAAAAACACCCACAAGCTCTTCCACAAAAGTCTGTCCAAAGTCAAATATTCAAAATCGGTGCAACCAACACTTTCCACTCGGTGCCACCGATTCCCATACTCAGACAGACCTAAGCCAAACCCTAACCTTTCGGTGCAACCGATTCTGCTTCGGTGCCACCGAGTTCAGCTTGCCAACTTTCTGTTACCCAATTTCACAAAATCGGTCCGACCGAGTTTGTTGAATCGGCGTCACCGAGTTTTGGCAATCTGACCGTTGGTCACCTAATCGGTGCAACCGAGATTTATATATCGGTCTCACCGAGATTCAAAAGTTACTGCCTTTTGGTCACTTCGGTACCACCGAGATTCACACATCGGTGTCACCGAGTTGGTCACTTTAGGTGTAACGGTTGGATTTTTGGAGATGCCTATATATACCCTTCACCACCACCCACTCGAAAAAGAAGCACTCAGAACTATTCCATACTTGCCCCATCCAGTTTTCTGAGAGAGAGCCACCTACTCATGTGTTGAGATCATGCCATTCCATTCCAACCATATGAATCTTGATCTCTAGCCTCCCCAAGTTGCTTTCCACCAATCCCATCTCTTCCACCAAGCCAAATCTGTGAGAGAGTGATTGTGTTTTGAGGAGTCTATCATCTTGAAGCACAAGAGCAAGGAGTTCATCGACATTGCCGAGCCTATTACCTTTTGGAGGGTGGTGCCTCCTAGATTGGTTAGGTGTCGCTTGGGAGCCTCCGACTTCGTGTTGTGGAGTTGAACCAAGAAGTTTGTAAGGGCAAGGAGATCGCCTACTTCATGAAGATCTACCCATAGTGAGGCTAGTCCTTCGTGGACGGAAGCCGTTATGGAATAGTCAAGGTTGCTACTTCGTGGACCCTTCGTGGGTGGAGCCCTCCGTGGACTCTCGCGACCATTACCCTCCGTGGGTTGAAGACTCCATAAACGTGGACGTACGATAGCACCACCTATCGGAACCACGGGAAAAATCTTTGCTTCTCCAATTGCGTTTCATCTTCCTATCTCAACTCTTTACTTCATGTGCAATGTCTTTACTTTCCGCTGCCATATTTGTTGACATGCATATGTAGGGTGTGCTAGACTTGCTATAATTGTTAAAATCTGTCAACCAATTAACTTGGGAAAAGGTTAGGTTTTAAATTCCTGCTAGTAGTCTATTCACCCCCCCTCTAGACACTCTTCTAGTGATCCCACAACATTCCAAGAAGGCGACTTAGTGCTCCGGCTGATTCAAGACCAGTCCGATATGCATAAGTTGTCACCTCCCTAGGAAGGACCTTTTGTGATCAGCAGAAATCTCAACAACGGTTCCTATTATCTCATTGATATACGAGAGGGCGATAAATCACGCACTTCTGGAGAAGAGACTACCAGGCCGTGGAACATTTCTCATCTTCGGCCATACTATACTTGAGCCACCAGCTCTCATCAATGTACATACTTCTATCAATGTATATACCATTTTTTATAATATAATAAAGCCGGCATCCCTGTAAATTCAGGGCCTCTGCCGTTTTCCCGCACCAAAGTTCGTGCAAAGAGTTGATTTTTCATAAGGTCACTTGGGGGCTTCCAACCCACTGGGTTTAGCTTTCATACCCTCTTGACCAGCTTTATATGCCATATTCGAGTTAAACCTACCTATTTGCAGCTTGCTACTCCACCATGTGACCCGCCGAACTCTTGACAGTCAATCTTGCTCAGAGACCCTGAACTTGATAGTCAATCTCGCAATAAGACCTTGAACTTGTCAAGGTTAAAACGGTGGCTTTCGTCACGAGAGGGCCGGCTTACAGTGAGCTAGGATAAACTCGCCTTGTCTGTTGTAGTCTCTCCGCTATGTGGCCCGTTCGTACTCTTGGCAACGTCAATCTTTTTAAAGACCCTGAACTTGCTAAGGTTTAAATGACGGATTTATGTCACGTGAGAGCCGGCTTACGAGGTTTCAGGCTTTTATGCCTAGCTTCTTTTGAGGCAATACAATTTTTTCTTACAAAGCAAAAATAAGGGTTATCTCTTCTTGCTGTGCCTTTAAAGCCGGCTTACAAGGCAGGAGATATACATGTATATATTCTATTGTTTGTTTTTGCAGGCGTCTTTCATGATAAGATTCTAAGTTTTTGGGTAATCCCGACTTAGCATTCCTCATGGAGTATAACCCGCCAGTGGGAATTGATAAACTCATGTTGAGGCATATAATTTTGACCCGCCGGCTGATGAGTTGGAGAATGAAAGGATCGATATGGTTGACTAGAGGGGGGGTGAATAGGCAACTAACAATTTTTAACTTTTCTTAAACAATTTAGGCTTAGCAACAAATAGGTTGGATAGATATGCAACTAGGTGAGCAACCTATATGATGCTAATCACAACAACAAGCTAAGCAAGCAAGATATAACAATATAAGTAGCTTGCACAAAGTAAAGGTAATGAGTAACCACAAGAGGAACCGATGGAGACGAGGATGTGTTACCGAAGTTCCTTCCCGGTAAGGGGAAGTACGTCTCCGTTGGAGCGGTGTGGAGGCACAATGCTCCCCAAGAAGCCACTAGGGCCACCGTATTCTCCTCACGCCCTCACACAATGCGAGATGCCGTGATTCCACTAGTGGTGCCCTTGAAGGCGGCGACCAAACCTTTACAAACAAGGTTGGGGCAATCTCCACAACTTAATTGGAGGCTCCCAACGACACCACGAAGCTTCACCACAATGGACTATGGCTTCGAAGTGACCTCTTCCGTCTAGGGTGCTCAAACACCCAAGAGTAACAAGATCCGCAAGGGATTGATGGGGGGAATCAAATATCTCTCGGTGGAAGTGTAGATCGAGGCCCTCTCCTCCAAACCCTAGAGCATCAACAAGTTTTGATGGCTAGGGAGGGAGAAGGAGCAAGAATAAGCTTAGGAGCAACAATGGACCTTTATGTGGGAAGAGGTGAGCTTCAATGAGGAAGAAGACTCACTTATATAGGTGGGAGGAAAACTGGCCGTTTTTCTGCCCAGATACGCGCATAAGCGGTAGTACCGTCCTAGGGGGCGGTACTTCCGCTTATACACGCACTGGAACAACTAAGCGGTAGTACCGCTCGGGAGGGAGCGGTACTTCCTCTTGAGGCGGTAGTACCGCTCAACATAGGGCGGTACTTCCGCTTAGAGGTTCCAGAAACCCGGAAGAAAAAAGGATGCGAGAGAGGTTCCAAAATTTCTCAGGGCGGTAGAACCGCTGGGCACTTCCGCTTAAATAATATAATCGGTAGTTACGGGCGGTAGTACCGCTCGGAACTTCCGCTTAAGAAACATAAGCGGTAGTACCGCTCGGAACTTCCTCTTAAGAATTATAAGCGGTAGTTCAGAGCGGTAGTACCGCTCGGAACTTCCGCTTAAGCACTAAGCGGTCGTTCGAGCAAACCTTCAGGGCAGTAGTACCGCTGGAGCGGTACTACCACTCTGAAGAGCGGTACTTCCGCTTAGGAGAAACATTGGAGCCTCTGGGGGCAGAGAAAGCTCCATCGTGCCGGGAAAGGACTGGGGTGCAAAGTGTACGTGATGATTCCTCCCAACCTTTCCGGATGCGGATCCCCTCTTAATAGTACGGATTTCCCTACGACTCAGGTCCACCAACCTAACCTCGAAGGAAAAGACTCCGTCTTCTGATAGACTACTTGAGGGGAAGATAACCGTCTCATGCCACCTGATAATCTCTGAAAGCTTAATGCACACAGTTAGTCCGCAAACGCACTGTCATCAACCGCCAAAACTACTTAGGGGAAATTATGCTCTTACAGAGTCTTGTTCAAGCCTTTGCGGAGATAGAGCCGATTTGATGCATGACACGTTGTGTTGATGGCTTCGGCCCAAAAGTTGTACGGAGATTTAAACTCTGCCATCATGGTTCTTGCCGCATCCATCAATGTCCGGTTCTTCCTCTCCGCAACACCGTTTTGTTGAGGGGTGTAAGGTGTGGAATATTGGTGCTTTATCCCCTCATCACTGAGAAACTCATCTAGGGTGTAGTTCTTGAACTCAGTGCCGTTGTCACTTCTAATCATCAAAATATTTGCTTCATGTTGACGTTGGACTTCATTTGCAAAGTTGATGACGGTCTGTTGGGTCTCACTCTTCCTCTTGAAGAAATATACCCATGTGTATCTTGAGTAATCATCCACAATCACCAAGCAATATCTTCTTCCTCCAAGGCTGTCAAAAGATGGAGGCCCGAAGAGATCCATGTGAAGGAGCTCTAAGGTCCTCTTTGAGTAGATTGTAGTAGTTGGACGATGAGCTTTTTCATGTAGCTTTCCTTCGATACAGGCACCACAAGCACGATCTTTGGCAAAACTCACATTTGTTAGTCCAAGAATGTGATCCCCTTTGAGGAGACTTTGCAAAGATATCATATTGACATGGGCTAGTCGGCGATGCCAAAGCCATCCACATCAACTTTAGCCATTAGACATGTCGCGGTCTTAGTGGGTCACTCCGAGAAGTTAATCACATAGAGACCGTTTTCGACATGCCCAACAAAGGCTACTTTAAGAGTCTTGCTCCACAAAAGGGTCACGGTATCAATGCCAAAGAAGGTACTAAAACCCATGAGTGCAAGTTGACGAACGGAAAGTAAATTGTATGCAAGGGTCTCAACAAGCATGACTCTCTCAATGGTTAAGGTCGGAGAGATAACCACCTTGCCAAGACCCAATACCTTTGAGATTGCATCATCTCCAAATGAGACTTGGGTGGCCACGGATGCATCGGGTCGAACATCCACCACCAAGTCCTTGCTTCCGGTCATATGATTTGTTGCTCCGCTATCGAGCAACCATGAGACTCCCCCGGAAGCAAAGTCCTACAATAGATCAATGCTTGGATTTAGGTACCCATTCTTGAATGGGTCCTTTCATGTTAGTGACAAGGGTCTTAGGAACCCAAATAGACCACTCAATATACTCATAAGAAGAACCAACATATTTGGCATAAACATGCCCATCACTAGCACGACACAAAACATAGGAGGGGTTAAAATCGCCGGCCCTGTTGGAGGGAGTGATCTTGCCCTTCTTGGCACTATCATTCACAACCTTGTCTTTCTTCTTCTCATGAGTAATGTTCCCTGCTTTGACAAATGTTTCCTTGAGCGGAGGAACCTGCGTGGTCTTCTTCTTCTTCTTCTTCTTTTTGGATTTGGGTGCAAACCCAACTCCTTCCTTTGCAATCACTTCCTTTTGATTGCTCAAAAGGTCATTGAGATTCTTCTCACCTTGTATACATGTCACAAGGCCTTTCTCAAGCTGCTCTTTTAGCTTAGCATTTTCCTCCACAAGATGTGCATGCTCACAACACGGATTAGTAGCAGATGCATTATCAATTAAGACAAAGGGAGGACACGTGGCAATTTCTTTAGTGAGTTTTACTTGGAGTTGATCATGCGACTCTTTAAGAGAAACATGAACGCTCTTCAATGCCTTATGAGCATTGTCAAGAGAGACAAACTCATCCTTGAGTCGAGCATGGTCAACCCCAAATGCAACCTTTTCAGATTTAAGAACACGGTTAAGAACAATAGCATGATCATAATCTTTACGTAATTTAGCAAGGTCGTCATTATGTGACTCCTTAAGAGTCAAATGAAGACCTCGCTCTTCCTCTAGAGCAATAGAAAGATCTGCTATCTCGTCGGCATAATCACGACTATGACCTCTCATCTCCTCAAGAGATTCTTCTTGAGAATCAATCGTGTCATTGGCCTCACCAAGTTGTTCCAAGAGAGCAACGAAGTGCTTCTTTGACTCTCCCTTGAGTTTACACAAGAACTTGTCAAACTCATTATCACCCTCTATCGCCTCCTCAAGTTCATCAACACAATCTAACAAAGACGGAGTAGAAGAGACAAAAGTCTTAATGTTTGAGGTTTTGGCGTTGAAGGTTACCTTGGTGATACCTTTTGCCATGAGGCACCTAGCGATGTGGTTCTCATTGGGGGCGTCGAAGAGTGACACCTTTGTTGGGGTAGAGGATGCAATTGCCATAGATGCCATTGCCATTCCTTCACCACTTGTGTCTCCGTCGTCACCATCATCATCCGATGCATACTCTTCTTGAGCCACCAACACTTTGTGTGAAGTCTTCTTGGTGAAGTTGGTCTTGTTGGGGAAAGACTTGGCCTTATCTTTGCGGATGAGCTTGCCACCATTGTCTTCCCTCTTCTCGTATGGACAATCCACCACAAAGTGACTCACATTACCACAGTTGTAGCAGGTCCTCACACGTTGCTTGCCCTTTGACCCGTTTGAGTTTTCTTGGAGAAGTTGGGCCTTGTGTTTCTCTTGTTGCCCCAAAATTGCCTGGACGCAAGAGCCATGTGCTCATGATAAGCATATTCGGTGTCCTCGGGGCAACCCTCTTCTTCTTCTTCTTCTTCTTCTTCCTCTTGACAGACCTTGGACTTCAAAGCAAGGTTGGGGGATGATCTCTTTGACCGTTGCACACGAGCGAGAGCATTGTCAGCTGTCGTGTTCAAGATGTTCATTGCAATAAATTCATCCAACACATCACCCGAAGACAAGGTGTGAAAGTCCGGTCTTTGACGGATGACAGCGGACATGCCCTTGTTGTAGGGCATGATGGCCTTCAGAAACTTACGCTTGATCCAAGTATCATCCACATCCTTGCTGCCATGATCTTTGAGGGCAACGGCGAGGGCAGTCACCCTTCTATAGAGCTCACGTGGTTCCTCATCCTCTACCATTACAAACTCATCTGACTGATCAAGGACAACTTCATAGTTTGACCGTTGAATGCTTGAGCTGCCCTTGTACATGGAGACAATGTGTTCCCAACACTCTTTAGCAATAGTGAAGGGACGCAGGTGAGGTAGGTCTTCAGTAGGAACATCAGCTTGGAGTATGAACAAGGCGGAGGAATTTAGCTGTTTATCCGCTTCTTCCCTTGGAGTGAGATTGCGTGGATCACGAGGGTAGTATCCTTCTTCAATGACTCGCATGAGTTGAATAGAGCCGTGATCCAAATGAGACTTGATACAGAAAACCCAATTAGCAAAATCATTTTTAAAAAGCTTAGGAGGAGGACCGTGATTAACTATATGAGGTGGGTGCACCGGTCCTCCATAGACCAAGGGAGGGGGAACTGAGGCAAAAGTCCCTGACCCATTAATTCCTTGAGAACGATTATCCTTATCAGCACTAGCCCCCTCCTTACCTGAGTTGACATCCGATGTCGAGTTAGTGGGATTAACCACTTGAACCGCATCGGTGGAAAGTTTAAGAGTGTCAAGGAATTCTTTAAACATGGATTTGACCTCGGTCGTCATGGAGGATTTAAGCGAGGACATGGCCTCATTTAAATCCTCACGAGAGACCGTGCTCACACCCATGGCCTCGGGGAGATCAACCGGCCGGTCCCCGTCGTTAACCATACTCTTCGGGTGGTGAAACCCTTAGTAAAGAGACGTAGCTCCGATACCAATTGAAAGGATCGATATGGTTGACTAGAGGGGGGGTGAATAGGCAACAAACAATTTTTAACCTTTCTTAAACAATTTAGGCTTAGCAACAAATAGGTTGGCTAGATATGCAACTAGGTGAGCAACCTATATGATGCTAATCACAACAACAAGCTAAGCAAGCAAGATATAACAATATAAGTAGCTTGCACAAAGTAAAGGTAAGGAGTAACCACAAGAGGAACCGATGGAGACGACGATGTGTTACCGAAGTTCCTTCCCGGTAAGGGGAAGTACGTCTCCGTTGGAGCGGTGTGGAGGCACAATGCTCCCCAAGAAGCCACTAGGGCCACCGTATTCTCCTCACGCCCTCACACAATGCGAGATGCCGTGATTCCACTAGTGGTGCCCTTGAAGGCGGCAACCGGACCTTTACAGACAAGGTTGGGGCCCTCTCCACAACTTAATTGGAGGCTCCCAACGAAACCACGAAGCTTCACCACAATGGAATATGGCTTCGAGGTGACCTCTTCCGTCTCGGGTGCTCAAACACCCAAGAGTAACAAAATCCACACAAGAAACTATGGGGGAATCAATTTTCCTTTGGTGGAAGTGTAGATCTAGATCTCCTCCTTCAATCCCTAGCAAGACAACAAGTTTGGGTGGCTAGAGAGAGAGATCAGGCAAGAAAGCTCAAGGGGCATCAATGGTGGAGAGAGAGAGGTAAGAGATAAGGGAGAGGTGGAAGAAGCACCTCCTTATATAGGCCCCCCCTTTTCCAACCGTTACAGCCAGATAAGCATGGGAGCGGTACAATCGGAGTGGTGGGCAGTACAACCGGTACAACCGGCCAACCACCGGACCACAACAGAATGGTGGCCCGGATGCAGCAGCCAGGCCTGAGCCCCGTACCAGGCAAAGTCCTAAGCGGTACAACCGCTCGGGACCCCGGTTGTACCGGGCTATATGAATATAGCGGTACAACCGGTCCAGGTCCGCCCAACAACCGGGGCACAACAAAACCAAGTCTGGTTGTAGCCCGGTGCTGGGCCGGTTTAACCGCCCAGAGCTGCCACCCTGGGTCACCCAGCCATTGGCGGTACTACCGCCTGGGGGCAGCGGTACAACCGCTGGGGACCACTTAGTGGCAGCACCCCCAGGGTATCACCCCTAGAGTGGTGGTCAAACCGGAAGCTTAGAGCGAGTTGTGCATTAGGTCGAGACAGCGGATTACCTGGCACGCAACTAAGGAAAGAGGGGCCTCTCTCTCTATGATGCGGAGAAGTGAGTTGGGTGAAGATGGATGTGCGAAAGAACTGATTCACCCAAGACTTTCCAATGTGGATTCCCTCTTAATAGTACGGGATCCCTACGACCAAAGAGAATAAACACGTAGAGAACCCCGTCTTCGATCTTTTCCGTTTGGAGGATCCACCTAACCGTCTTGTGTACCACATACAATCCCTGTATAACTTGACACACGGTTAGATCATAGTGAGTTGTCATCATCGCCAAAACATCAAGGCAATAAAATGCCCTTACAATCTCCCCCTTTTTGGTGGATGATGACAACAACACGATTTGCATTGATGATCTATAAAATAAAAGTGGAGCTCCCCCTCAATGTGTGCAACAGATGAGACCTGTGCAAGAATTGAAGCTCCCCCTTGATTTTATAGACCAACCAATGGGGACAAATATAAGATGAAACATTAAGGAGCAATATGAACGAGATAATAAGTAGAGCTTTAATAGTAAGGGTACGATGAGTCTCAGACTCTACTTAAACACACATAGTCTCCACACAAACCGATAAAAAGCAAATCAAATAAGAGTTCAACTGGAAGACGCAACAAAGAGACCAATAAACAACCATGCAACACCCATGCAAATCCCGTTATAATGTACTTTCTCCTGCAACAAAGAGACCAATAAACAACCACAGAACACCCACCCCAAAAATGGTGCTCATGTTTTTTCACAAGTTATAACCCGGCGGCTCAGCTTCGCCCGGGTTAGCATCCTTGAAGACCGGCTCTTCGCCTAGCTTGTCGACGGGTCATCCCGCGCCGGGTCTTCGCTTTCCTGGATCTGAAGGTTGTCCACATCCCAGTTGCAGTTGAGTAACGCTTCAAATTCAGCTTCATCATCCAAGATGGGAGAGGGATCAACATCAGGACCAAAGATATGCTTACGCCGTTGGGGAGTCAGATCCTTTGGCTCGAATGGGGGTGCCCGGACCCACGCGTTATTGTCGTCGTAAGCCGCCTGATAAGTCTTCAGATCAGCTTCTGCGGCTAGCTGGGTGCCTAACACTCGAGATGCTCTGAAGCAACGGGCATAGTCATCTTGGGTAAATTCTGACCCGTCGTCCTTTAGCTGTGGGAAGCCCCCCGTCATATCTTCCGGGTTAAGCTCCGGTGCATACGCCAAAGCCCAGCTTAGAGCAGATATTGCACCCTTGCGGGCAGCGGATTTCTTCATCTTTTCGAAATGTTGGGGGGCGGTGGAGAGGCACTTCAGCACATCCTTGATCAGCTTGGGAACCCCTTTGTCGCCAAAGACAGATTTGATGGTGAAGAGGTTTCTGGCGTATAGCTGTTCAGTGAAAGCATATAAAGCTTTCAGCTTCAGCAAGCTTTCGTCCGGAAGTTCGCGGGTTCGTTTGCCTGGAAATAAAACAAAGGTGTAAGCCGCCAGGCGAATCTCTACAAGAATTATTGGAAAATATTCACAATAGTCAGCAAAGCTTACCAAAGACGGCTTCGGTCATCCGGGTGATATGGCGCTTCAAGTTGGTCAGCTCTTTGGTAACAGGTTTCAGACGGCCCTCGGCATCTTCTGCACGTTTGGTCAGGGCGGCTTGGCTGGCTTCAGTGGATTTTTATATGCCTCAAGCTCCGACTTGGTCTTTTCCAGTTCCGCCGCAGAGAGCCGCCACTTGGTGTCAGCCTCGGCCCGGGCATCTTGGTGCAGTGCTACGCTCTTCCTCAGGTCGGTCAAGCTAGACTCGGCCGCGTGTAAAGATTCCTGTACATGACAAATTATCACACAGCAAGGTTATCAATTTTAAGCCGCCAGTCCAGCTCATAGTAGTGCTCAGAGGTACCACAGAGGATTGTTACAAGTTTCAAGCAGGTTGCAAGCAATATGCTTGACACTTGGGGGCTAATGTGCATCAATTCTTTCAAGTTTATCCAAATTCAAATAAGTACCGGCTCATTATTGGCATAATAAGCCGGCCCTTGGGGGCTACACTTGGCATTTTTTGCAGTTATCAAGACAATAAGTACCGGCTCATTATTGGCATAATAAGCCGGCCCTTGGGGGCTACAAGTTGGTCTATCACACTCTGCATATTACTGAAGACCAGGCTTATCTTCAAGAATATAAGTCGGCCCTTGGGGGCTACGTAAGGGTATACAGAGAATAGAAAGTGCAGTACCTCATATTTTCTTTTCATCATATCAACTAGTCTGGCCTCCATGTCCCGGCTCACGGCAGGACGGCTCAGATAACCTGAATGCAGCTTGTCAGCAGTCAACTTTTCTAAGTTGGACACATCAAGTTTGGTTTTCTCCTTCTCAGGTGAAGGCGCCTCATCCTTGCTGATGTGCTTGGTTAGCACATTGGAAGGGGCTGCAGCGGTGTAGGCTGAGCCGGTGATAGTGACCTCTTCTTCTTGAACAGGTGCGTTTTGGGTTGTCGGCAGGGGGCTGGGCGGCTTAGGATCCGCTTCCGGATCGGCCTCAGAAATTATAAAATCGGCATCCGCCGGCTCAGTAGGCTGCAGAATTTCTTCATGGGGGCCTTGGTCAGCCCCGGGGGTGTCCACTGGAATCTCATAAGTTCCAAGTCCCAGGTCCATCGGCTCTGAGACATTCGGACGGGGAGATGACCCGCTCAGTTTCCTCTTCTTAGCCTGGGCCCTGCAAGCAAAATTTCCATTCTCAGTTATATGCAAGAACAAAATAGCAATAAGCAGAAAGAAGATGCAAAGAAGCTTACCCTGGGTTGATAACAAGGGGAGGCAGTTTGGAGGCGGTTGAGTCGCCGGACGAAGGAGGTGATTCCTGACAGTTAAATTAAGAAGTATGAGTAAGTGACAGTGCAAGACTAATATGCAGAAGTACAAGTACAAATCATGGAATACCTCGTTGCGATGTTTCCGATGAGCCGGAGTGTCAGGTAAGCCGGCCACCAGGTCTTCAGAGCCGCCGCTCCGGGTCTGACGCCTAGCGTCATGTTGCTGCTTCTTCAAAAGAAAGTCGGGGTCCAAGTGAGCAAGAGAATGTGAAAATTTTACTTTCCGGATGACCCGCCGGATTCTCTCTATTGGCAAAGGTTCTGAGTCGGAGGAGATGATAGTTACCTCTGCAGCTCCGGCCTCGCTTGCCTCCGCCTCAGCCTGAGAGGAGTCAGCATCAATAAGTTGCATAAAAAGAAGACCAAGGGAATCAAGTTCTACCTCTGAGTCATCTAGCCCGAACAACTCCTCAGTTGTTTGCTTTTTCTTACGAGCCGGAACTCGGGGCTTGGTTGCTTTGCTTTTCTTCTTCTTGGAGATAGTGGTTAGTTTCTTGTTCCAGAAAGAAGAGCCGGCCTGCATATAGTGCATGCATTGGCAGGAAGATTAAAAAGGGCATATGAAGTGCAGCATTTAAAGAAAGAAGGAAGATTAGGATGAAAAAGTTCACCTCCGGAGCTGGGTTACGAGCGTAGAAAGGGCTTAACCCCGTTTTGTTGCAAACTTCTTGTGGCTCGCCCAACAAGGACTTGACGATTGCATTAAGGTCCTGATCCGTCAATGGGGTTTGATTGAAGCGCCGAGGTTCATTCACTTCCCCAGTATATTGGCACATCAGGGCGTTGCGGTGGCTCAGTGGCATAATTCTCCAAGAGACCCAGCAGCGGGTTAGATCGACGCCAGTTAACCCGTTGGCTAACAGGGCCCTTATCTTTGAGAAAGTTGGACTGTACTGGGCGCGCTTTGCAGCAGGCATCCGGTCTGGGAGATCGGTGTCGGTGCTAAGCCGGTAAGGACGATAACCCGGCAGTGGATTCTCTCCTTCTGGGGAGGTATCTTTACAGTAGAACCAGGTTTTATTCCAATCTTTGTGATGGCTGGGCAGAATCGCCGACGGAAAGGTTACGTCCCTCCGCCTCTGAATGGAGACCCCTCCAAGTTCAAGACTCGGTCCATCCTCCATCTGTGTTTGGCGGTTGATATAGAAATAATCCCTGAAGAGGTCAACAGACGGCTCTTCTTGCAGATAGGCCTCACAGAGAATTTGGAACTGACATAAGTTGGTTACAGAGTTGGGGCCGATATCTTGAGGGTGCAGATTGTAGAAGTGCAGAGCGTCCCGGATTTTTTTGACCCGGGCGGAGAGAAGCCACGGAGAAGATGATCCGTG
The DNA here is from genome assembly GCA_039707655.1 of Elymus sibiricus. Lineage (NCBI taxonomy): Eukaryota > Viridiplantae > Streptophyta > Magnoliopsida > Poales > Poaceae > Elymus > Elymus sibiricus. Next base: position 315,456,506 of record CM077667.1, on the reverse strand, counting down.
AAAACAACAACTTCCCCATCCTGGTGCTTGGGGGTGACTTCGTTGCCGGGGACCCGCCAATGGATAACATCTTTAGCCGGCAAAGTACCCATGACAACAAAGTCGTTGAGCATTTCCTTAGTAACCCCAGATCCTACCCAGTCGCAGGATGCAGGGGCTTTAGCCATGGCGGCGGCTTAAAGGACTGTGGAAAAACATGATCATGTGGCGGCTTAAAAAATGCGGCATGACCAAAACAGCTATGACTCTAAAATAGTGATGATGCTTGGCGAGTCATTATTAAGTTGTGAGCTGCCGATCATTACAATTACAAGGCGGATTGCGACATTACGAGGAGGACCGACAGCATGATGGCGGGTCAAGTTTGCTAGCAAATGTTGGAAAAATTACTAAGTGTGGACAAACAGGTTCCAACAACTATGGCTGCAGTTATAAGATCTGCGAGCGAAGATAAAAGGAAAATATTTCCTAAACCTAAAACGATAGCGAAGAACAGATGGTTCATAAATAAGTTCCCGTGAAAGGATGATCTACAATGAGCATGGGAGATGCATCCAGCAGATCGTCACGGATCCTTGCTAGCGGATGGGAGCTTAAAAGTGTTTCTTTTCCTCATCTACGGCAAGAACACTGATGAACGGTGGTGGAACCAAAGAACGCCCGGTGAACTAATGCAGATTCAAAGAAGGAAAGAGATGGAACCTGAGATGCATAGAAGATGCGGGCGAGCGACGACAAACACTGGACAGATTCAGGGTGATGCAGCGGCCTTGGTGATGACGACGGCGAAGGTCCGACCGGCGCGGCGGAGCCTCGGCTGCGCGAGCGTCTGGAGGAAGAAGAAGAAGAGAGGCGGCGACGGGGGAAAGTGAAAAGGATAAGGACCCCACGCGCCTATTTATGAGGAGGATGAAACAGCAACAGTCTCGCACGGGAATCGAGGAGACAAAATGATGATTGACCAAGAAGATGCCTCGATTCTCGGGTTGACTAGTTAATACAAAGATCCATTGTGATGTCGTCCAGATTCGTTTTAATTTATCACAGATGACGTCACCCATTTTACAACGGCAAGTCATAAAGATTTATTGCAGGTCAGATGCTTATGGAGAATGCAAAGCTCGCCAACTAGAAGACTTGAAGATTGACATGAACCCGTTCAAATCAATCTGGGGCCTAATGTTGGGGATATAACCCCGTGGTGAGACCCGCCCAAGAGGGGCCGGGTCATGAGGTTGGCGGCTTAGCAGTAAGGCCTGAGCAGGCTGAAAGGTCAGGACAAGGCCTGGAAGTGACTTGCCAGATAGGCCTGGAAGAGGCCCAGAGCCGGTAGGTTAAGTGTGACCCGGAGGCGTGAGCCGCCGGGGGTGGTTTGCCAGACAAGGCAAGGATAGTTAGAGATAAGGTCGGTTACCAGATGTAACCCGGCCCGGACTCTTGTAAGCCTAGGGCCTCGACCTGTGTATATAAAGGCGGGTCCCCTAGGCGGCTTAGGACACGAAACCATTGATCGAGTACTAGGTCAAGCGAATCCGCTCCCTTGTAATCGATATCCAATCAATATAACTCAAAGCAGGACGTAGGCTATTACCTCCTTTGAGAGGGGCCGAACCTGGGTAAACCTGTATCTTTCGTCCTGATCAACCCCTTCGAGTTAACTACCGTAGCGATGGCTTCACCCCTAAGTCCTTGCCCTAGGACATCTGCCGTGACAAAACCACAACACCTTAGGTCATCCACTTGAGGGAAAATTGCTACTGTCCTACAAAACTCTGCGCTTGGAGGCCCAACACGAGTCTACACGAATAAAGTTGCGTAGTAGACATCATCGCCAAAGCGGTACTACCGCTCCCATGCGTGGTACTACCGCTCGGGTGGTACTACCGCTGCAGGCAGCAGTACTACCACTTAGGAGGCGCCACAAGCCTTAGGCAAATAACAGTGAGGATCTCCATGTTGTCGGGAGAGAGGGTGGGTGCAAATAAAATATGTATGTGTTGATTCCACCCAACTTCTCAGATGTGGACCCCTCTTAATAGTATGGATTTCATACAACTCAAATACCACCGAAAAAGAATGGTCAGAACAAATCCGTCTTCACACCATATCACCGAAGGGAAATAAACCATCTCGTGCCCATCTGAAGAAATCTCTGAAATACTCAGGGCACACGGTTAGTCCGCAAAGCACCTTGTCATCAATCCCCAAAACCACCGAGCAAGAAATATGCCCTAACACCATTCTACTCATAGCTAGAAGACTCTAGAAAACAATAGCCAGCGTCAATAAAAGAAAAGAAATAGCAGACAAGAGAAGAGGTATCTAAAAGTAGCCAAATAATTTGGACATGTGATTTTGGGGTTGTTTGGTTCCTAGCCACACCTTGCCACACTTTGTCATACCTCAAGTTAGGCAAGTTTGATCAAGTTAGGTGGGTGTTTGGTTCTAGACACACCTAAGTCAAGAATTATTTTATGAGCAATAATCCCCACATGTAATACACACAAAAAGCATGACAAGATTCCCTAAGGCAAGCCAAAGTGTGGCTAAGAATTTGAGCACCTCAAGTTAGGTAAGTGTAGCCACATGCGGTCAAGATAGTCGCAAGCCAAACATGCCCTTTTTTCCTCATCTATTGTTCTTCATCAGGCTCCCATAGCACATGCCACTACTTCAAAAGGTCAGCAACCATCGTTGCTAGACGGGGCGACAATGTTGTGAGGCGTTGCATGACGAAGATCGCCGACATGGCATCCTCGACTACTGCAAGGCCTCCCCGAGCAGGTGTTGCAGAGGTGACATTGCATGTTGACGATGATGCCATGTTCGTGTTGCGATGTTGGTGTTGGTGCTGCGACGCCAATGATCATGTGTCGCGGTCACTGCAACGATGACAATATTGCATGGCAATGAGCGCAACATCGACCATCTTGTGAACGACTAAGAAGGGACGTATGACCACTTGAATGATACCATGTCGCATGATGATGAACGCAAACATCAACCATGTTGTGAACGGTTGAGAAGGGATGCGCAACCACTACAACAATGACCATGTTGCAGGGTGTCGGGGATATAACCCCGCGGTATAACCCGCCCTACTGGGCTGGGTCAGCATATTGGCGGCTTGTGAATCATACTCAAGATGGGTCGTGCCGTTGAAGACAAGGCAGGCAAGGCGGCTTACCAAGCAAGCCGGATGGCGGCTCAGCACATGAAGACGCCGACTCAAGGCCCAAGAGGTAGAAGACGCCAGGAGTTTCCTTGCTTGAGAGGCAAGGCGAGTTAGAGACATAGTAGGTCACGAATCGTAACACGACTCGGACTCTTGTAAAGCCCAGGGTCTCGACTTATATATAAAGGCGAGCCCCTAGGGCCAAAAGACTTAAGTTACACACCCTCGAAAGCTAGGTTAGCGATTCTGCACCCTTGTAATCGAGATCATCATCAATATAGACACAAAGCAGGACGTAGGCTTTTACCTCCATTGGAGGGGCTGAACCTGGGTAAACTCGTCTCTCGTTCCCAATCAACCCCTTTGAGTCGCCACCTAGCGGCGATGGCCTCACACTCAAGTTCTCCTAAGAGAACATCTGCCGTGACAAAACCACGACAGTTGGCGCCCACCGTGGGGCTCTCGCCCGGTGGAGTTGAGTTCTCAAAGGGAGCCCTTCCAGGGTTCGGGAGATTTGCCGTTGGTCAGATGACCAAAAGCCGCCGCGACAAGCTCTAGATCGACGATTTAGGCTGGGGCCCCGAGGCCGACTCAATCGAGTACGGGTACCGGGTCCCCTTTGGCAAGATCCACGTCTTCATCGGCAAAATCGGCGCATCGGTGCCCGAGTCGGACATCTGCACCAGCATCGTCGAGCCGGCTCAGCGCGCTCAACCTGTCCGGCATCAAGCCGGCCGGTGTCACATCTTTGTTGGCTTCACCCAGGGAGTTAGCCTTTCGGATGAGCCGACAGACAGCAGGGATACCCTCGTCAACTCTGATGGTGAATCTTCCATGGGACACACCGAATCGAACTGTCCCCTTTACGATGGCAGACTTGGGGGCTCTGTGGAAGCGGAAGCTCCCAGGGAGTCACACAAGCCGCCTCGTCAGATTACTATCTATATGGCAGGAATGATGGCGGCTCAAGACCCGTCATCAGCAGGCGCAGCTGGCAGCTCTGGCAGATCAGGTAAGGCGCCGGCTCAAGCCATGATAGATCTAATGGCCGAGATGCGAAGTTGGTAGGAACGCCCGTCACTGCGGAGAACCAGGAGGAGCGCAACACGGAGCTGGTAAAACTCCACGAGCAGATGACTAAGGTACAGGAGGAAATTAACGTCAAAAACGCTCGGATGGCGGAAATACAAGCTCGTATCCACAACGAGTCGGAGCGTCTGAAGGCCGAGGCTTGGCAGTTAGGACTTCGTCGAGACGCCTCTGAGGCGGTTTATCAGAGGAGACACCAGGGCCGGCTGCCATTGAATCTCGAGCCAACCTGTTTATTCCCCACTCCGCAGCAGACACCGGGGGCTGAACGAGCGCGTGCAGATCTTCCTCGCCAAATGGCCCGGCAAACAGATTCGGCTCAACCATCACCGGCTCAGCCTTCACCACCACGGTTCCAGACGCCGCAAGGACACTTCTCCAACCCCGTTGATAACATGTTAGCGGTGACTCGCAATCTGGAGGCACTTCCCATCCACGAGAACACCCCCGTCGAGATCGAGGCCAGGAACGCCATAGAGATGTTGAAAACAGTGGTGGTGCAGCAAGCACAGTATTCTTATAGCCGCGATTGGATGCACTCCACCCCATATGCCAGCCGCAGCAAGAGTCGCCATGTGGAATCTCCAGCTTATTCTAGTAGTGGACGCAAGCAACAACCTCAGGTCTCCCTGACCCGGCCTGTGCTGTCAAACGCCTAGGCGGTTGTCGATGCGGCCAGGGCCGCACGACAGGCAGAGGCGGAAGCAGCGGTAGCGCGGGCGACTCAGCAGCTTCATCCTCAACAGGTGACTACGGGGGTTGGGGTGAATAGTAGGACGATTGGGATCCCTTGCTTATCCCCGGCTCTCCGTGGCGAGCGTATGCCCAAGGACTTCAAGGGGCCTCGTAAGGTGCCAAACTACACAGCAGACCTTGAGCCGGCAACATGGATCGAGAGTTACGAGCTAGCCATGGATATGCTCGACGTCAGCGACGCCGTGTGTGCAAAGTACTTGGCCATGATGCTGGAAGGGCCGGCTCGCACGTGGCTGAAGAACTTGCCACCCAATTCCATCAACACTTGGGCAGAGTTGAAAGAGCGGTTTATCAAGAATTTCCAGGGAACGTGCAAGCGACTAATGACGATTGTGGATCTTCAACATTGTGTCCAGCGCGGGGACGAGTCGGCTCATCATTGGACTCGCCGGGTTGCCGAAATCATCCACTCATCGGACAACATCAAGGAGGCTCAAGCCGCCGTCCTAATCTTGGAGAAGAACTGCCACTTTGAGCTGCTGGTCCAGAAACTTGGCCGTCTCAAGCGGAAGGTGCATGATATGGGCGACTTGATGGATGTTCTTACCACATACGCCGAGTCAGACAGCACGAAGGATCCCGGCTCAGACGAGGACAAAACTGGCAAGAACAGGAAGGGCGACGGTGGCAAGGGTCAGCAAAACGATGGGAACCCAAGGGGACAAGGCAATAACAATAAGCGAAAATAGCCCGATGGCGGGTCAGAATTTGTCGCTAATACCAACACCGGTTTCAAAAACCAGCATCGCAACAATTGCCCGGGAGGAGCTTACAATGGGAACAAGCCGCACAATTATGAGGAGGCTCTCAAGGCGCCTTGTCCCAAACATAGTACCTCGGATAAGCCGTCTACGCACTCATGGGAAAACTATTACATCATGCTAGAATTCCGCAACCAGGCTTTCCAGAATCACCAAGGAGGCAATGGTGGGGGACATCCGGGTCAGCTTGGTTAGGGCGGCTCGCATGGCGGTTCGTCTGGCGGATTCGCGGGATCAGGTTTCCCTGGCCAAGGCGGCTCAGGAGCAGGTTTTCAGCATCAAGGGAACAACGTCAATGGGCAGCGTTACGGCCAAGGTAATCAGCAGCATAATAATCAAACCGGGTTCCAGAGCAATCCAAAGCAATTGAGTAGTGGGCAATATCATGTGTTCACCACTAGCACTTGCAGGAAGGATCGCAAACGGAAGCAGAGGTCCATTAGTTTAGTTGAGCTGGCGGTCCCAAGATACTTAAACTAGTCCGAGCAACCAATTACTTGGAGCCAGGAAGATCATCCCCCGCAGGTTGATAACCCGGGTGGCCTTGCTTTGGTGGTGGCGCCACAAGTTGGCGGTTATACCTTGACAAAGGTCCTCATGGATGGTGGAAGTAGCATCAACATCCTGTATTATGACACTTTTCGGCGGATGAACCTTCCTGAAAGCAGGTTGCAAACTTCAACTACGGTTTTTCACGGTATCGTACCTGGGAAGTCGGCATACCCAATCGGGCGGATTAAACTTGACATCGCTTTCGGTGATGAGTTCAACTACCGATGCAAGCCCCTAATCTTTGAGGTGCTTAAGATAAAGAGCCCATATCATGCCCTCTTTGGGCGGCCGACTTATGCTCGCTTCATGGCTCGGCCCTGTTATGTTTACCTCAAGCTCAAAATGCCGGGTCCGGAGGGTACCATAACTGTGAGTGGCAGCCGAAAAATAGCCCAAGAGTGCGAGGAAGGCGATGCAGCCTATGCCGAGTCGGCTTGCACCGCTGAGGAGTTAAAGTTTTATGCGGCCAACGTTGATCCTACTGATACGAGCCCTCTCAAGAAGCCCACTACTGAGTCGGAGTCTCTGCTCAAGTTTAAGCCGACCGAAGATAAAAAGCAGATTGACTTCACGCCGGGCGACTCGTCTTAGCAGTTCACTATTGGGACTGGCTTGGATCCCAAATAGGAAAGCGCGCTCATCGAGTTCATCCGAGAGAATCGGGACATCTTTGCATGGAAACCTTCTGACATGCCTGGAGTCCCGAGAGAACTCGCTGAGCACCATCTTAATGTGGAGCCAAAGATGAAACCAGTACGCCAATACCTCCGTTGTTTTAACAAGGAGAGACGCAAGGCTATTGGGGAAGAGGTGGCCCGGCTGCTAGCTGCCGGGTTTATCGTTGAATTTTTTCACCCCGAGTGGTTGGCTAACCCGGTGCTTGTTTTGAAAAAGAACGATACTTGGTGCATGTGTGTTGATTACACAGATCTCAACAAAGCTTGTCCCAAAGATCCTTTTGCTCTCCCCCGAATCGATCAGATCATTGACTCTACGGCGGGTTGTGAGCGTTTGTGCTTCCTAGATGCGTACTCTGGTTATCAACAGATCAAGATGGTTGTTGAGGATCAAGAGAAGGCGACTTTCATAACTCCTTTTGGTGCTTTCTGCTATGTCTCCATGCCCTTTGGGCTCAAGAGCGCAGGGGCAACTTACCAACGTTGTGTTCAGAATTGCCTTCATCCACAGATTGGGCGCAATGTTCATGCTTATGTCAATGACATCGTCGTGAAATCTCAAAAGAAGGAGACGCTCTTGGATGACCTCAAGGAGACGTTTGATAATCTTTGAGTGTACCAGATGAAACTTAACCCGGCAAAGTGTGTCTTTGGTGTTCCTGCAGGCAAGCTATTGGGATTCCTGGTTTCTGAGCGAGGTAGCTAACCCGGACAAGATCAAGGCGGTGACTTCGCTTGGTAAGACGGCAAATATAAATCAGGTCCTACGCAAGGCTGGCCGTATCGCGGCATTGAGCTGGTTTATAAGCCGCCTTAGAGAGAAGGCAATCCCTCTTTATCAATTGTTGAAGAAGACGGACAACTTCGTCTGGACTGATGCAGCTAACGAAGCTTAGCTGAGCCGCCTGTTTTAGCCGCCCCAACAGACAAAGAGCCCATGCTGCTGTACATTGTTGCTAATTCCAAGGCGGTAAGTGTTGCAGTTGTCGTTGAGCTAAAGGAGGCAGGGAAGGAGTATCCGGTTCAGCGGGCAGTTTATTTCGTCAGCGAAGTCTTGACCTTGTCCAAGCAGCGGTATCCACATTGGCAAAAGCTGGTCTTTGGAGTTTTTATGGCAAGCCGGAAGTTGAAGCACTATTTTCAGGAGCATCCAATTACCGTGGTCAGTTCAGCACCCCTTGGAGATATCATACAAAATCGAGAGGCCACTGGTCGAATTGCCAAGTGGGCGATTGAGCTTGGTCCTCACCATGTGAAATATGTGCCCCGAACTGCCATCAAGTCCCAAGCACTGGTAGATTTCATCAATGATTGGACAGAGATGCAAATTCCAGAGGATAGGCCAGATAACACGTACTGGACTATATACTTTGATGGGTCCAGACAATTGGAAGGCTCGGGGGCTGGAGTTATATTGTCTTCTCCACGAGGTGACAAATTCTGTTATGTTTTACCGCTCATGTTCCCTTGCACTAACAATGCAGCTAAGTACGAGGTCCTCCTACATGGACTCAGAATGGCTAAAGAGATGAATCTCAGTCAGGTCAGGTATTTGGGCGACTCGGATTTGGTGGCTCAGCAAGTTTCAGGGACTTGGGATTCTAAGGACCCCTTGATGGCGGCTTACCGGCGGGCAGTCACTGATGTGGCGAGTTATTTTCAAGGCTATCAAGTCGATCATATAGATCGCCGACTCAATGAGACGGCCGATGCCCTTTCATGACTCGGCTCTCAGCGGAAGCCGGTTCCCCCTAACGTCTTTTTAGACGTTCTTCACAATCCTTCGGTTAAGTTGCCATCTGAGGAGGACATAGCTATTCCTGACCCCAAAGGCACACTTGGTGGCGGCTCTCCATGCTATCCCTGATTGGACGATGCATTATCTGGATTATCTAACTCGAGGTGAGCTCCCAGCAGAGGAAATCATCGCTCGACAAATAATTCGGCGGTATAAGTCCATGACTATCATCAAGGGCGAGTTACATCGACGAAGCAACACCGGAGTTTTTCAGCGTTGTGTTCCCCCGAGGAAGGACATGAAATTCTTAATGAAATCCACACTGGCGATTGTGGACACCACGCTGGTTCACGATCTTTGGTGGCGAAGGCTTTTCGCCATGGATTTTATTGGCTGACGGCTCATGCAGACGCAGAGGACATTGTACGCAAGTGCGATGGGTGTCAAAAGTTTGCTCGACATGCCCACGTGCCGGCTCAAGAATTGCGCATGATCCCAATTACTTGTCCGTTTGCGGTCTGGGGGCTCGATATGGTCAGCCCGTTCAAGCCATCTTCTGATAAGAAGACTCACCTGTTGGTGGCAGTTGATAAATTCACCAAGTGGGTTGAAGCAGAACGTGTCAGCAACTGTGACGCAGAGACAACAGTCAAATTTTTGAAAAAGTTGATCTTTCGTTTTGGCTATCCTCATAGCATTATTACTGACAATGGTACCAATCTATCCAAAGGAGCTATGGAACAGTTTTGCCAGCGTGAGCATATCCAGCTTGACTTGGCAGTGGTGGCACATCCACAGTCCAATGGGCAAGCTGAACGAGCTAATCAAGAGATTTTGAGAGGGATCAAACCCCGGCTCATGGTTCCACTACAACGTACTCCAGGCTGTTGGGTTGAGGAACTCCCCGCAGTGCTTTGGAGTATCAGAACAACTCCAAACAGATCCACTGGATACACACCTTTCTTTCTAGTTTATGGAGCTGAGGCGGTATTACCAAGTGATATTCATCATGACTCTCCTCGAGTCGCCGCTTATGTTGAAGTCGATAATGAACAAGCACGTCAGGATTCCTTGGATGCTTTGGAAGAGGAACGTGACTTAGCAGCGGCCAGGTCAGCTATATATCAGCAAGACCTACGTCGCTATCACAGCCGTAGAGTCCGAAGCCGTACTTTTTAAGAAGGCGACTTAGTGCTCCGTTTGATTCAAGACCAAATAGGGATGCACAAGCTTTCCCCACCTTGGGAGGGTCCTTTCGTCATCAGCAGAAACCTCAATAATGGTTCATATTATCTGATAGATTTACGAGAAGGATCATATACTTCCGAAGAGGAAACAACCCGGCCCTGGAACATTTCTCACCTGCGGCCTTATTATACTTAGAGCCACCGACTCCTTTTCCTTTTCGTAACCCCCCTGCAAATTCTGTACATACTTCTTTATGTTCAAATATAATAAAGCCGGCACCCCCGAAACTCGGGGTCTCTGTCGTTTCAACCTACAAATTGAGCATGAGTCTTTATTTTTTGAAACATAGGTCACTTGGGGGCTTCCAACTCATCGAGTTTAGCTTTCTCACCCTCTTGACCCGGCAAAAACGCCACAATATATGGTTAAACCTGCCTGTATGCTTGATGCGACTCTGATCAGGTGACCCCGTGTACTCATGACAAGTCAATCCATTTTGGACCCTGAACTCATCAAGGTTAAAACACCGGCTTGAGTCACGTGAGAGCCGGCATACAGAGAGTTAGGATAAACCATGGGTTATCATACCCGCTTCATTGAAGCAAGACTCGAGCCTCTAAAGCCAGTCTTCTTGCCGAGTCTCACTGAGCCGGCTTATTAACAATTCTTTTATCATTATTACCATATGTTATTACTTCCTAAATTTTACAGGTACAATATTATTTATGTTACCGGCTCATAAAAGAGTGTCCGGGTTACGAAAACTGTGATCATATAATGACCAGTTCAACTCAATATTCTACAAATCACTGTTGTGGAAAGATTTTAGAAGGCCGGCTTACATTGAGCAAGGTCAGCAGCAATATTCAAAGACGAAAGGGAAAAAACATGCTCATATTTTAGCAACTGCCTGGAAGATCTAAAGCTCAAGGGCGACTCAGCCAAGATAATACAAAGTACAAGTCACGGGCTGTATGACTCCTAAGTGAAAGGATAAAAGGCGAGTTAACAAGGCTTGTTAAATGTACAAATCCCTCATCGTCAAGACAAGATCAAAATTTTGAAACATGCACGAAGACACGGCACGGGCAAACAACTGTCAACTTACAAATATTACAAGGCGCCATTGGGCCCAGGCAGGTTGAATCAAAGTTTTTTTCACTCCTTATAAACCAGCCTCTGAGCTATCCAGGTTAGCCTCGGGCTGACCTCTCGCCTGAGCCACCTCCAGGTCATCCTTCGCTAGGGCTTCTGGTTCTTGGATCTGAAGGTTGTCCACATCCCAGTTGCAATGGGTTAAGGCGTGGAATACAGGACGGGTCAACGTCAGGGACAAAAATGTGCTTACGACGTTTAGGAGTCAGGTCCACCGGTTCAAAGGTGGGTGGTCGAACTCGCGAGTTGTTAGCATCGTAAGCCGCGTGATAGTTCTTTAACTCCATTTCGGCAACAAGTTGGGTGGCTAACACTCGAGCCGCCTTGGGGCACTTAACATAATCAACATCAATGAATGCTGACCCGTCGTCCTTAAACTCAGGAAACCCTTTGGCCATCTCTGCCGGATCAAGCTCCGCTGAGTAAGCCAAGGCCCGGCTTAAGGAAGACGTTGCACCGGCTCGGGCGGCTGATCTTTTCAACTCTTCAATCTGTTTTGGGATCGGCGAGAGGCGTCTTAGTGCATCCTTGATGAACTTCACCGGCTCTTTGTTCCCCATAACGGCCTTGATTGTGCAGAGGCTTCCAGCATAGAGTTGTTCAGTCAGTGAATACACAGCCTTAAGCTTCAGCAAGTTGTTATCTTGGAGGTTGCGAGTTAGAGGGCCTGCAAAGCAATTAAAGTACATGAGTCGCCAGGCGACTTATCTTCATACATGAGTGTTAGAGCGGGTTAGCAAGAGCTCATAAAGGTACTTACCAAAGATGGCCTGGGTCATGTGGGCAATGTGCCGTTTCAACCCGGATAGCTCTTCAGTGATGGGCTTCAGTTGACCCTCAGCGTCTTCTGCGCATTTCAGCAAGCCGGCTTTTTTTAGTCTCGAAAGACTTCTTTTCTTTTTCAAAGCCTGCCATGGCTTTCTCCAATTCTTCCAAGGAAAGTCAAAGTTTTTGTTCAGCCTCTGCTCGGGTGGTTTGCCCCACTTCAAGATCTTTTTTCAAGCCGGTCACATTTGACTTGGCTGTTTTCAGAGCCTCCTGCACAATAGGGGTTATCATATTGTTTGGTCATGAGCCGGCAGCAAGGTGCAACATGACTATGATAAGAAAAATTATAACAAGTCCCAAGCAGATTGCAAGCAATATACTTGACACTTAGGGGATAATGCATATCAGTTCTTCCCAGCAAAATTATTAAGAAGACCCGACTCATCTCAAGAAGATGAGCCGGCCCTTGGGGGCTACAGGTTGCTTTCTTCAAAATTATTAAGAAGACCCGACTCATCTCAAGAAGATGAGTCGGCCCTTGGGGGCTACATGTTGATTTCTTCAAAATTATTAAGAAGACCCTACTCATCTCAAGAAGATGAGCCGACACTTGGGGGCTACAGGTTGATTTCTTCAAAATATTAAGAAGACCCGACTCATCTCAAGAAGATGAGTCGGCCCTTGGGGGCTACAACACTTTCATATTTACAAGACCCGCCTCATCTCATAAAGATGAGCCGACCCTTGGGGGCTACGTAAGAATATATGGAATACACAGCAAAGTTGAGCATACCTCATTTTTTTCATCATGCTGACGAGGCCGGCTTCCATCTCCCGGCTTGTAGAAAGGCGGTCCAAATAACCAGCATGCAATTCTTCAGCGCTGAAGTCCTCATAATTTGGAAGCTCTAGCTTGGCCTTCCCCTTCTCAGGCAATGCTGTTTCGTCTTTAGTAACAAGTTTGGTTAGCACCTTGGAGACCTCGGGAGCGGTGTAACCTGACCCAGTAATGGTGATTTCCGCATTTTTATCAGAAGTAGCATTTTCAGCTGCCTTCGGAGGACTGGGCGGGTTAAGGTTGGCCGTCGGGTCAATTTCAGTATCCATAGCCTCAGTACTTGCCGGCTCAGGATGCAGGGGCAAATCAGCTTGGGCCTCCTGATGGTCTTCGGTAAGATCATTATGGATTTCAGGAGCCACCAAATCCGGGTTTTCCGGCTCAGGGGCCTCAAGATCAGTGGATGACTAGCCAATTTTCCTCTTCTTGGCCTTGGCTTGGGCCCTGCAAAACAAGATGGCAGAATAAAGCATATGCAAGGTTAAAGTTTAATAAGCAAATATATGATAAAAGGAAGAGAAGCTTACCCGTGGTTGATAACAAGGGGTGGCAGCTTGATGGCGGTTGAGTCACCTGATGAAGGTGGCGACTCCTGATAATTTGAATCAGAAGGATTAAGAGGTTGCCGGATAAAGCCAGCTTTTGGAAGAGAAGGAGTTGGACTATGAGGCACCTCATTTTTTCGTTTGCGGGTGGCTGGTTTGTCGGGTAAGCCGGCTGCAAGTTCACCATTGCCGCTTCGAGTTTGGCGCTTCAATTTATGCTGAGTCTTCTTCAAAATAAAATTGGGATCCAAATAAGCATCTGGGTGAGAGAAACTTACTTTCCAAATTACCCACCTTGTTTTCATTGGCGACAAGGACTCTGAGCCGGAGGAGACGGAAATTACCTGAACACCTTCGGCACGGCTGGTTGCAGCGTCACCCTGAGAGTAAGAGGTGTCAGTAAGTTCAATAAAAAGACAGTGAAGGGAGTCAAGTTTTACCTCCGATTGTGCAGCAGCTGCAGGTGACTCGCCCCTAATTGACGGCTCTTCTGCAGCCGCCTTATTATTTTGGGGGGGCTTTGGCTTATGTGATGCAACCTTCCCCCTCTTCTTCTTCCAGAATGAAGAATTTGCATAAAAGGTTAACAATGAAAACGACAAGTAAGCTTTGGAGCTTAAAAAAGTGTTATGAGCCGGATGAATAATTATCAAGGTTTCTTACTGATGGAGCCGGGTTGAGAGTACAGAAGGGATTCAGCCCAACTGGATTGCAATCTGCTAGAGTTCCTCCCAGCAACTTCTTCACAATCTTGTTAATTTCATCATCGTTCAAATCTTGGTTGATATACCTTTGCACGTTGTTTAAATTGCCAGTATAATTGCACATCAAGTCGCCACGGCGACTCAATGGCATGATCCTCCAAGATACCCAACACCGGGTTTAGATCAATTCTAGTTAGCCCATGGGCTTGCAAATCCTTCAATTTTGGGTATACAAAGGCGAGTTGGTCACGTTCTTCTTGTGAAGCTCGGCCAGGAAGCTCAAAATTCATGGGAAGACGATGTGGTCTGTAACCCGACAGGGGGTTTTCATTAACAAGATTCGTGTTCCGGCAGTAGAACCAGTCTTGACCCATCCTTTTGGGTGGCTTGGCAGAACAGTAGGAGGGAAGGCACCATCTCTGCGCCGTTGAATAGAAATCTCGTCGACTTCCAGGCTGAGGCCATATGCACACTCATTTTAACGGTTGAGCTGGAAGAATTCCATGAAAAGAGGGATGGTGGGTTCTATTTGCAGATATACCTCACAGAATACTTGAAACTGACAAAGATTGGTTATAGAGTTGGGAGCCAGATCTTGAGGATGAAGGTGGAAAGAGTGTAGAGCATCCCGAAAGAATTTTGACCCGGGGGGAGAAAACCCCCGAAGAAGGTGATCTATGAACACCACTACTTCTCCTTCGCCGGGTGCTGGGCGTTCCTCTCCAAGGGGAGCCCGCCATCCAATTGCCTCCTTAGACGGCAGGAGACCCTGGTCTTGGTAGTCTTTGAGCACAAGTTCGGAAACTTGGGATGACACCCAGTTACATGTGGTAGTTTTCGACATGATGAGACGCCTAAGTGCAAATAAAAGAAGCTGCATAAGCATATATGTTATGATCAAGGATAAGACGGCATAAAAATCTGCAACATGTGAGTCGCCTTATGATGGGCCGGCGTTTAGACGAAGCAGTTTCTAAACATGGCGGGTCATAGTCACAATGATGACCCGTCGCTTAAAAGAAACGGTATCTACATATGGCGGGTTGTAGTCATAAGAATGAGCCGGCAAACATAAGGGCGTCTTATGCCAAATCAGAGATTTCTAGTTTTTGCTAAGTGTGGGACAAACAAGTTTCTACCAAACTGACTACAATTACGGATCTACAAATGGTTCAGAAAAGGAAAATATTTGCTAAACCTAATGACGAAGCATGGAAGTAGCGGCGGTCTAGTTTACAGATTCTTAAGGGGGATTTGAAGACGCTATGCATGAAATGGATCTATTGCCCAAACCGCTCTGTTTCTACGATAAAACTCATGGAAGCTATGCATGAGCTAGCAATGACGATGAACAAACGATGAACTCCGGAATACCCGAGGAACTCCGATGAACTACTATAGATCTGGGGAAGAAAAATGGTTTACCTGAAGGTGGTCGGGGGGCAGCAGAGATGCTCAGCTGGACCTTGATGAAGACGAGGTATCACCGTAGTCCCGAAAGCGGTCGCCGGCGACGGATGAGCAGCAGCGGTGGCGCGATGAAGCTTCGGGCTCGAAGAAGAAGAAGAAGTGAAGGGGCGAGGTAAAAATGAATGAGCCCCCCCAATGAATATTTATAAGGAAGAAACCCGAAGGGGCAACCGGCAGGCGCATGAATCAAGGAGGCGCAGTAAATTTTGGAAACAAAGACGCCTCGATTTTCGAGACAAACGGATACATGCGCATATTCGTTGTGATGTCATCATTGGTTTCCTGGATTTCCGGCGGGTGACGTCATTGATGGATGGCACGAGAAAAATTACAAGTCTGGAAATGTCGTAAGCCTGCATTTCGTGATTCAGGGAAGACACAAATACAAGCAGATGATAAGCCGCCAAGTGAAGGTGAGGAAGATTGACATGAATAAATTCAAATCAATCTAAGGCCTAATGTCGGGGATATAACCCCACGGTATAACCCGCCCTACTGGGTTGGGTCAGCATATTGGCGGCTTGTGAATCATACTCAAGATGGGTCGTGTCGTTGAAGACAAGGCAGGCAAGGCGGCTTACCAAGCAAGCCGGATGGCGGCCCAGCACATGAAGATGGCGACTCAAAGCCCAAGAGGCAGAAGACGCCAGGAGTTTCCTTGCTTGAGAGGCCAGGCGAGTTAGAGACATAGTAGGTCACGAATCGTAACACGACTCGGACTCTTGTAAAGCCCAGGGTCTCGACCTATATATAAAGGCGAGCCCCTAGGGCCAAAAGACTTAAGTTACACACCCTCGAAAGCTAGGTTAGCGATTCCGCACCCTTGTAATCGAGATCATCATCAATATAGACACAAAGCAGGACGTAGGCTTTTACCTCCATTGGAGGGCCCGAACCTGGATAAACTCGTCTCTCGTTCCCGATCAACCCCTTTGAATCGTCACCTAGCGGCGATGGCCTCACACTCAAGTTCTCCTAAGAAAACATCTGCCGTGACAAAACCACGACACATGGCGACGAGCTCAACATCGACGATGTTGTGGCATATGACGAAAGGTAAGTGGAAGAGACATAAGCTCCACATGAGTCTGAGTCTCGATCTACCCCCATTCCTTACCCACAACAAAGCAAATAGATGAAATGAGGTCGTGCGATCAGTGCAACGATGATCATGTTGCAGGGCAACTGCGCAACATTGCGAACGATTGAGAAAGGACGAGGCTACTGCGTTGACTTGTCAAAGTGAATCCAAGGGCTCACACCTGATGCATAGCCGGTCGACACGTAGCACACCCCCACTTCTGAATTTTGGTCGCATATATGTTGATGACGTGGCCTTCAATGAAAAAAAGAAAGAGTAACTTGCACAGCTAAGAAAATGTGTGGGTGTGTGATCGTTTCACCACCGTGTTAATACGGAAAAGGAAAGAAATTAAAGAAAGGCCACGCACCACAGTGATGAGTGGTCACAGTACCTGTCCGTTAGATCCACTTTTCCAGACAAGTACTCCATCTTCTTCTCTCCATCGCCGAACGCGGTTTTGATTACAGTTGGAAGAAAGAAAAGCAAAAAAACCAAGACCCACGAAAGAGCCCCGCGACCTAGTGGGGAGGCAGTACAGTGGTGGGCGGAAGATATGCCTCGCGAGGAGCCGGCGGCCGTGGCCGAGGTCTCGGAGGTGGCGGAGATGGGGGAGGAGAAGGGGGACGGGCAGCCGGAGGAGCAGGAGGAGAGGTGGGCGCGCCTGCTGCCGGAGCTCCTCTCGGAGGTGGTTCGGCGCGTCGAGGCGTCCGGCGGCGAGCGGTGGCCCGCTCGCAAGGACGTCGTCTCCTGCGCCTGCGTCTGCCGCCGGTGGCGCGACGCCGCCGTCGCCGTCGTGCGCCCGCCCGCGGTGTCCGGAAAGATCACCTTCCCGTCCTCGCTCAAGCAGGTGAGAACGGGAGCTGCGCCTGGTGGGCTTGTGCTCTCATGCAGGGGCGGAGCTTAGTTGGGGCCGACCTGGCCATGGCCCGCCCAGGATTTTGGGGAAAATAATAATACCTATGCTTTTGTAGTCCAAGCCCAGTAACCATGCAACGTTTATTCGGGTTACTACTCGTCGATCCAAGCTAGCAGCAGCGTATGAGCTGGCGCAGTACCCGGTAGTCATGGCCAGCGTCCTCCACCCGCAACAATATGTGCCTACTTCTGCTAGTCTAGGTTTAGCAGCGGCATAGGCACACCGCACACAATAAGGAGCAGCCGCCCAAGGCATCTCGTGCAGACCGTCGTACAGTTTAGAGGGTTTGCGACTCGCCAGGCGGGCACTGGCCAGCCACCATAGGTCCAACAGCTGGGCAGGAGCAACGTCACAGCGAGCAGTGTTCAGTCGGCGACCTAGTCAACGAGCAATCGAGCACTGCACATGTAATCTAGTTTCTTTCTTCAAATTCCGATTTCGCTAACTCATGGCCTGATTTTTTTGCTCAGCTATTCTTTACGTTCTATATAAAAATTGCAGCGGCGAGCCTTCTTCTAGTTTTATAAAGAAAATCAAAACCGCCACAATCATCTGCTGTGCTGGGTCACCACCACAGCACCACCTATAGGGTACGATTATAAGCCGAGACGATGCTCATGCAGGTCAAAGACCTTACAGAAAACCAACAATGAAAAACTCATGGATAGTTATGCTTTCCTTTGAGTTGGCCCGCCCAGTTTTTTCTTCGAAGCTCCGCCACTGCTCTCATGCCCGTCGATTGGTAGTGTCTCTGCTTCCGGTTCGGTGTCTGGTGGTGTAGGGCTGTGGAAATCCCCATCCCAAACTTATGTTTTTAAGGAGGAAACTGATGATGTGATTTATCCCCTTTCGATCCGTAACTTTTCCAAAGGTCCCTCTCCGTTGAGAGACAGGGCTTCGGATTAAGCCTGAGCGACAAATGTCGCGCCTGCCTCTATACATTAGGCTCATTAGTTTTCCATTTCCATAGATGCTAAGATTGCTTGTTCGTGCGATTTGGAAGGTTAGACCTGTAAATATAGCTGTGATGTTATCTCTCATGTCCTATTAGAATCACGTGAATTCACAGGGAACAATTCAATTCCTGCAGGAAATGGGATAGTCTCCCGCCAATCAATGAGGCCCTTAATTGGTTCTTGTACCATTTTTAGATGAAAATGCCTTAAACCTAAAGCGCGAATGTGTTCTCACTGGTCTTATGGCGTGCCGGGCACCACACCGTCTGATCAGCCTTTTTTTCTCTTGAGAATCCACCGTCTGATCAGCCATGCAGCGGTTTGCGTGCTGGGGCCATGGTGTACACGAATGACGTCAGGTGAAAGTGGGGTGCTGCTGCATGCGTCGCGCCGCAGCTCGGTCGCGCTGTATGCTATCTCATAAAAGTGTGCATGTATAAAGAACACTCGTGCTCTCATTCTTGGTTGGGGGGATACTAAATTTGGTGTATTTCGATGGGTGGTTTCAATGAAGCTTGACCTGTTGGCGTGTTGACGATCAGAAATTTTGACTTGTGTATTTTTGTCATCCCCCTGCAAACAGAGACTCAATTAATTGGATTTTTAATGGCAAGGCTTCCACAATCAGAAATTCCGTCTTGCCTATTTTGAGTAGCATAGGATTTGTTTGGATGGTGGCCAAAACCCACCCCACCAATAATTTGGTCATGGCTAAAAATTTGGTCTATGTTTGGATGGCTACCAATATTTTGTCATACCAATGCTTCTCTCTCCATTCCAGTTCACTTTTCTAGCCAGTGTTGGCCAATTCGGGCAAGCAAAAGCTCCACCAAAAATTTGGCTAGCCAATTATTTGATACAGCCAAGCTAGGCTAAAACCAAACGTACCCATAGTTTTCTTACGTGTCTGTTGAAGCTATTTATGCGAGGGATTCCTTTGTAGTTACTTGGGGACTTAGCGCAGAAGTTTCTTATGCAGCATCTGTATGCCTAATCTTACAACATGATGTCAAACAGCCAGGGCCAAGGGAGTTCCCGATGCAGTGTTTTATCAAGCGGAATAAGAAGAACTCTACGTTCTACCTCTACCTTGGCTTGACAACTGGTAAGCCTATCTGATGGGTGTACTGCCTTGATTTTCTCATATTTATTGTATGTTGCGCATGCATTTGGGCCTACTCGTTATCAGTGGATCAGGGATACTTTTAACAAGAAATATATCTAACAGTTATCAATGATCTAGCCAAAAACCTTAGTTTATAAGAAGCTTGGTCTAAGAGACTCAACCTTTTTTTTCCATCTCAAAACGAGGCACATGACATTCTTTTTCTTTGATTACTATGCTGCCTCCTTTTTCTGGAATTTGTATTTCTGTGTATGACGACACTTAATAAGCAGCAGTATGCTGCATAGATAGCTTTTGGATCTCAGTCAGTGAGCTTTAATTGGAAGCGTATCACTTTTTTCTCCTAGTCGATGATGACTTTTCAATTGTTATTATTTTGCATCTGAATCGTGTTATACATATTTCCTTCCTGGCACTCCAACTAGTAATCAACCAGCACAAATGCACCTATGCTGCGGTTTCAGGGCCAGTCGCTAATTTGTATCTGCATGCATTATTGCAATTAAATTGGGGTCGTGGGGAGACAGTTGTGGACTGGATAATGAAATTGAACCTGCAGAAATCCACCGAATTCTGGACTAGAATCGTTACTGTGTGTTGTGATAGTGTTATTTTTCAAATATAAAATAATGGATAGTGCTGCTCATTAATTGGATTGGTTAGTTCAGAAGTTCAATTCCAAGGGTTTAGTTCTGTCATGCCTAGGACTTGAGCATCTTTTGGAGCATGATTCTGAAGGGACTCAAGATTTCCCCAGATCTTTGGGAGCTTGAATAGTTTTACAAGATAAGTGGTAGTAATAGTACTTGAAATCTTCCACTTGATCTTTGTTACTACACTCAGGTGCATAGGCAGTAGATGCACCTGTTAATGTATTATAGAGCACCAATTTTCCCAACCAAATCCGTACCCTCATCTGCTAAAGGATAAAGTTCATTGTGTGGCTATGTGCTATCATTATTTTGCCCTAAATGAATAATCTACAGTTCTACCAGTTACCTATGGCCGTTCCTTACAATGTATTATACCATTCATAATATCATTTGATCATTTTCAGCATCAAATGTGCCTGATGATAATATTTTATTATACATATTGTCCGTTGACAGCTACTGTAGATAAAGGGAAGTTTCTCATGGCCGCAAGAAGGTTTAGGCGTGGTCCTCATACCGAGTACATTATATCCCTTGATGCTGACGACTTGTCACAAGGGAGCAATGCATATATGGGGAAACTGAGGTGAGATTAACCAAATCCTTACCCTCATCTGCTAAGGATAAAGTCTTAACCTGCCATGCTAATTTTTATGTATCCTACTAAGTGTTCAAATTGCTTGAAGCAATATATTTGGTGCAAATATGAGACGAAAAAATGGGTATTGATTTATGAAACACACCTAGGTCCACAGCGGTATAAAAACCATTAGACAATGTAGGACTTCAGAGTTCCAAACTTCCAGTTAGTACCTTCTCCACTTTGTATTGTTCTTCATTGAATTTGAATGCTAGTAGTACGATTCAGAGGTCAAAGAATGCATCATTTGCAATATTGCAAAACAAACCCTTTGACCTGGTGGCATGCCTAAGGTGCCTTACTCATCCCTTTCTCACATGGAAACTAACACAAAGTTGAAATTCTGTGATGGCCTGCTGAAGTATTTACATTACATCTTAAGACTCTAAACTCTAGATCTTTGCCCTTGGGAGTGTGCAAGCTATTACTTTTCATGATTGCTTCACATTTGCTGGTTTTTATGGTCCTTATTTGTTTATTTATTTATTTATTTTTTGGTCCTGAGGATCTCTTTTTTTATTCTATCTCTTTTATATTATCATTATGGGAAAAGCCCATTTTATTCATCTCAAGTATCGTGTTTGTCCATAAGCCCGTCAAGTTTGTGGCTTACTTAGCCCCTTGAGTGCTGAATACTGAATCACTTTAACCGCCTGAAGCTGGTTTTGAAGGTGGCATTGTACATGTTGCGGCAATGTCACCATTTTGAACGTATGTTTGGTTTCATGGTTTGTGTCCAAAACCTAAGAGAATCTACAACTGGCCTGGTCAAATCTGACCCCCCTAAACGTCCGCGGGCGTGTCCAGATGCCTCCGTGAACAGTACCGGCCGGCTCTTCATTCGTCCTCCGGAAAAGCCACACCCCTCATTTGCCCTCTATTACAACCGCACCCCTCATATCCAAACCTTCATATTCATGCAAAGCCATGCACGTCCATCATATAGCACCAATTCATCACCAATTGAACAATTTGACAAAGCAAAATAAACCGCAATTCAACAATTCAACCCATGCCAAAATAGAATGCAACAATTCATACATATAGGCGATACACAAATGAATCAAACACCTCCATTGTTGCGCTCATTGATCCTCTTCTTCATGTTCATCAAGCACTTATTGCTTTCCTCATCCAAGAGGCTAGTGTCCTGCAACATGATCCTCGACTCCTTCGTTTCCCTCGCAAGCCTCAACTTCTCTCTCTCACTCAATTCCTTGTATTGTCGCCGCCTTTTCAAGCTCCCATTTTGCATACTTCTCTTCTCCAAGTCTATCTTCTCTCTCTCAATGCTCAACTTCTCTTTCACCCTCTCCCGGTGAAATAACATCCTCTCCCTTTGCACATCCAAGAAGAGCTTGTACCTCTCCTCCTTGGCGGAAAAAATGCCCGAACATTTTGCTTGTCGCGCCGTCATTCGCAGCCCTCTTCCTCTCCCACTTGTTTCCCATCACCTGCTGGTTTCTCTTTGGCACGGTCGCTTGTCCATCTGCCCCTCCACTTTGTTCGTCGTCATTGAATCCAATAAATTGTTGGGAGCTTGAGCCATCATTTTTGTTCAATTTCTTGGTGGGTTTTTTGAGCTCATCGAGGACAAGTTGCCACTTTGGTTTTCCAACAATGGGGCAAAGTGAATGGCTTGCCCTCGGTTTGGTTGTAGAAAGTGGCCGCCAATCCCAACTAGTAAAGAAGAATCACTGAAGACAATGCAACAAAAGAAGCTAGCAATACAAATGATGACAGTGTGAAGGAAATCAAACTTACATGGCTATTGACTCCAATGCCACTTTGGTTTTGGCCAACCACTTGTGAATGGAAACCGCAAAACTTGTTGACGCTCTCTTGGATGGTGGACCATCTATGTTGAGAGAGCCCTCATTGCGGGTTGTATGGATAGGGTGCGGCTCCACATAGTTCTTGTGTTCATGGTAATGTTTGTGGATTTTTTGCCAATACTTACGCCTGTTGCTTGGTTCCACAAATTGGATCCATGCTTGTGGTCAACCAAGCTTCACACAACAACACATCTTCATGGCTTGGAATGCCAGACCTCTTGCCTTTGGTACCTTCTTTTTTCAGTGCGTGATGTTTGCCCAACATAAAAAATAGGGGAATTGGTATCACCCAAGTCATAATGCATAGGCTCTTGACCGTCATTTATCATGTTCATCATGTATGCGTCCTACAATATGCATCACAATGAAACTACCATCCCTAAATTGATCCAATGGTATGTGCAACAAACAAAGCAAGCGATACAATGGCATATGGGTAAGAATGTACCGTGTCTTGCCCGGCCATTCGTCGAGCAACACGTGGGCATGCCCGGCAGCTGCGTTTCCTGGCATTGTCTGTTGCCTTTGGAGCTGTGGCCAGTTGTACACCGTGTCCGCGGTGGCATCCTCTTGCGTCTGGCTGGCCCATTCAAATGTCAGAGTGGAGTCGGGCACGACCGACGGCTTGTTCCTTCTCGTGGGCAGGGCGGACAGTGCGGAGGCGGTCGCCAAACCGGACCCGCCCAAGTCCATGTTGTCGCCCTCCTTTTCCACAGCTTCCTGGGTGCGCCGCTCCCCCATGGACTCCGTTGAGGCATCGTCCATGACTGCGGCGGGGGACGGAGTACTCCACGTTGACATCTAGGACGGTGGAATCGGACTGTGGCGCAAACGGGAAGCAAGGGTAGAGGAGGGCGACGCTCGGACGCCAGAAGGGGAGGACGGACGCGGGAGCAGGGCGGTCGATTTGGTGCACTTGGTCAATTTGGAGCAGATTTGGAGTAGGTCCGACGGGATTTGAGGGGTGGTGGACAGCCTGGGCGTTTGGGCTGGCTTTGGTGGGGCACTAACCTACCAATTGTTTTGGCCATGACCAACATTTGGTCCTTGTTTGCATGGTTTCAGTGCTATCAGTTTATTTTTCTTGCCAACATTGGCCCAACCATGGGTAAGCAAAACCTTTGGCTAGTCAAATGTTTGGTGTCGGCGAACTTGGGCTTAAGCCAAACATGCCCGAAGGAAGTTTCTACTGCGTGGTAGCTATCTCTTCTCTCACCTGCCGCCTCCATGTGGAAAAACCTAATCAGATTACTCCCTTTTCCTGTTCATTTTCCTCACGTGTTGGAGGTGGAGGAAGAGCGCTTCCCCAAAATTTAATTTCCTCTTTCTCCCTTCGGCATGCTGCTGCCTGCTCTGTCTCATGCGCGTCGACTTCCTCTTGGTGCCAGCCCAATTAAGACCAAGACTTCCAGCCGTGCCTCGTGTGCCTAGAAGTAGTCATCAGAGGCACGGACATGAGTCAGCCTTACGAATCGGTGATTAGCTGTCCTAAAATACGTTTGATTACTGGCGTTTAGGCTTTGCTTTACCAACTTCTTGGAACTTGATTTAACCATTTCAGTGTCCTAGTTTAGGTTACGTCACTTCCCTATGTTTGGTTTATGTTTGAATTATTGAAAATCTGATCATTAATTATAGGGAAAAGCTTACCAACAGCCGGCTGATCCAGCCAGACGTCCGTCGCCTCTAGCGCGTGACGCGTGTCCCGTGTGTAGCCCACGCACTGCACTACTCCCGCAACAATACATGTGTTACAAAAATTCCTCCTGCAACAATACTTATGTTGCAAAAAAGTAAAGACGTAAAAAAAAATCTGCAACAAGATCTCTACTGCAAAAGAAAAATTCTGCAACCAGACCTATGTTGCAAAAGTTTACTGCAACATGACCTTTGTTGTAAAACTTTCTCCCGCAACAGTACCTATGGTGCAAAAAGACGAAGAAAAAAAAATTCTACAACCTGACCTATGTTGCAAAAGTTTTCTGCAACATGACTTTTGTTGCAAAAGTTTCTTCCGCAACAGTACCTATGTTGCAAAAAGACGAAAAAAATAATTCTGCAACCTGACCTATGTTGCAAAAGTTTTCTGCAACATGATCTTTGTTGCAAAAAAAATTGCGGTACGACCTCTGATGCAAATGTTTCCACAATATTACCTCTGTTGCAAAAGTGAAGAATGCCGTTCGATCGCTCGATGTCGGGGCCGGGACAACGAGCTTGTTTCTGCAACTGGACCGTTGCTTCAGGAATTAATTGGTCGGGGAGAGGCGACCGAGCCGCGTGCCAGCAGGTAGATCGGACGGCTGCGCGCGCATACATCGTACGGTCATTCGGGTGACGGATGTTTAGTAGGGATCCAGCGGTGGACGCGTAGCAGTCCCCTTAATTATATGTATTTGATTCTTTTACTCAATGATATAATTGTGCTTCTTCTGTAACCTGTCTAGATCTGATTTTTGGGGAACAAACTTCAAAGTATATGATAGCAAGCCACCACATGATGGTGCTAAAGCATCAAGTAGTCGATCTAGTCGGCGTTTTGGAAGCAGAAGAATAAGCCCCCAAGTATCGGCGGGCAACTATGAAGTTGGGCAGCTTTCGTACAAATACAACCTGCTCAAATCCAGAGGCCCCAGGAGAATGTATTGTGCACTTGAGTTCCCTTCTACTCAAGAGACCTGGGAAAACTCCCTCAAGACGAAGTCTCGGAAGCCCACGGGCACCACGGTTTTAAGAAACAAAGCTCCCCGCTGGCACGAGCACTTGCAGTGCTGGTGCTTAAACTTCCACGGGCGGGTAACGGTTGCATCCGTCAAGAACTTCCAGCTGGCTGCTGCCGTGGACCCCAATGACCCTAGTAGCTCCAGGGATGAGGAGACGGTGCTGCTGCAATTTGGTAAGGTCGACGACGATATCTTCACAATGGATTATCAGCAGCCACTTTCCGCATTTCAAGCCTTCGCCATCAGCCTCAGCAGCTTTGGTACCAAGCTAGCTTGTGAATAGCAACATGGTGGCTCGAAGTACTTACTATCACCGTTTGGTTGTCAGTCGCAGTGGATGCATCCGCGAGTCCTGTTGCGTCTCAGTAATTCGGCGTTTTCTTGTTTTTTTTTTCAGTTTGATGTCGATGTACTACATGTATGTATCATGTGCATGTACAAGAAAAAATGTACTGTTCGTTGAATGTATTTAGTTCCAACAAGGGGATTGTGCTGTATAAAGTTTTACCCAAAAACTGAAGCGGGTTCTAATGCACATAGTGTCTTGGTGAAGTCGCACTTTCTCCTCTCTTCATGTCAGCTGAGGAGAAAGATGAAGCAGAAATCTGCTATTAAGTCTTAATTTAATTTTAAGTAAGGTGCTGGGGTAGCTGTACAGATGATCTGATACAGTCCGTCCTAAACGGGGAATTTTAATCATGTCCATCAACACGAACTTTGC
This sequence comes from Elymus sibiricus, assembly GCA_039707655.1. NCBI lineage: Eukaryota > Viridiplantae > Streptophyta > Magnoliopsida > Poales > Poaceae > Elymus > Elymus sibiricus. The sequence continues at coordinate 315,430,436 of CM077667.1, read as the reverse complement.
TACAGGAAGATCCTAGAACAAGCGACAATTCAGAGATCCATCATGCACGCATGCTTGGAATGGAACGGCAGCCGTTTTCCACCGGAGACGAAAGCGACAGGATGATGAGCTCATCACCATACTTTTCCCTAACGAGCCCGAGAGTCAAACCCCTCAAACCAAGCAGAAGCAGGGACCGAAGATCTCACCCCCAAAATGTGGCAAAAGCTTCAGGGACACCACACCACCATGATGATTCACCAAGGGAGAAGAAAAGTAAGGCTTCTGTCTACTAGCCAGCCATCGTCTCTCCGTCTCCGGCGTGCGTCGGTGCTCCTAGTCGTCTGCGGTGCTGCTGGCCCTCCCGATCTCCGCCTCCAGCATCTCCATCTGCTGCTCCAGCAGCCTCAGCCTCCGGTTCATGCGCTCCAGCCTCTCCCGAGCCGCCTCATCTGCACGCCCAAAACGCGCCGGGATTTTGTATATAATCAAACAATTCCGTGCACCTATGCAGTGCTAGAAATGTTACTCCTAGATCGAGGAGGTAATTGGTGTTCACCTAGCTGCCCGGCGAACTGCGACGCGGCCGCCTCCGGCCCGCCACCGGTGACGACGGTGTTGGCGCCGGCGAGGCCCGCGCCGTCCGCTCCGGACTTCGACGTCGACGACCCATTGTTTCTCCTCCCGAGCATGGCTATAGGCTATAGCATGTGGGTATACAGTATAGTCCTCTTGGATCGCACGCACGGACCGGCCGGCTTATGGGTGCAGTGGCGAGTTGTGAGTGGTTGGACGAGACGTGCCCGGCTACCGGAGACCGGCTGGCCTTTTATTGGCGCGGGGAGACTTGGGAAAGGAGCTGCCTTGCCTTGGCGGAGAGGTCACCGCGACGATGATACATGGAGCTGGGGCTGGGTTCCTCGTTCCTGGTCAAATATGCTGCTGTGCTGGGTCAAGAGTCCCACCCGGCGACTTGGACGCTCGGTCTCCCGACCGTCCGACCCCCGTGCACATGAATCTGGCTGACCGGCGGGGAAAGATCAAAGATTTCCTTCAGCGGCGCAGTGCATACCCAGATCGATCTCTGGCCTGATTCTCTGGACACCATCGCACGGAACGAGCGACCACGTCACGTCGGCGAATGGCCACCGCACCGGCAGGCGGCGGCAGCGATCGAGTCTGGAGCTCCGTTTCTGCAATCTCATTGATCAGCCGGGTTAATTGTTCGGTCCTGCGGCGTCGATCGTGCCGAATCGATCAGCTGGACGGGCGTTATCGGGGGATCTGGGAACTGGACTGGATGGCAATGTGAGTTCCGTTGCGTCATTGCATGCGCACGAGGCATGGGCATGCGCATGAGCATGGCTCGTCGATCGCGCTCCTCTTTGACGGTTAGGACGCGTTTGGCTCGCTTTGATCTGTTTTTCTTTCTTGAGATGCGATTTGATCTGTATGATTGGCTGCATTCACTATTTAACCTGCATAGCATAAACTTTAAAAAGCTTTAAAGCATTTTTGTGCATGCATCGCTCCGAACGTTGGATTGGCCGTTTTCAACGAAGCAGGCTTGAGCGATGCAAAAGAGCGCACATGAATGGCCCTCATGGTGCAGTTATGTGTAAGCTCTTGCACGCGTGGTGCACTGTTGGAAATATCAGTACCTTTTCGATTAGACTAATCCACGAGTAAATGATAAGCATGACAATCATGGTATTTAACTCATACTGATACTTGAGCATATTAGCACGTACAGTACATAGAAACAGAACATCTATGGACACCATATACGGTTAGAAAAGGAACGAATAAACGAGGGATAAACAGATCATACCCTCCGATTGACCAGGCCAACCCGACGGCGGCGGCAGCAGCCTCGGCGTCGTCTGTGGGCTTCTTCTTCGCGGCGGCGGCGGCGACTATGGTGTCGATGCAGGGGAAGTAGTGGAAGCAGAGGAGGACGAGGACATGAACGGATCAGGAGCAGTCGCACCGAAACGCTCCCCAAAAACCTTATTGCCATTCTTCCGGACAGGATCTCGAACGACAGGGTTCCGGAGGCACCTGCTCTCCCGACCAACCGTGCACGCAGTCGTCGGGATGGGATCGCCGGAAACATCACAAAGAGAGGAACAACAGATGACGACTAGGGTTGTGCAGGAGGGAATGAGTGTGAACTGATTAGGTTTCACTTCACAGGCCAGCGCCTCCTTATATAGGCCATTAGGTAGATGAGCCTCGGCCAAGCCCACGATCCAGCGTCTCGGACAGTGGCACTTCCGTTTAGCGACTCGTTAATTAATCCCCAATTAATTAACCATTATTGACCGGCAAAAAATATGGCTCGACTCGGCTCATTCCCGCAACCCATGACGCGCGCGTCGTGACGAGGTGAGGCGGGCGGCGAAGGAGGAGGAGCGCGTATATACAACTCCTCTTTCCAAGCTCCCAATGGCATGTGGTAGAGCAGCCCTTATAAAGGGGTCTCACTCTTACTACTATAGCAGTATGGTACTAAACTTCCCACCACTCGCAACGAGGGATTATTGTCTTATATGGGCCTAAACCCATCTATAATCCAACGACCCCCCACCAGATCTCGAGCCACATAAGTTTGTCAACTGTTCCAAACAATGTTTGATATACCAGAATTTTCAGTGGAGACTGTTAAGTTGAACTTCCACCTAGAGAAACAGGACTAGACTTCTTCACAACCGAACAACGGACTATGCCTTGAATTGTGAGTGTAGCGTGCAGAAATTTCGCCTATTGTCATCTGATACATGGCTGCCAAAGGCTAAACCCCACGGGTGGAGCTTATTAGTCAAATTCCTTACCTTCTCATGGGCTTCCTAGAGATTACCCAATCTCATAGACTGTGACCAGTAGTCGCACTCACATAGGTGCATTCCTCCAGAAAATACTTTGTAGGATAGCATCTTGCTTACACAAGCTTTGAAACACATTAAGACAAAAGTCAGTCTGCCTTACAGATTACAAGAGTATTGCATCTCCAACGGAGTGGGTTAGTAATGATAGGAGTAGGTTAGTAATGATACTCTCCTTGGTTGACTGTTGGATTGTTTTTCCAGGTCCTAATTCATGGGATCTCCGATCATTGGGTTAACCCCATGGCAGCTTACGTAGGTCTCATGCCCATCTCCCTCGATGCATCTATCACAATCCGTGATAGCCCTTTCGTAAAGGGATCTCCCAGATTCTTAGTCGTCTGGATATAATCCAATGCTATTACTCTAGAGTTTCTTGAATGCCTGACAAATTTCAATCTTCTTCTTATATGCTTTGAGGATTGCATGTTGTCCTTTGAACTCTTTGCCTTAGCAATCACTGTCTGATTGTCAAAATTCATAAGGATAGCCGGGACGGGCTTATCAATCACTGGCAAATCCATCGAAAGCTCTCAAAGCCATTCTGCTTCGACGCATAATGTGTCTAATGCTATGAGTTTTGCTTCCATAGTCGATCTTGTTAAGATCGTCTACTTGCAAGACTTCCAAGAAATAACACCACCACCAAGTGTAAACACATATCCATTGGCTTTCATCTCATCAGCATCAGATATCCAATTCGAATTACTATACCCCTCAAGTACCGTTAGGTGCCCAGAATAGTGAATTTCATAGTTCACGGTACCTTGCAAATAACGCATGACTCGCTCAACAACATGCGAGTGCACAACTCCCGGATTGGAAACAAACCGACTCAGTTTGCACACAACAAATGATATGTCAGGCCGAGTAGCACAAGCTAGGTACATGAGTGAACCAATCACTTTAGAGTATCTCAATTGATATACAGTCGTGCCTTCAACTTTTGAATCCGCTGTAGGATCGAAAGTATGTCTAGAGGGGGGTGATTAGACTACTTGAGCAAATAAAAATGCTACCTTTCCCCAATTTTAAGTGTTGACAGATTTTAGCAATTATAGTAATTCAAGTTCACCCTACACATGCATGTCTAAGAGTATAGCAGCGGAAAATAAGAACAAGCATATGAAGTAGAGGGTAGGGAGGAAGATCAAATGCAATTTGGAGACACGAAGATTTTTCCCGTGGTTCCGATAGGTGGTGCTATCGTACGTCCACGTTTATGGAGTCTTCAACCCACGGAGGGTAACGGTCGCGAGAGTCCACGGAGGGCTCCACCCAAAAGGGTCCACGAAGTAGCAACCTTGACTATTCCATAACGGCTTCCGTCCATGAAGGACTAGCCTCACTATGGGTAGATCTTCACGAAGTAGGCGATCTCCTTGCCCGTACAAACTTCTTGGTTCAACTCCACAACACGAAGTAGGAGGCTCCCAAGCGACACCTAACCAATCTAGGAGGCACCACCCTCCAAAAGGTAATAGGCTCGGTAATGTCGATGAACTCCTTGCTCTTGTGCTTCAAGATGATAGACTCCTCAACACACAATCACTCTCTCACAGATTTGGCTTTGGTTGAAGAGATTGAATTGGTGGAAAGCAACTTGGGGAGGCTAGAGATCAAGATTCATATGGATGGAGTGGAATGGCTTGATCTCAACACATGAGTAGGTGGCTCTCTCTCAGAAAATTGGATGGGGCAAGTATGGAATAGTTCTGAGTGCTTCTCTTTCGAGTGGGTGGTGGTGAAGGGGTATATATAGGCATCCCCAAAAATCCAACCGTTACACCTAAAGTGACCAACTCGGTGACACCGAAGTGTAAAACTCGGTGGTACCGAGTTGCTCCAAAGGTAGCAACTTTTGAATCTCGGTGAGACCGATACAGAAATCTCGGCGGTACCGATTAGGTGACCAACGGTCAGTTTCCAAAACTCGGTGACGCCGATCCAAAATCTTGGAAATTCCGATTTTAAGAATCGAGGTAACAGAAAGTTGGCAAGCTGAACTCGGTGGCACCGAAGCAGAATCGGTTGCACCGAAGAGCTAGGGTTTGGCATGGGTCTGTCTGAGGTGGGAATCGGTGGGACCGAGTGGAAATGTTGGTAGCACCGATTTTCATGATAGGCTAGGACAGAGTTTTGGTGGGAGAGTTTGTGGGTGTTTTTGGTGAGTATCACTTGTGCACGTGGAGCATCTTGTTCACCAACAGTACCTTACCCCCTTTTAATAGTATTGGCTTTCCTATGGACTCAAAGTGATTTCTCACAAAGTAAAATGTAGAGTCCTCTTGCTTGAAGCTTTTGCCAATCCAATTCCTTGCTTCTAGGGGTTTATCCACAATCCTTTTGCCAACCCATCATTGAACTTTTCCTGAAATATACTTAGTGGAAACATTAGTTCAATGACATATATGTTGTTATTAATTACCAAAACCACCAAGGGAGCAAATGTGCTTTCAATCTCCCCCTTTTTGGTAATTGATGACAACATATAGATCAAAGCTTCGACATATGATATAATCAATGAATATAATCGTCGCTTTGAGAAGTATGTGATAAGCAAGAGCTCCCCCTAAATTTGTGCATTAATTTGAATTTGCGTTTGAATGCAAATGCACAATCGATTAGGTACATGGGGCACTCTTTCATGTCACATACAACTTGGTGGTGTGCGAGAATAGTATGAATGAATATCATAGCACAACACAATCAAGCAAAGGTGAATGATCATCTCATAAGCATCACAAGGATAGGAAATAGTAGCAATACACGTCAAGTGTATGATCAAACACCAACAAAGTTTAAGCAACGCTCTCTCTCTCTCTCTCTCTCTCTCTCGAAGCCCTAATGATCTATACAACTTCTCCCCCTTTGGCAACAAGTTACCAAAAAGTTCAAAGGTATAGAGCTAAGCGCTCTTCTGGGGCTGATCTCCTCCGGTAGCTGATGAAGGAGTCGAGAGAACGGCATCAGCGAAGACTTCTGCAGACGTCATGGACGGAGTCGGAGTAGCAACTGGAGATGCTGGAGGAGCTGAAGGAGCTGCGATAGGAGCTGATGAAGAAGGTCTAGACTCTGGAACTGGCACTGTGGCAGATCTGGGCTGAGTCCTAAACTGAGTGGCTGTCCTGAGAGGTGGACTATCCTCATCATCATCTGTAGTGTGGGGACTGGGCACGCCATCAACTTCCTTCTTGAGCTCATTCACAGTCACTGTGAGTCATCCACCTTGTTGTTGAGAATATGAAACTTGGTATCAACAATCCTCGAGAGGCTCTCCTGGTTCTTCAAGATGTTCCCGATGTCCTTCTGCATGCTGAGCATAGAGCTAAGGAGAAGATCCATCTGCTCACTCCTAGTCTTTGGCACCTGAGAACTAGAGTCTCTGGCTGCCTCTGCCTGTGCATGTGCTGTAGCTGAGGTGGGATGATCTGGGTCCATCACCACAACATTGTCTTCTAGCTCTGGCAAGAGTGGCAAATGTGGTCGATCAAGTGCATATATGTGCTTCTCCAACTTGGAGTTGATAAGCATCTGAATATATGGAGCGTATCCACATGATCTCTTCTGATCTGCTGCAGTCCTCTTCACTGTTTCAACTATCAAGTCCATCACTCTGAATCTGGTATGTTGATCAAGATGGAGCAGCATGTTGATAGAATAGCCTCTTATCATCTTTTCATCTCCAGACTTAGGCATCAAGGTATGCCTTAATATGGTGTTGATCGTGCGTAAACCAGCCTGGAGGAAGTAAATGGATCCAAGCTTGTGAGACTGCAAGTTTGCAGCAGGGATCTCATTGTACATGTTCTTCATGGCATTATGATTTGCCTTGGACTCGGAGTACACATCTAGGTCACCGTCTTCCACCTGTGGAGCTCCTAAGATGGCAGCCCACTCCTCAATTGTGGATTCATACCTGGTGCCTTCTGTCATCCATACAATCCTACCATCTCCATAGAAATGTGCAGTGGAGTAGAATTGCATAATCATCTCGTCGTTCCAAGCTGTGAACTCCTTACCAACAAACTCATCAAGACCAATGCAGTGGAAGTTATCTTGCACACTCGAAAAGTAGTCTTCATTGTCCTTGATGTGCTTCCAATCCACATATCTCATGTCACTCACTGCGGGGCTCTTGTCAAGCAAAATTGTTTCATAGAAATCTTGTTGCTCTTTTGTGTAGAACCTATAGTCTACAGCTGTCCTTCTCCTCTGAGAGTAAGGATCAACAACTCTCCACTCTCTCAATCCTGAGTCCTTCCTCTTCTTCATGTCTTCAGCAACAGGATGGCTGGCATTGTGCTCTGGAAGGTGTGGTCTTAGCTTCATCAAAACAGAATGTGTATCATCCTCAGCTTCTCTGAAAGTAGAACTCTTGTTCTTGGAAGCAGCTGGGATGTCTCTGGTAGTCCTCTTGGGATTTGGAGCAGCAGCAGCCTTCTTGGGGGCGGTCTTGGTGCCTTTGGATGATGTATCCTTGGGCATAGCATCAGCCATTAGCTTCTTCTTCTTCTTCTTAGGAGGAGCCTTGGTAGCTGGCTCTTCCTCCTCCTCTTCAGCCTCAGCCTCTGGATCCTCATACATAGAAGTAGGCCTGCCCATAACATGTATGATCCTCTTCCTGGACTTCTTCTTTTCTCCCGCCTTCTTAGGCATAGACTTCTTTGAGGGCTCAACAGTCAATGTTGCCCTAGCACTCTCTGGTGCTCTTACTGACCCTGAGCTGGCATATTCTTTCCTTATTGCCTTCTTCTTGGATGAAGTGGCAGCAGCAGTGCTCTTGGCAGTTGCATCTTTCTTGGGTAGCTCCTCAGGTATAAAGTCTTCATCCTCCTCATCTGAGTTGAGCTTCCTTCTTGCCCTGGTTGCAGCTTTGGGCAGATCTGGTGAGCTAGGTACATCATCATAGCTCCCTTCAGGACTAGTGCCTGAAATCATGTCAACATTCTTCTCTCTGAAGTTGTTCTCACTGTCATCCGAGCCTGGCATGCTGACCCTATGAATAGAGTATAGAAGAGCAGAAGGGTTGAGTCATCACAAAATGCGGACAATTTTCTCAAAGATTTGAACTAAAATTTCTCAAGATTTGCATTCTGCCAAGTGAATATCGGTACAACCGAGGCAAACTTTTCGGACCCACCGAGACAAACAACCTACATTACAGAAACTTGGCACCACTTCCGGTGACACCGAAAATGGGCACTCGGTTTCACCGAGGTTGTTCTCAGTTGGCCTAAAAAGTGAATCGGTGCTACCGATTCTTTTGCTTCGGTTTCACCGGGATTCAAGTTGCGAACGGCAAACCTGAAAAAAATCTTTCGCTCGCTATTCTAATGGAAATTCTTGTGGATAGATCAATCTCAAAGTTTGTCTTATCGATGGAAAAGCCCTAATGTGCAAGATTTGGAGGGAGGAGCGCACAAGGGGTCGAAACCGTACCCTAATTCGGTGACGATCTCGCTACGGCGGCGACGGTGGTGAAGATTCCGTTGACTGCGTGGACTTCCAACGACGGAGGCGCTCGGGAAGACGAAGGAGATGACCAGGGGTCTTTTTTCGGCAGCTAGGGTTGGAGGAAACTGACTTTTGCGATTGAATTTCAAAAGTCGGGTCCGCCAGGTAATATACCCTTTGCTGTCGGTGACACCGGTTCAAAATTATCGGTGCCACCGAGTTTCTCAACTGTCAGTTGACAGGGAAACTCGGTGTAACCGAGAATAAGGAATCAGTGTTATCGAGATTGAAAACCAGATCAACCCTAGGCATCGGTGAGACCGAGAATTTGGTATTGGTTCCACCGAGATGCACTTGGGAGGTTTTAATGGTCAGTCCTTGTCGATACGGAACTCCGAGTGCTCCTCACACAGAGAGATCGAAAAGTACTTGTTCAAATTTTGTGATGCAGCAAGAATGGAATATTAGACGAGAAAACATAGATATCTAGAGAGTGGTCCTAGGCATTCTTGTCCATCCAATTGGCAAAAGAAAAACCAAAGTCCAAATAGCAACAATTGGATGTCCTCGAATGAATAAATAAATCCAGACCAACATGCTCACACAATAAGATGTCAAATGAAATCATGACAAACATGCACATACATACTAGCATCTATCAAGCATTTTGGCGATGACGGAGTCATCTATATATGAGTATATTGACTTAGGAGCCAAGTAAGAATACTTGATCATAGGTCATACTCATCGTTTAAGCACAAGTGGGGTTATCACTTTTACATAAAGCATTTAATGTTGTCACATTCTAAGAGATGCTTTAACTCAAGTCTTAGAGTAAAGCTCCCCCTTGATGTGACATCCCCCCATATGAGGGATAAACCAACCTTGGGTTTGTCGTAGAAGACTTCATGTGGGTGATGTAGTGGTGGATGCTCAAGGTTGATGAAGATCACCAAGAGTTGGGAGCATCCTTGTTGTTTTCTTATTCTTCTCACCTACATGGGTTAGTCCCAACACACAAGATACAAATACAAGGATATCTATGGACATGGAGTGCAAAGCATACATGATGATGTCCATGGGTTTGTTGATTACCTTGTCTCTTGCTTACCTTTGAGGGAATGTGTGACTCCTTGAACTATTGATGTTGACGTGGATTGCAACTAGTTCTTGCCAATAATGAATGTGAGTGAATTTTATTGGCGGAGTCACCCCTCAAGAACTTCTCTAGTTCTTCTTCTTGGGGACCCACATCAACTTGATGGGGATCCTTGGTGTTGAAGTGGCACTTGTAGAAGTTGAGCTTGAAGTAGCCTTGGGAACCCACTACACCAAAGCTTGGGATTCAACTTCATATGAGTCAATGTCCTCTTGAAGCTTGTCCTTGCCCTTGAGCTTGTGGTCTTGTGGTGGAAGGTAATCTTGAGCTTTCGTTCCCTTGGGAAGAGTATGTTCATACTTCTCCCTTTGAGGAACAAACTTGGGCTTGGGGTATTGACCTTCTTCCCATTCAACTCCATTTGCGTTGAAGTAGCCAATGCCATGGTTCTTCCGGTATCCTCCGTGCTTGCGTACAATTTCCTCAAATTGCTTACACCCGGCAAGACTCTTGTAGATACCTTTCTCTATAATTCCTTTCAATAAATCGTTTTTTTGCTCAAGTGTAACTTGGCTAAGAGAATCATCATTAGTGGAATCAATAGAACTACTAGAAGCAACATCATTAGATTTAGCATTTTTATTGTTGCTACTAGATGAAGAACCTTTCTTGCCCTTGTTACTAGTTTGTCTAGGTTTAACTTGTGGCATGAATGTAGACAAGAGTAATCGTTTGGCTAGATAAGATCAAGTCTTCTTTCGGAGATCGTCATTGATAGCTTTAAGAAACTCATGTTCTTGCTCCAAGGTGAGCTTCTCGAAGCGTAGCTTCTCATGAGTCCTTACAAGCTCTCTATGATCTTCTAGAGTAGATTCATGGGCTAACTTAAGAGTGTTTAATTATTTAGTTAGTTGTTCTATTTTCATCTTATCATCATCAACCGACTTATCTTGACTAGCATGACAATTATTAAGTTCATTTTGACTAACATCACTAGTTTTATCAAAGAGCAAGTCATCATCTCCATGTAAATCATATTCATCACTATTGAAATCAAGATACTCGGGGTGTGATACCTTGGGGCCTTTAGCCATGAAGCAACTTCCACTCCCTTTATTTGGTGAATCAAATAGATCATAGGAGTTGGTAGTCACTAGTGCAAGTCCGGCAACACCTTCATCTTGACTATAGTCGGAGTTGGAGTGATAGCTTCTCTCGGAGTGGTTGTCGGATTCGGAGCCGGAAACCCATTCACCAACGTGAGCTTGATGTCTTATTCTCGAGTAGCTCTTGGTGTACTTGTCCTTCTTCTCCGAGTCCCTACTTCTCCTTGAGGGTCTTCGTTCATAACGGTCATCTCTACTCCTTCTCTCTCTTTGAGGCGATTCATTTCTTGAGCTTCGTCTTCTTGGTGACTCTTCCCTTCGTTTGTAGGGAGCCGTGCACTCATTGGAGTAGTGTCCGGGCTTCCCATAATTGTAGCAGTTTCGGTCACGACTTGACGAACGCTTCTCTTCGTATCTTGAGTTGGAGCTTCGTTCTTTGCCTCTATTCTTGTAGAACTTGTTGAATTTCTTAACCATGAGGCTTATCTCTTCATTGGTGACAAGGTTGTCGCTTGAAGTTGCGGGAGCATCACTTGTGGCTTTGTAAGCACCGCTATATTTGTTGTGAAGCTCTTCTTTGTCTTTGAGTGTCATCTCATGAGCAGCAATCCTTCCAATGACTTCCGTAGGCTTGAGATCTTTGTAGTTGGGCATCATTTGGATCAATGTGCACACGGTGTCGTATCTCTCATCCAAAGCTCTAAGTATCTTCTTGATGATGAATTTGTCGGTCATTTCCTCGCTTCCTAAGCCGGCAATCTCATTGGTGATGAGAGCTAGCCTAGAGTACATTTCAGCGACTCCTTCACCATCCTTCATCTTGAACTTGTCAAGCTGACTCTGAAGAACATCCAACTTGGATTCTCTCACGGATTCGGTACCTTCGTGCATATCAACCAAAGTATCCCAAATTTCCTTGGCATTCTCAAGACGGCTGATTTTGTTGAATTCTTCGGGGCATATGCAGTTGAAAAGAATGTCACATGCTTGAGCGTTGTATTACAACATCTTCAACTCATCCGCGGTTGCTTCACGATCCGGTTCCTTTCCATCACCAAAGAATTCACCTTGCAAGCCAACACGAACAACAACCCAAACGATAGGGTTTTGACCAAGAATATGCATTTTCATTTTGTGCTTCCAACTAGCAAAATTTGTGCCATCAAAGTACGGACCTCTACGGTGATAATTTCCCTCGCTAGACGCCATACTCTCCTAGGTTGTGAGACCAATGCGATGGAGACCAAAGCTCTGATACCACTTGTAGGATCGAAAGTATGTCTAGAGGGGGGTGATTAGACTACTTGAGCAAATAAAAATTCTACCTTTTCCCAATTTTAAGTGTTGACAGATTTTAGCAATTATAGTAATTCAAGTACACCCTACACATGCATGTCTAAGAGTATAGCAGCGGAAAATAAGAATAAGCATATGAAGTAGAGGGTAGGGAGGAAGATCAAACACAATTTGGAGACACGAAGATTTTTCCCGTGGTTCCGATAGGTGGTGCTATCGTACGTCCACGTTTATGGAGTCTTCAACCCACGGAGGGTAACTATCGCGAGAGTCCATGGAGGGCTCCACCCAAAAGGGTCCACGAAGTAGAAACCTTGACTATTCCATAACGACTTCCGTCCACGAAGGACTAGCCTCACTATGGGTAGATCTTCACGAAGTAGGCGATCTCCTTGCCCGTACAAACTTCTTGGTTCAACTCCACAACACGAAGTAGGAGGCTCCCAAGTGACACCTAACCAATCTAGGAGGCACCACCCTCGAAATGGTAATAGGCTCGGTAATGTCGATGAACTCCTTGCTCTTGTGCTTCAAGATGATAGACTCCTCAACACACAATCACTCTTTCACAGATTTGGCTTTGGTGGAAGAGATTGAATTGGTGAAAAGCAACTTGGGGAGGCTAGAGATCAAGATTCATATGGATGGAGTGAAATGGCTTGATCTCAACACATGAGTAGGTGGCTCTCTCTCAGAATTGGATGGGGCAAGTATGGAATAGTTTTGAGTGCTTCTCTTTCGAGTGGGTGGTGGTGAAGGGGTATATATAGGCATCCCCAAAAATCCAACCGTTACACCTAAAGTGACCAACTCGGTGACACCGAAGTGTAAAACTCGGTGGTACCGAGTTGCTCCAAAGGTAGCAACTTTTGAATCTCGGTGAGACCGATACAGAAATCTCGACGGTACCGATTAGGTGACCAACGGTCAGTTTCCAAAACTCGGTGACGCCGATCCAAAAACCTCGGAAATTCCGATTTTAAGAATTGAGGTAACAGAAAGTTGGCAAGCTGAACTCGGTGGCACCGAAGCAGAATCGGTTGCACCGAAGAGCTAGGGTTTGGCATGGGTCTGTCTGAGGTGGGAATCGGTGGGACCGAGTGGAATGTTGGTAGCACCGATTTTCATGATAGGCTAGGACAGAGTTTTGGTGGGAGAGTTTGTGGGTGTTTTTGGTGAGTATCACTTGTGCACGTGGAGCATCTTGTTCACCAACAGTACCTTACCCCCTTTTAATAGTATTGGCTTTCCTATGGACTCAAAGTGATTTCTCACAAAGTAAAATGTAGAGTCCTCTTGCTTGAAGCTTTTGCCAATCCAATTCCTTGCTTCTAGGGGTTTCTCCACAATCCTTTTGCCAACCCATCATTGAACTTTTTCTGAAATATACTTAGTGGAAACATTAGTTCAATGACATATATGTTGTTATTAATTACCAAAACCACTAAGGGAGCAAATGTGCTTTCATCCGCACGCTAGGATCATATGGTGTCGCGGAAGGTCTGTAGTCCGAATATCCAAAATGGCTCAAAATCTTCTCAACATAGTGGGATTGCAAAAGCGCAATTCCACCCTCAGTATTTCTCAGTAGCTTGATGTTCAAGATAACATTAGCCACACCCAGGTCTTTCATCTCAAAGTTATGAGATAGAAATGCCTTGACCTCCTCAATGACTTTGAGGTGTGTCCCAAATACCAGTATGTCATCAACATAGTATATCTCCTTCTCCCCCACCACAACGATAATATACACATTTGTCAGCTTCATTAACAACAAAGCCAACAAATCTCAAAGTTCTATTAAACTTCTCATGACACTTCTTAGGCGTTTGTTTCAGGCCATACACAGACTTCAATAGCTTGCACACCTTTGTTTCCTAACCATTTACTACAAAGCCATCTGGTTGTTGCATGTAAATTTCCTCGTCTAGCTCTCTGTTAAAGAAAGCCGTCTTAACGTCCATCTGATGAACGAGAAGACCATGAGAGGCAGCCAACGAGAGTAACACTCAAATGGTTGTCAGTCTAGCCACATGTGAGTAAGTATCGAAGAGATCTTCTTCTTCTTTCTGGGTATAACCCTTGGCCATAAGCCTAGCCTTGTATTTCTCAACAGTACCATCGGTCCTAAGCTTCTTCTTGAACACTCACTCACATCCCAATGGTTGGCAACCATAAGGATGATCAGTGATCTCCCAGGTCCCGTTAGCCAAGATGGAATCCGTCTCGTTACGGACCACATCCTTCCAGTAGTCACCATCTGATGATGCATAGGCTTCTGAAATAGAATTGGGAGTGTCGTCATCCACAAGGTACACGAGAAAATGATCGCCAAACGACTTTGCAGTCCTCTGTCTCTTGCTCCTAATAGGAGCTTTATCGTCATTCTCCATGGAATTTTCATCACTTTTGTGCTCATAATATTCCATCGGAATGGAAGGTTCAGGAGTCTCATCAGATTCCAGTCTAGAAGTTCTTTGCATATCTCTCATGGGAAAATATCCTCAAAGAATGTAGCATCTTTAGACTCCATAATCGTACTGACCTTCATGTCGTGTACATGAGATTTCACCACTAGAAATCTATAGCCAACGCTATGCTTGGCATAGCCCAAAAAAATGCAGTCCACAGTCTTTGGTCCCAACTTACGCTGTTTGGTTATCGGTGTGTTGGCTTTCGCCAAACAGCCCCAAGTGTGCAAGTAAGAGAGCGTAGTTCTTTTCTTCCCCATTGCTCATAGGGAGTAGTCTCGTTATCCTTCGTGGGAAATTTATTCAGGACATGACATGATGTCAATACATCCTCCCCCCCACCATGCCTTGGATAAACCCGATGTATCTAACATGGCGTTAATCAAATCTGTTAGAGTACGGTTTTTCTGATCGGCAACCCCGTTTGACTGGGGTGAATAGGGACGCGTCCTCTCATGAATAATACCATGTTCCGCACAGAATAAATCAAACTCATTAGAAAAGTACCCTCCACCATGATCAGACCGGACTCGCTTTATTTTATTTTCAAGTTGGTTCTCAACTTCTGCCTTATAGATTTTAAAGTATTGTAGAGCCTCATCCTTAGTATTTAACAATACACATATCATAATCTAGTGGAATCATCAATCAACGTCATGAAATATTTCTTTCCACCTTTAGTCAACACACCATTCATCTCGCAAAGATCTGAATGTATGATTTCTAGTGGTGCCAAGTGTCTCTCCTTCGCAAGCTTGTGGGACTTACGAGGTTGCTTTGCTTGCACACACGAATGGCACTTAGAGCCTTTGGCTAAAGTGAAACTCGGGACTAGATCCATCTTAGCTAGCCACGCCATGAATATTGGCTCTGGTGTCAACCCACCAATCTGTGGACTGACAAACTGAAAGTACAGTAAACAAATTACCATACCCAGTTGCCCCATCACTCTTGCTCATAGTCATATTGATAGACTTGGAGTCCGGTCCTGGCTTCTTGTAATTGTTTGGGCACTTGTTTGCCCAATGTTCCTCCGAATCACAAGTAAAGCAGCCATCTCTCTTTTTGCCTTTCTTCTTATCCTTCTTCTTGAAGGTTGTATTCTGTTGGACAACATTCTTTCCCTTGAACTTGTGGAAATTCTTCTGCACCACATTGGCGCTAGAAGACGTCTCTGCCCCTTCCACATGTGAGTCCTTTTCTTCCGAGTTCTGCTCAACACTTAGATGACCGATGACATCCTCAACACAGAATTCACGTCTCAAGTGCTTGAGAGAAGTAGCAAAGTTTCTCCATCGAGGAAGGAGTTTTGCAATAATGCAACCCGCGACAAACCTGTCCGATAACTCACACTTCAGGAGCTCTAGCTCCTTAGCGATGCACCGTATCTCATGAGCCTAGTCCAGAACACGACGATTATCAACCATCCTATAATCATGGAACTGCTCCATAGCATATAGTTCGCTTCCAGCATCGGTTGCGCCGAACTTAGCTTTGAGCGCATCCCACAAGCTTTTGGCAACGCGCATATGTAGATATGTGTTAGCCAACTTTTCTCCGATCACAGTAAGAACGACTCCCACAAAGACAGTGGTGGCATCCCTGAATGCCTTCTCCTGTTCAGGAGCAATCATTCCTACGGGATCCACAACACCGACCCAGAACACGTTCATAGCCGTGAGCCACAAGGTGGTCCTCGTCTGCCAACGCTTAAATGCGTTTCGTTAAACTTTTCCGGTTTAAGCGTGGCGGCGAAGCCTTGAATCGAAAAGTGCCTAAAATACGGTTTTGGATTGTTGGAAATACCAGCACCTTTTTTATTAGACTAATCCATGAGTAAACGATAAGCATGACAATCATGGTATGCCCGATACCTAAACATACTAGCATGTACAATACATAGAAATGAAACATCTATGAACACAACATGTACGGCTAGCAAAGGGATGAGTAAACGAGGGATGGACAGATCATACCCTTTGGTTGGCCAGACCAACGCGGCGGCGGCGGCAACAACCTCGGTGTCATCCGTGGCCTTCTTCTTGGCAGCGGCATCGTCGACCATGGTGTCGATGTAGGGGAAGTGGTGGAAGCATAGGAGGACGAAGACGGGGACGTATCGGGAGCAGTCGTGCCGAGACGCTCCCCAAAAACCTTATTGCCGTTCTCCCGGGCAGGATCTCGAATGACAGGGTTCCAGAGGCATCTGCTCTCCCGACTAACCGTGCACGCGGTCGTCGGGATGGGATCACCGGAAGCAGCATAAAGAGAGGAACAGTAGATGACGGCTAGGGTTGTGCAGGAGGGAGGGAGTGAACTGATTAGGTTTCACTCCACAGGCCAGCGCCTCCTTATGCTCGACTCATTCCCGCAACCCATGCGCACGCGCATGTCGTGACGAGACAAGGCGAGGCGACGCGGGGGACGAAGGAGGATGAGCGCGTGTACAACTCCCTTTTCCAAGTTCCCAATGGCATGTGGTAGAGCAGTCCTTATAAAGGAGTCTAACTTTTACTACTGTAGCAGTATGGTACTAAACTTCTCACCACTTGTCGTACACTCACATGGGCCATAGAGATTAACTAGGGATTATTGTCTTATATGAACCTAAGCCCATCTATAATCGAACATGCACCCTGTAAGTGAGTTTGCACGTGGGTAGCATAAACGTTAATCTCTTTCACCTTTTAATCTACACAACGTTTTTTTCGATTTGAGATAAGGTCTACACATAAAAGATGCACATCATTGTTGTGGTTCCATTCAAACGCACGGTTGGTAGTTTCACAGACTGTAAATGCTCAATTTTTGTTCATATTTAAAGCTATTTTGGACTAATTTCGTCAAATTCGTCACACACAGTCAACCATTTGAAATCTCCTTCGATCACGAGGGACTGCCAGTGAGATACTGAAGGAAGGTGGGGATGACGTCAGTCCGCTTGGCCCTTATGGGCTGGGCCACACACGTGCTACAATGACAATGACAATGAGAAAGGCTGTAAGGCGGAGCGAATGAGTAGCTTCATTTCGACGTTTCACACAACTTTCATGTTGTATTTTATCTATTTTGATGGTTGTAGATGAGCAGATCTACATCTTTCTAGTATATCGTATGAATGCATATGTGTGATATATTTTAACAAGATTTCTTAATCTATTTCAGTTCCTTCTAATCTACACAACGGTGCTTCGATTCGAGATAAGGTTTACACGTAAAAGATGCACACCGTTCATAGTTTCGTTGATCATAAGTGCTTAGTTTCGTGTTCATGTTTGAAGATATTTTGATCGAATTTGGTCAAAGTCATCGCGTGCGGTCGACCGTTTGCTTTATCTCAACGTTTCACACGACTTTCATGCTGTACGTGTTTTGTTTCAACAATCATATACGAGTACATGTGTATCTTTCTATTATATTGTATTAAGGTGGTCATGTGATGGTTTGTGGTTTAGATGAAATTTGGAGTGGCTTCTTTATGTTCTCATTGATCATCGTCAACCTTGTCGGATGGACGTCATGATGTGCTCGTTGCAGTCACCGGCGTCGTTTCTCTCGACCCAATAGAATTATAGCGGCCGCTAAAAAACACTATAGCGACTTTTTTTATTTATAAATTTCAAACATTTTTGAAAATATGTTTTTTTATAGAAGCAATTTTCTTTACAAGGTGATGTTTTTGAAAATTTTGATTTTTTTTAAAGTTGGTGATTTTTTCGTTCTCTTATATTTTTCGAATTTGCATTTTTTGAAAAATAGTTTTTTAAAAAATCTGAAAATTTATTGAAATTTCCAAATATTTTTTCAAAATTTCCGAACGTTTTTTAGAAACACTAACGTGTTTTGAATTTGTGATTTTTTTCTGAAATTTTAAACAAGAACATTTTTTAAATCTCTTAATAATTTTTAAAAATGCAAATATTTTCTCAAATTCGTAATAAAATTTGAAATTTCCAAACATTTTAAACAAATACCCCCTCTGTGCCACACACCTTAAATTGTGATATGAAGGGAGTGTAATTTTTGGGGCATGCTACATGTCGGTCGGCCGATCTTTTTCTAAAATCCGCCACCTAGCAAGCCGTCCGATCCATTGAAGGAGTTTTCTGTATCGTTCCTCCTTTTTTTCCTCAATAAGACTTTTGTTGCATGTATTTCTGCAACAAAATCTTTGTTGCAAAACTTTGAGGAGCGTTTTGGGACTGGGGTCCAAATGATCCCTATATCTTGTACATCCATATGATTGTTGGGATCTGTGCTGCCTAATTTTCAATTCCATATACAGTCAGTGCTAAATCCCGCTATACATTGCGTACGTAGACGTAGCGCATTGATTCGATGGTCCCGGTAGTAACGTGGACGGGTGGGTTGGCGTGACGGGGGTGCCTCGCGGAGGCGTCTAAAGTACCAAGCAGCACGGCCGGAACAAGCACACACACCACTAGATTTGTCACGGCCACAATCAGATTCAGGCATTCAGCCTAGCAAGATCATGAGCAAGGCGCATGTCCGTTGGTGGTGGGCGGCCCCTGCTGCAGTGCTGCTTGCTATCGCGGCCGACTGGAAGATTTCCGACCATCACCGAAGGCGTCTTGGAAAACTGGACCAGCGCACGGATTTGGAAGATACTTCCCGTACAACTCTTGCCACTCATAGAAACTACACTTCCCTGCCTGAAAATGACATGCGTGGAAGAAGGATTCACATCACTGAACTAAAGAGTTCATGCAAACCACGAGAGCGGGAAGATCAGATGCTTACGTCTTCGAGCCTGCACTTGTAGAAACAGTCGTCGGGCCTGGATCCGCGAGCACCGCAGACGAAGGATAGTATCTTGTCCCTGCAAAAGGGGCACGGGATAATGGGCAGAAGCTCCTGTGCACTAGACTGCTTCGACGTGGAAGAGGAGGACGCCATGGATGGATCTGTGCTCTGTCTCGGAGGTGGGGAATTGCTCGTGTTGGGGGCGACTGGTAGGTCTAAACTGGGCATTTAATCTATCCTGGGTGGCTTACGCTGTACGCCTCGCGCCGTCCAACTTGCCGTTTCCGTCGAGATGGCGTATATAACGGCTCCCTGGCACACGGACGGTGTCTCTCCGTCAAGGGGTGTAGTTACGAGACGGCAGTACCCCATTAAATCCGCGCTCTGGTGGGTCTCGGTACTGTTCAATACATGATGGGTGCTAGCAAATACGCTCAGAAATACATCGGTTGTGGAGTATCCCGAGGAGAACTTGTGGTACGGATTTCAGGACTATATGGACCTGGGTTCCGAAACAGATTTCCGCAAAACTTTCTCTTTTATAATCTCTGCAAGACACATGTTACACCGGCAAAAAAAAAACATGTTGCACGACCTTTTCTTCTCTAATTTTCCGCAACAAGATTCTTGTTGTAAAAATTTCTATAGCATTTTCGCTGCATCTAATTTTCTGCAACAAGATCCATGTTGTAAAAATTGCAACAACATCTCCGATCGCTCGCGCACTTGTGCAGTTGTCGTTCATTGCCACTGTTCTGCAACAACACGTTGCAAAGATGAACGTGTGTGGTCCAGTAAGCCACACGTCGAGTGAAGGAGGCCGCGGATGCCCCACGTTAGATCGGCCGGCTGATCAGAATCATGTCCCACAATTTTTTGGAAAATAAAAAAGTAATGAAAATCAAAAACAGAAAAGCAAAGAAGGAAAACGAAAAGTAAAACCCGCAGTAGCCCAGCCAATAATAAAGCAGATGCGACTGCAGCCCAACCCCGGAACTGGGCTGGCCGACCTCGCTGCGCTGTAAGCGTCGCTCTCGGGCGTCAGCTAGGGTTTACCCTCGCACTCCCCCCCCCCCCCCCCCCCCAAGAAGGCAGTCGCGCCGTCGTTCGGCCGCTCCCGCCTGTGACTGCCGGTGGCCGGCCCAGCACTGACCCGTGCCCCGCGACCACCGTCCCCCTTGTCCCCTGGCCCGCCCGGCTGTTCCCTTCTCCTCGCCGGTCGCCGGCTCGCGCGCGGCCCGCCCTCTCCCCTGTCCCATGTTGGTGAATTTTCTTCTGTAGTAGGAAAGAGGCAGTCGGGTTGGGTACGAGAAGAGGAGATGGTGTTCGGGCAGGTTGTGATCGGGCCACCAGGCTCCGGCAAGACCACCTACTGCAACGGCATGTCTCAGTTCCTCTCCCTCGTCGGAAGGTACGCAATAACTGCAGCCTCGCTGTTAACCTAGCTAGTACTTCATCACTACAAGCTGCTTTCCTGACTTCCAGTGCTACTCAGTAGTTTTTATGTTTCTGGTCCAATGCTTGGCCTCTTGTTATGTTCAGTTTAGTGTACTCCGTATGTTAAAAGTCCTCTTTTCTGATGGGAGGGTAGACATTAGGAGAACGAGGCGTGCTGTATAATTTTCCTCACATGATTGGGCTTCCAGTGTTATCCGTTCTGGTGCTTGCAGAGCTTTTCTTCTTGCAGCTGTTCCAGTTATTGTCGTCCTAATTCACTAGGTCATATTTGCTTGATTGTTGGTTGCAGGAAAGTTGCGGTCATCAATCTCGACCCCGCGAATGATGCATTGCCGTATCCTTTGCTCGTTGAGACTGGAAATGACCTTTCCCCCTTGTTCTTTTACCATGTGTTGCCATCGGGTTCTGCGGTTGCACTCAAAATGTGTCCTTGACAGTTGTATTTAGATATGAATGTGCCATCAACATTGAGGACCTCATAAAACTTAGTGATGTCATGTCTGAGCATTCGCTTGGTCCTAATGGAGGTTGATCCAATGTTCAAGAATCAAGTGTACCTTTTCTATTTCTATCCTTACTTATGCTGTGCTGTTGATGTCTTTGTCAGGGCTTGTGTATTGCATGGATTACTTGGAGATGAATATTGACTGGCTTGAAGAGAAACTGAAACCTCTTATTGAAGGTGAGTGCGGAGTGCCTTTCCCTGACCTCACTCAGGTGCTCTAAAAGCTCTCGTTTTGGTCAAGGGTGGAGTTAAGATCTTGAAATTTTGACTAGTATCTGTACAAATATTTAGATTGGATACTTAGATCACAGCTTGCTTTGAATTTTCAAAAAATTTACTTTCGCAGTGTATAAATTCTCTTTGTATTTTGTTATATATTGTACTCCCTCTGTAAAGAAATATAAGAGATATTTCTTTACGGAGGGAGTAATAGAAATTGGTAGTCAAAGCTGTATTTTTAAGACTGTCCATGTCCAAACAACAACTGGACCTGTATTCTTTGGCTGTAATATCCATAAAATTGAAGATTGTTTTAAGCACTCATGTCTACTAGATAGAAAGCAGGTTGACCCAGTTCTATTCATAACTAAGCCGCCAGATTCTGTTTTGACATCGAAGTGCTGGGAACCTTTGATGAAAATTAATAATTCCTTATGATACAATCGAAGAATAAACTAATAAGTTGCTGATACAGATAAACCTACTTTTAAAATGGTCCACTCACTTTGCTATGACCTTGGACGGAACCTTTTTGCTATTCCAAATTAGAGTTGTGAATAATCTGCAACCGTGGATTTTGGATTATTCTGCTGTTTATCGAGCTATTTTCTGAAAGGTTAATATCATAGTAGAGGACTATTGGAGCGGCTACACACCAATGCTGCTCAACTTGTACTACTTTCCATTATGAATTGCTGAAGGTTGGTGATTGGTGCAGATCACTATTTTCTATTTGATTTCCCGGGGCAAGTGGAACTTTTCTCCCTTCACACAAATGCAAGGAATATCATCAATAAGCTCATCAAAAAGCTAGACTTGCGGGTACATGCATGTTTTCAGTTTAATTCAAGCAAGTTATTCTGCTAATGAATTTCATTACCCACTCGTTCTTGGTATTTTGCAGCTGACTGCTGTGCACCTTGTTGATGCTCATTTATGTTGTGATCCTGGGAAGTATGTGAGTGCTTTGCTTCTTTCACTATCAACAATGTTACACTTGGAGCTACCACACATCAATGTTTTATCAAAGATTGACCTAATTGAGAACTATGGAAATTTAGGTATTGGTCTTGTCTGCAGCTTCCTTTATTTTAGCAAATGTTTCAGCTGTAGTTGTTACTCATTTTCTTTATTATCAGCATTCAACCTTGACTTCTACACTGATGTCCAAGACCTGTCCTATTTGCAATACCATCTTGATCAAGATCCTCGTTCTGCCAAGTACAGGTAAATATGACAATTAACAATTACCTTTTATTCCTTGGGTAAGGGGTACGTACAGTCTGTACTGCACCTATTGAAAGCCATCCCCTGTCTATATTGATAATATTTAGCGATTTAGTCCTTTAGTAGGCATCTCCAATTCACCTAAAAGCATTATAAAATATAACACAGCACGGATTTGTTATTGCTTTCCCTTTTAAATTTTGTAGACATTCTTAAGCTACAGTTAATGTACTTGCACAAAAATCTAGAACTCTCCCTGTTCAGGTAAGATAGTGATCTCATGTAGTAATGCACTTGCATAATAACACTCGGAAGTTGCTAGAGGATCTCATGCATCTTCAGTAGACTAGTGTTGCACCGTCAAACGTTATGAACCCGTAAACGCAGAATTATGAACCCTTAAACGCAGTAACCTTTGGAATCATTCACGGAAAACCTGCAAATTTGGTGATCTTATAATTATATTAATTGTGATATGCTATTTTTGGACTTCAGGTTTCTTAGAACCTTTTGTATTTTGCTGACAGGAAACTTACGAAAGAGCTATGTGATGTGATTGATGATTTTAGCTTAGTCAATTTTACAACTTTGGACATCCAGGTCCGTACTGAAACACTTTATTATTTCAATTCAGTTCCATGTTGGCGAACTGGTTGGTGCATGCAATTCAATAGTCTTAATTCTTACAACTTTTGCCTCTAGGACAAGGAAAGTGTTGGTAATCTTGTGAAATTGATTGACAAGAGCAATGGCTATATATTCTCTTCTATAGACAGCAGCGCTGTTGAGTTCAGCAAAATCGCAGCTGCGCCTCTTGACTGGGACTACTACAGATATCCTTTACTGCCTCTTGTACTATAACTTATTCAAGCACGCATTTTTTTGTCCCATTACTTATACAGTTATATGTACTTTAATATGGCAGCCTGCTTCTGGCATTGTGGTGTGTACATGCATATTGAAGGTCCTGTTAGTTCATTCCATGCTGAATAGTATTTGTGGCAACTGGCAAGTATATGGTGACTAGACTAGATCGCTAGACAACGAATCTTATATTTTAGCTCAATATGTAGGTGTGGTACCACAACTCTACTAGAGTGTACACTGTATAATCTGCTATGATCGGTTGTTTTTATTGGCAATGAAATGCCCCTGATGCACCATTATCCATGCCAAGTGCTTGCACACTCTGTTTTTCCTTAATATATATGGTTACAACAGCGGCGGTGCAGGAGAAGTACATGAAGGATGATGAGATCATTCAGAAAACAAGCGGGATGCAATGAGATCGATCGACGTTCGCTGGTGCCAGCTGCTGGTTAAACGCGTCACTGGCGTAGACCCGATGGCTCGTGTTTATACTATGACAATGACAATGTGGATTATTTACCCAGCTGTAGATGTTGCCTGAAGTTTCTTGCTACTCTCTGGATGTGTAGAATTTCGGCGAAGGTAGTGTGCTGTCAAACTGTATGGCAAGTATACTTGCAGTTTCTCTTGAGTTGGGTGATTTCAGCATGTAGGACTAGTAGAAACTTGCAGTTCAACAGCACCTGTAGCCTGGTCTCGTCGGTTTGTATTTCTGTGCTATGGTAGAGTTGACGGTATGCAATTATGTACGAAGCACCTAACCACTTAGCCGTTGACCTTTTGTTTCCAATTGTTGGGCGTGGCCACTGACCAGCAGTTGGCCGCTTATAGTGGTGTTCAGATCCAATCTCGGATTATCACCACAGAAAGGACGCTGGTGAGTGGTGACTGCCACCGGATGGATCGGACGTGGTGCAAAGGATGACATACGAAGGCAACAGGCAGGTGTGCATTCGTACGCAGTACGCACGTAGGAGTAGCAGGCCACGTAGACTGTACACAGCTGCCGACCTGGCATACAGTAGAGACTCTACAGTATGTCGTGTTCGTCACTGCAAAAAAAAAAAAAAAAGTATGTCGTGTTCGTCCGGGGCGCTCTGAAAGCTCGTATGAGTGAGCGCGTGACTCACTGGTAAATCAGCAGCTGTTTCGATCTAGCT
This sequence comes from Elymus sibiricus, assembly GCA_039707655.1. Taxonomy (NCBI): domain Eukaryota; kingdom Viridiplantae; phylum Streptophyta; class Magnoliopsida; order Poales; family Poaceae; genus Elymus; species Elymus sibiricus. The sequence continues at coordinate 315,405,940 of CM077667.1, read as the reverse complement.
GGTTACGTGCGGTACGTGTGCCTTTGGAACGGTCCATGTTTTTCTTTTTGAGAATTTTTGGAACGGTCCATGTTGTTTAGTTATTGACCCCCGGGCCGTGGCAGTCAATTTCCCCCCGAATGCCCGAACGATTCGGCCATCCATCTTGTCATCTAAAGCTCGTTCGAAACAAAATAAGAATGTATACACAAAACAGATCATTGGTAATCACATGAATTCTGTCAACTTGAGTGTTTGGGGCACATGATTTGAGAGACCACGTAAGTCGTAATAAACATGATTAAATCATAGTCAAACCATATGAAAATGCATAGCTGAAATGTTATTATATCACTAAGGATCTTAGTCTTGTTCTTTTTCTGCATATGAATCTGAAAAAGAGACCCAAGTGCATTTTGACACGGTCATCAAAGGAACCTTCATTTTTTACCATCTTCTTTTGAACCAAAAAGCATGAATTGTATCACGATGAAAACAAAATCATGCGCTTTCCGCTTTTCCTTCATTTTTTCTTTCAACCAAAGCCACCCTAATACTGTTGCGCCGCTGAGCATCCAGTTGGTCGAGTCACTCCACCCCAAGAAGGCAAGATGCATATACTTCACCCTCGCCTCAAGCGTCATGCCAACATCGTTGACTAACAACCAGGCAATTATTGAACACAGAGTCATAGATACGGTTAATTATTGGGGAAAGGCTAGTGCTCACCCGACCGGTCAAGTTGCAAGTATCGACCGCCTCCCATGGATGACGCGTGTCCCCAGTGAGGCCTGCCACCGCTTCGCCCTGCTGCCCTGTCTTCTCCCCCGACGGTTCCTCATGCCTTCTTCTTCCACAAGCGCCCCGTCGTTCCCTAGCCGTCCAGTACACCATGCCCTGGGATGAAGAGTGCCCGTGTAGGCCACAGGCAAGCAGTAGCCAGTGTCCTCCCCCTTTGGTAGTGCGAGTTCTCCAGCGGTGCAGTGCAACGCAACGACAACCACCGCTGGCAGCAGGGATGTTGCAAGCCGACGACGAGCTGCCTGCATGATGTCGTCGTCGTCGTCATTGCTAAAGGTGACCACAACATGATCCTTGTTGGAGTGACCGGAGACCCACATGTTTGCAACTTTATGCAAGCTGAAGGTGACCGCAACATGGTCCATGATGCGTTTACAACATGCCCCATGTTGCAAACGAACACCAACGCGCGGCATAGATCGATGAGCAAAGCGCAACATGCGCTATGTTACAAACCGTTCGGTCAACGCTGAATGGCTGATCGGATGGCTTATAGGGCGCGAATTCAATGGTTTGGTCATCCTATATAGTGCATGTACGTATGTTCCGACGACTATGCGCGTGGACGTACATGTTGCCAGTTGCCTGGCTAGCTGCGACCGACGAGGAAGCAAAAGCGCGTGTGCACCCGGACGCGCAAGCAGTGGCGGAGCTACGAAGAAAATCCTGGGCGGGCCAAGCTAAGGGAAAACACACACAAAAAATCAACTCAAGCAAAGGATGATGAGCTGCTGCTCAGAGGTCTTCCTAAACTCCATATGTAATCACGTCATCTCTTTTTGTATTGAAAACCAAATCGATTATGCGTTGATTGGCCGTGCTGTCCATGGCAATTATTAGTGATGTGTCTGTGCAGCAGTGCACATCGCCCTGCTGGCCGCTGCTAGCAGCCCGCCTGGGGTATGGGATCGAACCTGCTACTCGTTGCGATGGTGGGATTGGCAGCTCGGCCTCCACGGCTCCGGGCGGCGAGGTGATGCTGCAAGCGAGCGATTCAGTCATGGCCTGGGCTGTATATGTACGCATTACCTGTTGAGGCTGGGCGGGCCATAGCACGCTTTTGCCCCCACGAAGCTCCGCCAGTGCGCGCAAGACGGGACGGCGCCGCACGACCCATAAGCTCGTAACCTCCGCGCGGCGCCCATGCATATATATGGTCCGTCACAGCTGCACAAAGCACTTCGCTGGTGCCAGCTTAATTTCCGGGGGCTCGGAGCTGCAACTGCATATGCAGCTTGAGCTTGGCCCGTAGTACGTCGTTACGTGTGGATCGATGGTTGTCATGGGAGCGACGCGCTGCACCAGCTCAGCCTTGTGTCGCAGCAGGAGGCCACTGCGCGTCGTACGTTCTTTTCTATGCATGGTCTTGTTTCTACCCACGCATGTGCTTGCGCGTACGTGCATGCATGGATATGAACATATCAATCGACATCGATTTTTGTCTTAGTCGTCTATATATATACACAAATGATGAATTCGATCATGGCAAAATGAACATTTTTATGGTAATTTTGGTGACAAGAGGATTGACAAATTTAGTTAATACGCACGACAATTTCCTGGAAAAGAAATGTCCACAAAGCACGAATTTGCCTTGCGATCAACTCATTCTCGCATCACTAAAATTGACATAAAGCACGTTCGATTTGCATGTTCGGGACGTTATAGCATCTACAGCCGGACGCCCTAAACCCGCTTCAAATGCTTGGACTGACGGCTCGGTCAGTGACCGGTTTAAAACCCGACCCAGACGGGTGACTCAAATGGGCCTCAAACGCCGGGCTGGCCTGCACCCCTCATACCCAGTCCAAATATGGGACGGATGTGGGGATGCCGGACGCGTCCGGGCACGTTCGCTACGTCGGACCCGACAGGCCTACCCACCAAAAGTTGCATCAAATCCACCTTCTCGACCTATTGGATCCATTTGTTATCTCCTCTATTCTTCCTCCTACGCGTCAGACGTCTTACAGCTCCGCTGCCACCCTTGCTCCGCAGCAGTTTCGAGCCTCAGTGCCGCCAGGACCGGCACAACAGTCCTCTCTCCAGTGCTCTTCACCGCGGACATCCTCGTCGGCCCGGACGCCACCGCGGTACGTTCGGCAACTCTCGGGCTGCCCGTTGCGCTCTATGTGTTCGATAGAATGTCCGACCCCTTTTTTTATTTATTTGTAGGAAAAGCCATGAATTCCGCTGCTTCGTCAGACCAGTAGTATGGACCAACGGAGCTTGATTAAATGATTGAGGCTAAGTTCTTTGATTCGTCGATTTGGACGAAGAAGTGGACATAATCATGCTCATCAACATGCAAGAGGAAATGGACCGGCAGGTGCAGCATGTTCTGAACTTCAAGGGCTCAATCAAAGGAGAAGAGCGATAAATCGGGATAGGGTCTACGGAGCACGACTACTGCACAAGGACTACCTTTTGCTCCGGACCCAACTTTTTCGAATGATCCATGAGTTCGCCGTCGTTTTTGCATGCGAAAACCATTGTTTTTGCACATTGTGGAGGGAGTGGAGGCACACGATGACTAGTTCAAGCTCACAAGGAATTGTTGCGGCCAAATTTCTTTCTCTGCTAATCAGAAATGCACAGCTTCTCTGAGGATACTTGCACTTGGTACTGCCGCAGATGTTGTTGATGAGATGATCCGGATGGGGGAGAGCACATGCCTGAAGACTACTGGCAAGTTTGCTCTCGCCGTCGTTGCAGGTGTTTGGAGCAAAGTATCTGAGAGAACCAAATGTGTAGGAGACAGAATAGTTATTGGCTATTGGATCGATTGATTGTATGCATTGATAATGAAAGAACTGCCCCAAAGGTTTGCGAGGAATGTATCAAGGTCACACCAAAGATGCCACCATCATATTGGAAGCAGCGACATCACATGACTTATGAATTTGATATGTTTTGTTTGGAATGTTGGGTTCTCACAATGACATCAACGTGCTTCAACGATCTTCCTTGTTCGGGAGGCTTTGTAATGGGGAATCGCCGCCGTGCAACTACACTGTCAACGGCCGTGACTACAACATGAGATACTATCTTACCGATGACATCTATGTTCAGTGGGCGGCGTTTGTGAATACCATGTCCGAACCACACGACAACAAACAAAGCCATTTGTAATAATGCATGAAGTAGCTAGGAAGGATGTGAAGAGGGCATTTAGAGTGCTTCAAGCTCATTGGGAATTGTGCATGGAGCTGCAGTGATGTGGGAATCAAAAACTTTGTGGCACCTGATGACATGTTCTGCTATTTTACACAATATGATTGTCGAGGATGAGGGTGATGGTGTTGCCCAAACCATTGATTTTGAAGCGTCTAGAGAACAAATTCAAATCCCGGACTATCAAGATGCAAATCAGCTTATGAACTTTCTGCAGATGCAACAGAATGTTCGAGATCATCAGGTGCACGCGTAGCTACTTAGTGATCTTGTGGAGCATATGTGGACCCACAATGGAAATCAATGAGCTAATATTTGAGTTGTGCACTTAAAATAAATTTTCTGTAAGAACTATGTATTTTCGGTACCAACATTTATTATTTATGTGTGACATTGGCATGCATAATGGAAGTGCATGAATTTGCTTGAATTTCAGAGTCCAAATTTGAGGTATATGGTTGTTGGGCACGGATATGAAAGGTGGCCCGAACGCGTCCGCAGACGTGTCCATGTTGGGAATGTAGCATGCAAATCAAAAAAAGATCCTACAAAACACCAAAGATCTAATCTAGGAGATGCATAGCAGTGAGAGGGGAGAGTGTGTCTACGTACCCTCGTAGACCGTTAAGCGGAAACGTATATTACGCGGTTGATGTAGTCGTACTATTCACAATCCAATCCAATCCAATCCAATCCAGCGCCGAACGGACGACACCTCCTTCTTGATCCAACAAGCGATGGAGGAGAAGTAGGGGTGTTGCTGCCATCCCAACCCCTCCTCTATTTATAGGAGCAAGGGGGAGGGGCGCAATCCCCTTTGCCCCTCCTCCAAGGCGGGGGCGGCGGCCCTAGGGGGAAACTTGCCTCCCAAGGCAAGGGGGGGCCTCCCCCCTTTAGGGTTTCCCATCCCCTAGCCGCATGGGCCCTTGGGGGGATGGTGAGCCTGGCCCATGTATGCCAGGGCGCCCCTACAGCCCATGTACACACCCGGGACAGGTGGACCACCCGTTGGACCCCTGGAACCCTTCCGGCACTCCCACTACACTACCGGTAATGCCCGAAACTTTACCGACGACCAAAACGAGACTTCCCATATACAAATATTTAGCTCCGGACCATTCCGAAACTCCTCGTGATGTCCAGGATCTCATCCAGGACTCCGAACAACATTCGGTAACCAACACACATATCCCAATACTACTCTAGTGAAATCGAACGTTAAGTGTGCGGACCCTACGGGTTCGAGAATCATGTAGACATGACCGAGACACCTCTCCGGTCAATAACCAATAGCGGGACCAGGATGCCCATATTGGTTCCTACATATTCCACAAAGATCATTATCGGTAGAACCACGATGTCGAGGATTCAGTTAATCCCGTATGCAATTCCCTTTGTCCCATGATATGTTTCTTGCCCGAGGTTCGATCGTCGGTATCTCCATACCTAGTTCAATCTCTTTACCGGCAAGTCTCTTTACTCATTCCGTAATACAAGATCCCGAGACTAACTCATTAGTCACATTGTTGCAAGCTTCTTGTGGTGTTGTATTACCGAGAGGGCCCAGAGATACCTCTCTGTCATACAGAGTGACAAATCCTAGTCTCGATCTATGCCAACCCAACTGACACCCTCGGAGATACGTGTAGAGCACCTTTATGATCACCCAGTTAAGAAGTGATGTTTGGTCACACACAAGGTATTCCTCTGGTGTCTAGGAGTTGCATGATCTCATGGTCTTAGGAACATATACTTGACATGAAGAAAGCAGTAGCAAGAAACTTAAGTGATACGATCATATGCTAAGCTTACGGTTGGGTCTTGTCCATCACATCATTATCCTAATGACGTGATCCCGTTATCAATCGACAAATCATATCTATGGTTAGGAAACCTTAACCATCTTTGATCAACGAGCTAGTCTGGTAGAGGCTCACTAGGGACACGGTGTTTGTTTATACATCCACACATGTATTTAAGTTTCCGGTCAATACAATTCTAGCATGGATAATAAACATTTATCATGAATATGAAAATATGATAATAACCGATTTATTATTGCCTCTAGGGCATATTTCCAATAGTCTTCCACTTGAACTAGAGTCAATAATCTAGCTCACATCGCCATGTGATGAACACCCAATGAGTTCTGGGGTTTGATCAAGTTTTGCTTGTGAGAGAGGTTTTAGTCAATGGGTTTGCAACATTCAGATTTGTGTGTACTTTGCAAATCTCTATGTCATACTGTAGATCGATGCTGCTACCACACTCCACTTGGAGCTATTCCAAATGACTGCTTCACTATACGTATCCGGTTTGCTACTCACAGTTATCCGAATCTATAGCAAAGCTTGTATCGACGTAACCCTTTACGACAAATCTTTATCACCTCCATAACCGAGAAACATTTCCTTAGTCCTCTTTAGGTACCTAAGGACAATTTTTACCGTTGTCCAGTGATCCACTCCTGGGTCACTCTTTTACCCCCTTGCCAGACTCATGGCAAGGCACACATCAGGTGTGGTACACAGCATGTCATACATTATAGAGCCTATGGATGAGGCATAGGGGACGACCTTTGTCCTTTCTCTTTCTTCTGCCGTGGTCAAGCTTTGAGTCTTACTCAAGTTCACACCGTACAATACAAGCAAGAACTCCTTCTCTGACTGATCCATTTTGAACTCCTTCAAAATCTTGTTAAGGTATGTGCTCTATGAAAGTCTTACCAAGCGTCTTGATCTAGCTCTATAGATCTTAATGCTCAATATGTATGCAGCTTTACCCAGGTCTTCCTTTGAAATACTCCTTTCAAACAACCCTTTATGCTTTCCAAAAATTCTACATCATTTCCAATCAACAATATGTCATCCACATATACTTATCAGAAATGCTATAGAGCTCCCACTCACTTTCTTGTAAATACAAGTTTCTTCATAAACTTTGTATAAACCCAAAAGCTTTAGTCACCTCATCAAAGCATATATTCCAACTCCGAGATGCTTGCACCGGTCCATAGAAGGATCGCTGGAGCTTGCATACCTTTTAGCATCCTTAGGATCGACAAAACCTTCAGGTTGTATCATATACAAACTTTCCTTAAGGAAACCGTTAAGGAAACGTTGTTTTTGACATCCATCTGCCAGATTTCATAATCGAAAAATGCAGTAAGTGCTAACATAATTCCAGTAGACTTTAGGATCGCTACGGGTGAGAATGTTTCATCGTAGTCAACTCCTTGAACTTTTCGAAAATCCCTTTGCGACAAGTCGAGCTTTATAGATAGCGACATTACCATCAACGTCTTTCTTCTTCTTAAAGATCCATTTGTACTTAATGGCCTGCCGGTCATTGGGCAAGTCTACCAAAGTCCATACTTGGTTTTCATACATGGATCCTATCTAGGATTTCATGGTGTCTAGCCATTTGTCAGAATCTGGGCACATCACCGCTTCCTCATAGTTCGTAGGCTCATCATTGTCTAACAACATGATTTCCAAGACAGGATTACCGTACAACTCGGGACAGTACATGTCATCGTCGACCTACAAGGTTTGGTAGTTACTTGATCCGAAGTTTCATGATTATCATCATTATCTTCCTCTTCAATTGGTGTACGCATCACATGAATACCTTTATGCGCTGCGCTACTTTCCAATTCAAGTGAAGGTTCGATAACCTCATCAAGTTCTACCTTCTTCCCACACACTTATTTCGAGAGAAACTCCTTCTATGGAAAGGATCCATTCTTGACAACAAAGACTTGCCTTCGGATCTGTGATATAAGGTATACCAAATTGTTGCTTTAGGGTATCCTATGAAGACACACTTCTCTGCTTTGGGTTCGAGTGTCGCATCATCCCCAAACTTTAAGAAACGATGGCTTAGGTTTCTTGCCAAACCATACAGTGTCACCTTAACGGATTTAGATGGTGTCCTATTTAAAGTGAATGTAGTTGTCTCTAATGCATAACCCCAAAATGATAGTGGCAAATCAATAAGAGACATCATAGAACGTACCATATCCAATAAAGTACGGTTACAACATTCGGACACACCATTACGTAGTGGTTTTCCAGGTGGCGTGAGTTGCGATTTTTTTTCCACATAGTCTTAAATTGCATACCAAACTCGTAACTCGGATATTCACCTCCATGATCATATCATATACATTTTATCTTATTTTCATGATGATCTCCAACTTCACTTTGAAATTGCTTTAAATTTTCAAAATTTCAGACTTGTGTTTCATCAAGTAAATATACCGTATCTACTAAAATCATCTGTGAAGGTAAGACGATAACAATATCCACCGCGTGTTTCAACACTCATTGGACTGCATATATCAGTATGTATTATTTCCAACAAGTCGCTTGCCCGCTCCATCGAACTGGAAAACAGGGTTTTAGTCATCTTGCCCATGAGGCATGGTTCGCATGTCTCAAGCGATTCAAAATCGATTGATTCCAAAAGTCCATGAACATGGAGTTTCTTCATGCTCTTTACACCAATATGATCTAAGCAGCAATGCCACAAGTATGTCGTGTTATCATCATTAACTTTGCATCTTTTGGCAGCAATATTATGAACATGGGTATCACTACGATCGAGATTCAATAAACCATTCACATTGGGTGCATGATCACAAAAGATATTATTCATATAAACAGAAGAACCATTATTCTCTGACTTAAATGAATAACTGTCTCGCAATAAACAAGATCGAGATATAATGTTCATGCTCAACGCAGGCACCAAATAACCATTGTTTAGGTTTAAGACTAACCCCGAAGGTACAACGAGCGTGCCGATGTCAATCATATCAACCTTGGAGACACTTCCAACACACATCGTCACCTTGCCCTTGGCTAGCTTCCGTTTATTCCACAGCTTTTATTTCGAGTCACTAATACTAGCAACTGAACTGGTATCAAATACCCATGCGCTACTACAAGCACTAGTAAGGTACACATCAATAACATGTATATCAAATATACATAGGTTGATGTTGCGAGCCTTCTTATCTGCCAAGTACTTGGGGTGATGACCCACAAGTATAGGGGGTCAATCGCAGTCCTTTTGATAAGTAAGAGTGTCGAACCCAACGAGGAGCAGAAGGAAATGAAAAGCGGGTTTCAGCAAGGTAAGTTCTGCAAGCACTGAAATTGTAGGTAACAGGTAGTTTGATAGCAAGATAATTGGTAACGAGCAAGTAACGGTAACGGTAAATAAAGTGCAGCAATATATCCCAATCCTTTTGTGTCAAAGGACAGGCCAAAACGGTCTCTTATAATAAGCAAGCGTTCTTGAGGGTACACGGGAATTTCATCTAGTCACTTTCATCATGTTGGTTTTATTTGCGTTCGCTACTTTGATAATTTGATATGTGGGTGGATCGGTGCTTGGGTGATGTTCTTACTTGAACAAACCTCCCACTTATGATTAACCCCCTCGCGAGCATCCGCAACTACGAGAAAAGTATTAAGATAAAATCTAACCATAGCATTAAACATTTGGATCCAAATCAGCCCCTTACGAAATAGCGCATAAACTAGGGTTTAAGCTTCTGTCACTCTAGCAACCCATCATCTAATAACTACTCCACAATGCATTCCCTTAGGCCCAAAGATGGTGAAGTGCCATGTAGTCGACGTTCACATGACACCACAAAGGGAATCACAACATTCATATCATCAAAATATTGAACACATATCAAATTCACATGATTACTTGCAACATGACTTCTCTCCTGACCTCAAGAACAAAGGTAACTACTCACAAATGATATTCATGCTCAAGATCAGAGGGGTATGAAATAGCATAATGGATCGAAACATATAATCTTCCACCAAATAAACCATATAGTAATCAACTACGAGATGTAATCAACACTACTAGTCACCCACAGGTACCAATCTGAGGTTCCAGTACAAAGATTGAACACAAGAGATGAACTAGGGTTTGAGAGGAGATGGTGCTGTTGAAGATTAGCCTCCCAAAGATAAGAGAGTTGTTGGTGATGACGATGGCTTCGATTTCCCCCTCCGGGAGGGAAGTTCCCCCGACGGAATCGCTCTGCTGGAGGGCAAAAGTGCTCCTGCCCAAGTTCCGCCTCGAGACGGCGGCGTTCCGTCCCGAAAGTCCCCTCCTGATTTTTTCTAGGTCAAAAGACCTTAAGTACCAGAAGATGGGCACCGGAGGTGGGCCGGGCTGGCCACAACCCACCAGGGCACGCCTGGGGGGCCTGGAGCTCCCCAGGCGCGCCCTGGTGTCTTGTGGTCACCAGGTGCCCCCCTCCGGTAGGTATTTGCTCCAGTATTTTTTATATATTCCAAAATAATTCTCCGTGAAGTTTCAGCTTATTTGGAGATGTGCATAATAGGTGTCTCTGATATGCTTTTTCAGGTCCAGAATTCCAGCTGCCGGCATTCTCCCTCTTTGTGTAAACCTTGTATATTATGAGAGAAAAGGCATTAGAATTACTCCATAAAGCATTATTATGCATAAAAACATTATAAATAAAAGTAGGAATTCATGATGCAAAATGGACGTATCAACTCCCGCAAGCTTAGACCTCGCTTGTCCTCAAGCGAAAGCCGATATCGAAAAAATGTCCACATGGTTTGAGAGAGAGGTGTCGATAAAAACGAAATACAGACATAGTAGCATCATGCTTATTATCATAGCAGAAACAAACTTTGTCATAGGACTTTTTTTATATAACTTCATCATATAACTTCTCATGAACAAGTTACAATTCATCACAACATAGAAGTATAAAGCATAAACCTTGTTGAAAACCAACAAACTATGTTCTAAGTCAACTTTCCAACTACAATTCATCATATTTTCAGGAAGGGTCTCGTGTCGGAGCCTTTTGGCAAGTCCACATACTCAACCATCATTTAATCTTCTATGATTGCTAACACTCACAGCATACCCATGAGCAAAAAGTTTCAACCAGACACATAGAAAGGTAGGGGCTTATAGTTTCGCCTCCCAACGTATTCACCTCAAGGGTGATGTCAACAATAATAACTCATCCTCACTCATATCCAACTGGATATATGTGCCTAGATCTTTCCTCACCACATAATGCTTGCAAAAATAAAAAGTAAAAAGGAATAGGGAAGAATACTTTGACTCTTGCATAAAAGTAAATACATAAAAGTAAAAGATAAGCCCTTCGTAGAGGGAAGCAGAGGTTTTCATGTGCTTTTTGGTTTGTATGCCAAATCCCTTAATGCAAAAGAACGTCACGTTATATTGCCCCTTATGATAGCAACCTTTATTATGCAGTCCGTCACTTTTATTACTTTGCCATCACAAGTTCGCACAACACTCAATTTTCTCTTACACTAATTGATCAAACACATTTAGAAGCAATTTTTATTGCCTTGGTGCACCGATGACAACTTACTTGAAGGATCTTACTCATTCCATAGGTAGGTATGGTGGACTCTCAAAACATGAGTTTGGGTTCAGGGTTTTTGGATGCACAAGTAGTATCTCTACTTAGTGCGGAATTCTTGGCTAGCAAAGATATTGAGCAAGCACCACATGTTGAAGGATCTATGACAATATAACTTCTATGTGAATATGAACAAACATAAATCATTACATTGTCTTCCTTGTCCAACGTCAACAATTTTGACATATAATATTTAATTGGGGCTCACAATCATAAAAGATGTCCAAGATAGTGTATTTGCATGCGAATCTTCTCTTCCCTTATTAATTCTTTCATGAATTGCATCATTGACCAATGCTATGTTTGTCAATCTCCAATAAATTTTACCACTTATACTTTTCCTTATGTGATGTCATTACTTACCATAAGATTAGCATATGCTCCTTTTCATTTATTCCCTTTTTATATTGATTGCAACAAGAAAGTAAAGAGGCAAAAGCTCAAACTAAACTTTATTATATAATTCTCACTCGATTACATAAATAGGTAGATCACGAAACTAGCACTCAAAAATAGATTATACTAAACCTTTATTCAACTAGATCACGAAAGAGCTAAGGATCGAACTAAAATTGGTAAAGGTAAATAAAGGTGACGGTGATACGATACCGGGGCATCTCCCCCAAGCTTGGCACAAGCCAAGGGGAGTGCCCATACCCATGTACTCAAGTCTCCTTTGGTGGTGAAGATGATGAAGGTGGTGGTGATGAAGTGTCACACTTTAGACTCAATAGGTACTCCAATTTACGGATGACGCTCCGAAGGGTGATGATGTGCTCCTCTAGCAAAATATTTTCACGAGTGAGAAATTTATTCTGAACACGAACCACTTCGAAAGCCCTAAAAGCTTCAATTTCAGTGGGGGTGAGATGATTGTAATAAGGTCGAAGGATATCTTCTTCTTCCTCCTCTTCTGTTGGCATGGATTGCCCTCTTTCTCAAGCTTGATCCCTCATAGCTTCCTTGCCCTTGTCTTCATTGTTGGCTTCTTTTGGTCCTCTCTCTTCAGCTCCATCTTCATCAACCAAGCATCTTCTTTTATGTTATTGGAGGAGGGAGAAGACATGATGCCTAGCTTGATAGATCTGATAGGAAAACAACACGAAACAAGAACAGGGGATTTTTCTGCGATGCAGTGGTCAAAACAATCGGGGGTATATATAAAGATTTTTTTTATCTTGGGAAGCAAGAATATGGATGAAAACGGAGTCGGGAAGGTGTCCGAGGGGGGCACAACCCACCAGGGCGCGCTAGGGAGGGCACGCGCGCCCTGGTGTATCGTGCTCACCTCGGTGGCTTTCCTGTTTATTTGTTATTTCCCTAATTTTTGTAATACTATTCCAAAACTAACAGAAAATATTTTTGCGGATTTTTCGGAGTCCGTTTACTTACCATATCACGTACCTCCTCTTTTTCAGGATTCTGGACTGTTCCGAAAGGTTTCTTTTATGTGTTCCTCCGGTGTCATGGTTTGGATAATATTGCTTTCAACATTAATAGGCGTACCTGTGTAGGATCGAAAGTATGTCTAGAGGGGGGGGGTGATTAGAATACTTGAGCAAATAAAAATCCTACCTTTTCCCAATTTGAAGTGTTGGCAGATTTTAGCGATTATAGCAATTCAAGTACACCCTACACATGCATGTCTAAGAGTATAGCAGCGGAAAGTAAAGACAAGCATATGAAGTAGAGGGTAGGAAGGAAGATCAAACGCAATTTGAAGACACGAAGATTTTTCCCGTGGTTCCGATAGGTGGTGCTATTGTACGTCTACGTTTATGGAGTCTTCAACCCAAGGAGGGTAACGGTCGTGAGAGTAGGGCTCCACCCATAAGGGTCCACGAAGTAGCAACCTTGACTATTCCATAACGGCTTCCGTCCACAAAGGACTAGCCTCACTATGGGTAGATCTTCACGAAGTAGGCGATCTTCTTGCCCGTACAAACTTCTTGGTTCAACTCCACAACACGAAGTAGGAGGCTCCCAAGGGACACTTAACCAATCTAGGAGGCACCACCTTCCAAAAGGTAATAGGCTCGGTAATGTCGATGAACTCCTTGCTCTTGTGCTTCAAGATGATAGACTCCTCAACACACAATCACTCTCTCACAGATTTGGCTTTGGTGGAAGAGACTGATTTGGTGGAAAGCAACTTGGGGAGGCTAGAGATCAAGATCCATATTGTAGGAATGGAATAGCTTGATCTCAACACATGAGTAGGTGGCTCTCTCTCACAAAATTGGATGGGGCAAGTATCGAATAGTTCTGAGTGCTTCTCTTACGAGTGGGTGGTGGTGAAGGGGTATATATAGGCCTCCCCAAAAATCCAACCGTTACACCTAAAGTGACCAACTCGGTGACACCGAAGTGTACAACTCGGTGGTACTGAGTAACTCCAAAGGTAGCAACTTTTGAATCTCGGTGAGACCGATACATAAATCTCGGCGGTACTGATAAGATGACCAACGGTCAGATTGCACAACTCGGTGAGACCGATTCTCAAATTTCTGTGGTACCAATTCTTGACAACGGCTAACCAGAAAGTTGGTCCAAAAGTCGGTGAGACCAATTCACAAAACTCGGTGGTACCGATTCTTGAGAATAGCTAACCAGAAAGTTGGTCCAAATCTCGGTGAGACCGATTGGCAAAACTCGGTGGTACCGATGCTTGAAAATAGCTAACCAGAAAGTTGGCAACTGAATTCGGTGGCACCGAATGAAATGTTGGTAGTACCGAGATTGGTTTGGCTTAGGATCTGTCTAGGGTTTGAATCTCGGTGAGACCGAATAGGAATTGTTGGTCTTACCGATTTGAGTGGTAGGGTTCTAGACAGAGTATTTGTGGAAGAGCTTGTGGGTGTTTTTGGTGACCATCACTTGTGCACGTGGAGCATCTTGTTCACCAACAGTACCTTACCCCCTTTTAATAGTATTGGCTTTCCTATGGACTCAAAGTGATTTCTCACAAAGTAAAATGTAGAGTCCTCTTGCTTGAAGCTTTGCCAATCCATTTCCTTACATCTTGGGGTTTCTCCACAATCCTTTTGCCAACCTATCATTGAACTTTTCCTGAAATATACTTAGTGGAAACATTAGTTCAATGACATATATGTTGTTATTAATTACCAAAACCACCAAGGGAGCAAATGGCTTTCAATGTCCCCCTTTTTGGTAATTGATGACAACATATAGATCAAAGCTTCGATATATGATATAATCAATGAATATAATTGTCGCTTTGAGAAGTATGTGATAAGCAAGAGCTCCCCCTAAATTTGTGCATTATTTTGAATCTGCGTTTGAATGCAAATGCACAATCGATTAGGTACATAGGGCACTCTTTCATGTCACATACAACTTGGTGGTGTGCGAGAGTAATAAGAATGAATATCATAGCACAACACAATCAAGCAAAGGTGAATGATCGTCTCATAAGCATCACAAGGATAGGAAATAGTAGCAATACACATCAAGTGTATGATCAAACACCAACAAAGTTTAACACAAGCAAACCAACCAAAAGTTATCAATGTTTTTTTTGAAAAGCGATAAAAAGCAACGCTCTCTCTCTCGAAGCCTAAAGATCTATATACATCTTCTCCCCCTTTGGCAACAAGTTACCAAAAAGTTCGAAGGTATATAACTAAGCGCTCTTCTGGGGCTGATCTCCTCCGGTGGCCGATGAAGGAGTTGAGAGAACGGCATCAGCGAAGACTTCTGCAGATGTCATGGACGGAGTCGGAGTAGCAACTAGAGGTGCTGGAGGAGCTGAAGGAGCTGCGGCAGGAGCTGATGAAGAAGGTCTAGACTCTGGAACTCGCACTGTGGCAGATCTGGGCTGAGTCCTGAACTGAGTGGCTGTCCTGAGATGTGGACAATCCTCATCATCATAAGTAGTGTGGGGACTGGGAACGCCATCAACTTCCTTCTTGAGCTCATTCACAGTCACTGTGAGCTCATCCACCTTGTTGTTGAGAATATGGAATTTGGTGTCAACAATCCTCGGGAGGCTCTCCTGGTTCTTCGATATGTTCCCGATGTCCTTCTGCATGCTGAGCACAGAGCTAAGTAGAAGATCCATCTGCTCACTCCTCGTCTTTGGCACCTGAGAACTGGAGTCTCTGGCTGCCTCTGCCTGTGCATGTGCTGTAGCTGAGGTGGGATGATCTGGGTTCATCACCACAACATTGTCTTCTAGTTTTGGCAAAAGTGGCAAATGTGGTCGGTCAAGTGCAAATATGTGCTTCTCCAACTTGGAGTTGATAAGCATCTGAATATAGGGTGCATATCAACATGAGCGCTTCTGATCAGTAGCAACCCTCTTTACAGTCTCCACAATCAAATTCATCACTCTGAATCTCGTATGTTGATCTAGATGGAGCAGCATGTTGATGGAGTATCCTCTTATCATGTTCTCATCTCTAGACTTAGGCATCAAGGTATACCTCAGAATAGTGTTGATCGTGCGAAGACCAGCCTGGAGGAAATAGATAGATCCTAGCTTGTGAGACTTCAGATGTGCAGCAGGAATCTCATTGTACATGTTCTTCATGGCATTGTGGCTTGCCTTGGGCTCAGTGTATACATCAATGTCACCATCTTCCACCTCTGGGACTCCTAAGATGGCAGCCCACTCATCAATTGTGGATTCATACCTGGCTCCTTCAGTCATCCACACAATTCTACCATCTCCATAGAAATGAGCAGTGGAGTAGAATTGCATGATCATTTCATTATTCCAAGCGGTAAACTCCTTACCAACAAACTCATCAAGACCAATGTAGTGAAAGTTATCTTGCACACTTGGGAAGTAGTCCTCATTATCCTTGATGTGCTTCCAATCCACATATCTCATGTCACTCACTGCGGGGCTCTTATCAAGCAAAACTGTTTCATAGAAATCTTGTTGCTCCTTTGTATAGAACCTGTAGTTCACAGCAGTCCTCCTCCTCTGAGAGTAGGGATCAATAGCTCTCCACTCTCTCAAACCTGAGTCCTTCCTCTTCTTCATGTCTTCAGCAACTGGACGGCTGGCATTGTGCTCTGGAAGGTGTGGTCTAAGTTTCATCAAAATAAACTGTGTATCATCCTTAGCTTCCCTAAAAGTGGAAGTCTTGTTCTTGGAAGCAGCTGGGATGTCTCTGGTAGTCCTCTTGGGTTTAGGAGCAGCAGCAGCCTTCTTGGGGGCAGTCTTGGTGCCTTTGGATGATGTGTCCTTGGGCATAGCATCAGCCATGAGCTTCTTCTTCTTCTTCTTCTTAGGAGGAGCCTTGGGAGCTGGCTCTTCCTCCTCTTCAGCCTCAGCCTCTGGATCCTCATACATAGAGGTAGGCCTGTCCATAACATGAATGATCCTCTTCCTGGACTTCTTCTTCTCTCCTGCCTTCTTAGGCATAGACTTCTTTGAGGGCTCAATAGTCATTGTTGCCCTAGCACTCTCAGGTGCTCTCACTGACTCTGAGCCAGCATACTCTTTCCTTATAGCTTTCTTCTTGGATGTAGTGGCAGCAGCAGTGCTCTTGACAGTTGTGTCTTACTTGGGCAGCTCTTCTGGAATAAAGTCTTCATCCTCCTCATCAGAATTGAGCTTTCTTCTTGCCCTGGTTGCTGCTTTGGGCAAATCTGGTGAGCTAGGTACATCATCATAGCTCTCATCATGTGACACCCTGGATTTTGGCTACAGTAATGATTGTAATTAAGCTACAGTAATCCCACATATTAATGCCAAGTCACCATGATTAGCAGTGCTTAATCATCATTGGGATCATATCTCTTTTCAAATTCCAATTTAAACAGAAATTCAAATACAAGGTAGAGATAAAAGTTATTCAAATTTGAAAACTGAAATGTTCATAATGTTGAAAGTATTTCCAAAACAATTATAAAAGTGTAATCAACATTTATTGGATTAGTAAAATGACTCAAATAACATTTAAAACAGTGCCAAACGGCACTATCTAATCCTTTTACAATTAAATAAAATCCAAATGAAAAGGTATGGACATCAAACCATTTTCTAGCAGTGACTAATATTGCACACTAATTATTGGACCACGTTACAAATAGTTGCTAGGACAAATAGTAGCTGGAAATAAATACAACATAAAAGAATAAAACAAAACAAAAAACAATAAAAGAAAAAGAAAAGGAAAAGCCCGCCCCCCTTCTGGGCCCCCGGCCCAGCTAACCAGCCAGGCCGGCCCACCCAGACCCCATAACCCCCCTCCCCGGCCAAACCCTAGGACCCCTGACGCCACTTCCCCCCCTCACTCGCTCGCCCCCCTCCCGATCCCGATCTGGATCGGGATCGAGCCGACGCCGCGCCCGCCGCCGCCAGTCCTCCTCGCCGGCGCCTCTGCCGCCGTCCGCCGCCGGTGCCGCCGCTGGACCACCCCGCGCCTCCTCGTCCTCCTCCCCATCGGCCTCCCCCGCACCATCGTCGCCGGCCGCCGTTCCCCCACGAGCCCATTGCCAACCCGCTCCACGTCGACGGTGAGCCCCCCTGGGGCTCCTCCCTCCCTTCTCTCCCCCTCCGCCCCCCGCTCACCCGCCAGCCCCGCGCGTCGCCGCCGCTCGCCCCTCGCACTGGCCCCCCCCGCGCGCGCCCGCGCCACCCCCTGGCCACCGCGCCGCGGCCACGCCTCGCGCCCCCGCGCCCCGCAGTCCCGCGGCACCGCACGCGCGCTCGCACCCCCCTGCTGCATGCGCGGCCCTGGCCGCCGCACCGTGCGCCCGCGCCGCCCCGCCTCGCTCCGGCGCCGCCCACCGCGGCCCCGCGCGCCCGCATCGCTCCTGCTGCCGCCGCCCCGGCGCGCCCCGGGCCCCTCCCGCCGCCGTTGGCCACCGGGGGCCTCGCCCCCTCCCACCGGCCATACCGGCCCTGGCCGCCGCCGCCCCTGGCCAGGGCCTCCCGCCGCTGCCGCCGGTCGTGTGCGTGCGTAAAGTGTGTGTGTGTGTGGCTGACTGGTGGGGCCAACCCCCCCACCGGATGACATGTGGGGCCCAGCCCCCAGAACATTTTAGATAAATAAAAATAAATAAAATAATAATATTAATTAATTAATTTAATAATTAATTAACTTAATTAAGTTTGCTTAAATTAACTAATTAAGTTTAAATTAACTTAATGACTAATTAACTTAATTAATCAGTTAATTAATCTAAACATGGACTGACATGTGGGTCCCACCCCCTAATTAATCCAGATTAATATTAATTAAACACTAATTAAAACTGTGACACTGCCATGTGGGACCCACTGTTCAGGTTTGACCAGTCAACCCCACTGTTGACTGCTGATGTCAGCATGACATCATGCTGATGTCATAATTCTATTTTCGAATTAAATTTAATCTGTTTTATTCCAGAATATTAATAAAACTTTAAAAACTAATATAAAATAATCCGTAACTCGGATGAAAATACTTTATACATGAAAGTTGCTCAGAACGACGAGACGAATCCGAATACGCAGTCCGTTGGTCTGTCACGTGCTCCTAGCATAGCAAACATGGAACTTTTCCATCGGTTTCGTCTGTCCGGTAGAAGCCCGAGACCCGGAAAATATCGTCAGATATTCTTCTGACCCGTCTGCGACGTGTAATACTGCGTTAGTGCATGCCTAGCTCTGCATATTGCCATGTCATGCATCGTGATGCATTTGTCTGCTTTATATTTATGGTTTCTCCCCCCTCTTCTTACCGGTAGACCCCGAGACCGACGCTGCTGCCGGGTACGACTACGCCGTTGACGATCAGCCTTTTGCCGCAGAGCAGCAAGGCAAGCAACCCCCCCTTGAGCATTCCGATATCGCCCATTTCTTTCCCTCTCAATCTTGCATTAGAATTTTGCTACTGTATTAGCTAGCTCCTATTCTGATGCATAGCCTGCTTTTGATAAACTGCTACTATACCTACAATCATATCAACTGCTTAGTATAGGTTGATCAGTGAATCCCCAGTGACCCCTTAGTCCCAGTTGCCCCTGCTTCTTCATCGACGACTCGATGACCCGAAGACTCGGTCAACCGACCGACGAGCCAGGCCCCTCACATCACCGCACACCCCTTATTTGTACGACTCTGCAGAGTTACTATCGAGTACCGAGGGTGACACCTCGTGAAGTACTCATGATGCTAACTCTGTAGTGTAGCTAGTCGGTCGTGGTTATCGAGGGTGATTCCTCCTTCACCACTCCCGACGATGACTCTGTCGTGCAACCCCTCAAGTGTGGGACCCTCGAGGGTGATTCCTCTAAGTCCACCTTGACGGTTTCATCGAGCGGGACCCTTTGAGGGTGATTCCTCATGTTCCGTCTTGATGTTTTATACACACAGTTACTATGACCTGGTTACAGAAACATGTTGGTGATGGGTCGGCCCTGAGGGGTACCTACGGTTTGATGTTGATGAGGCGTGGACGGGCAGGAGAGGCCCTTGCCACACATCCTCGAGACGGGGCGACGGGACCGCACTTCATGGGTCGCGCTTTCCCCGCATTAATAAAATGCTAATGGGTTGGGTATTTGATCTGAGTTGGTCGTTGGCCTTATTGCGCACCAAACTATCACGTGGGAAAGTTATGGGCACTCAGCATCGTTGTATCAGCCGAAGCTCTTCGGACGTCAGCAATGGAGCGGCGCGCGCCGGATTGGACTCGACGGTACAGCTCTTGGACTGGAGTGTGCTAGGTCTGCTTCCGGCCGCGTACGCATCGTGCAGGAGCGCGTAGGGCAAGTGGGCCCACGACCCCTGTGTGCTTAGGATTTAGACCGGCGGGCTGGCCTCTTCGTTGAGCCTAGGTGGGGCGACGACGTGCTGCTATCCCGAGGCCGGGCATGACCCAGGAAAGTGTGTCCGGCCGGAGGTGATCAGGCGTGTTGGAGATGCGGTGGACCCCTGCAGGGATGATTAATCTATTCGAATAGCCGTGTCCACGGTAACAGGACGACTTGGAGTTGTACCTTGACCTTATACAACTATAATTGTGATTTAAACTTGAAATGAATGTGGCTCCGAGATTGCTTCCTCGCAGGGAGTCGAGGAAGAATCTCTGGGCGCGGTTACTTATTAAATTTGCTACAATAATATGACTATATATGAGATACCAGTCTACTCTCTTCTAATGCTGCAAGATGCTGAATATGCTAGTCTTCGATAGGACTAGGCCTTTCCCCTATTCTTGCTTTCTGTAGTCAGTCCAGATATAACCCCTTTCCTTGATACTGATGCATACTTAGCATAGTTCTGATGTCAGTCTTGCGAGTACTTTGGATGAGTACTCACCGCTGCTTTGCTTTCTCTTTCCCCCTCGATACGATTTTGCGTTCAGACGATGGAGCCCAGGAGATGGAGTACGTCGGAGACGACTACTACTCCGCCGCTGGAGCCTACTACTACGTGGAGTCTGCCCCCGACCAGCAGTAGGATAGGAGGTTCCCAGGCAGGAGGCCTCGCCTCTTTCGATCCGTTGTTATGTTTGTGCTAGCCTTCTTAAGGCAAAACTTGTCTAACTTATGTCTGTACTCAGATATTATTTGCTTCCGCTAACTCGTGCTTGTCGAGCTTTGTATTCGAGCCCTCGAGGCCCCTGGCTTGTAATATGGAGCTGTATGACTTTAATTTGTGTCTAGTGTTGTGTTGTGATATCAATCAGTGAGTCCCTAATCTTGGTCGTACGCATTGCATGTTTGATTAGCGTACGGTCGAAATCGGGGGCGTCGCAAGTTGGTATCAGAGCCGACTGCCTGTAGGTAGCCCCCTTTCCAACTCCTTGGCCGAAGTTGAGTCTAGTACTTGAAAAACTTTTACTAACATAGTTGTGTGGCTTACGGGCCCACTTCTCAATCGGGTGGTATTAGGATCTTTTATTCCTCGTCTATACTCTGGGTTCTGATCTCTCTTCTCTTTCGGGTTAAATATTTTGCTAACTCTAACTCTAGGTTCTCGTAACTACTTCTCCCGGAGAGCTCCTCATTTCAGACGATGGCTCGATTCATCAGAAGACTTCGAAGATACTCTCCGATGTTCTCCCGAGAACTTGTGCTCATCGCTTTTGCGATTCCCTTCCACCGTCAACCCCTATGGAGGACTACATGCAATTGCCGCTCCTACTTTCATATCCAATTGCTCTTGTTATTTCAAGGTACATCGAATTATCTTACCGGGGATTCGTTCATCCTCAGTTGTCATGAGTTTCACAAAATCATTTGAATTACTATTCGATCTTCCGAAATCCTCAGTAGCCTTTTGCTCTTGACCTTACTCACCTGCTTGCATTATGGTTAATTCCATATGTCTAGCAATATTAAGTAAATCCTTTGTGGTTTTCATTTGATTTTATTGATTCAACCTGTCTGTGAATGCACACAGTCATGAGTTGTTTATCATAAATTATCCGCCCGACTCAGACGTCTTTCCAAACATGAGTTGGTTCCCGACAAATCAACCTTGATTGAATATCCATCTAAATCCATTCAGCTTACTTGTATTTGATTGGAGCATCTGATTTTGATACACCAATTTGGAAATCTTAATTCCTTTGGTTATTTAAGCATCAAATTATTTGGATGTTCTATGATCTGATGCCTTGCATTCTTTCTCCCTCTGATTGGGTACCGATACTCACATCAGGCCCTTTGGGGATCGTCAGACCCATTGTTGGATTATTATCCGATAGCATCCTTCACATTCAAAATTCTTGTGATGGTCTTCCCCTGATACATGATACTAATGGTAAATTGTGTTTTCTCCCTCTGATAAGTTGTATCCTATGCTTTTTTCAGCCATGCTCTGTTGTCAAGCATGGGTTAATTACTCTTGAAGCTTGTGGTATATGTTCCTAAGATGCCCCGATGGGTTGGACCTATGCCTTCCTTAATTCGTGTGAACCCGACAGTTTTCACGAGTCCTACTCTTTTGGTGTTTTGCCGGATAATCTTGCAAAGCTACAACCTCATCGAAAGCGAGAAGTGAATGATAGGTTATGCCTTGAAGAAGTGGGAGTCGACCTTGAACTTTGTGTTCATGCCCATGGACCCGGTGTATGACTTATCATGGAGCTTCTTGTAACAATAATCCTTCTCTTTGCATGGATTGATCTTGTATCTATGTTTTGGTACCTTGCAACCGTGGTTTCGACCATGATTGTTCTTCTTTGATCCCATTTCTTGGACAAGTTCAAGCACTTGCCTTCGGCAGATCAATGCACCTGCCCAGCCTCTATTTTGATCTACCTTCGAATATTAACCCCTGGTATCTCGAGGATATCGTGTCTTTGCACTACATCTTAGGAATTTAAGATGAAGTAATACCTTACCCTGTCATAGTCACTCCACGGGTTCTGGGTTGTCATCAACCGAGAACATCGAATAGTGAACCGAGTCCGCACTGCAAGTCAACAACTCGTAGTAAACTTCTTTGTTTACAAGTTTGTACTCGATCATGTCATTCCCAGCTGATTGGCTACCTCATCATCGTCATGCTTATGCTTCACCATGCTACCTAAGTCCTTCATCCCCGGAACACAATTCCAACAGTGCGCTAAGCTTACATCGAGTTTTCAACATCATGATTGGTTGTCTTGAAGGACAATATCGATTTTGAGCTAGCAATCTTATCCGTGGTTCCGATAACCTTTCGCTTCACCATTCCTTTGCTTGATGTCGTCGCTGATCGATTACATCTTCATGAAACTTCTCGACAATTGTGTCGTGATCATCATCAACATTTTGAGCTCTTCCAAGTATCAATCGAATTCATGATGAGAAATACCATCCTTGCCCCTCGATGATTTCTGATATCATCCACAACATTCTCGCCTTCCCTCCAACGCAAACTTATTAATGTTCTGTGTTGCACCTTGAGTTCCTTGATATCCAACTTATGTTCTGTTCTACCTTGGCGTAATGCCATATCTTATGTCAATGGTGTCATGAGAATTTCACCATCTCTTAAGAATTCTTGGTAAAGTGATACTTCTTGCCATCACCTTTCATTTCTTAGTTCCCGTGTTGTTCCTAACCGGGATACCGACAAATGGATTGTGATGTGTAAATTCAACTCTTATGGCATACCAACTCTATTACCTTGGAGTTAATGAACAATAAGTCCATTCTTAGTGTATTGACTGTTGAGTAAGCACTCTAACATTGGTCGTGCTACCTAGTCCGAATTTTGGGTGCACCTTTCGATTAATGTTTAATTGTGGATGTTTCCCTCGGCCATACCTCAATATATCATCTTGTTTGGCCAATGCTATCACCTTGTTCACACATTCATGTAAATCCATCTTTGTGGAAGTCTCGACGAATTGTTGCTGAGCCCCTCAGCCACATCCTCTTCTTCTTCGTGGTTCATGATGGACATTTAAATTAATGTTGGAAACTTTGAAAGCATTATCTTTGTGCCTAGTTCATGAAGAATATGTTTGCTAAAAGAAGTGTTTTTCTATAGGTTCACGTGCATTTTTGCCACCGTTCTTATGGGAAAATTTTGTCTCGCTTCCTCTGGAATCGTTCCAATTCATTCAGGCATGTGCGAAGTATTCTATGGTTTGATAGATTTGCTACCTTCACTCCATATGTATTTCCTAGCACGCCAAGCCACCGATTGATTTGATTTAACCTAGTCCAGACTTACACATGGAACTTTGATATCCTCTATGATGGTCCCCAATCAGAACTTGATTGCCCTCCATTCTAGAAACTTCCATGTGGGCACGAATGTCTTGACCTCGTGTTCAGATGTCTTGTAGTCTGACTAATGATTCAAGTCTTGCTTCTGTCGTTCATTCCGAGATTCTTGCAACACCATCTCGTAGGTCTGTGTTGCATCCTTTTCTCCTCAGGCCTTCTTTGTCTGAAGTTTCCTGACACCAACCATATCTGAATCTCGGACAGATATGATGGTTGGAACGTTATCAAGAATTATAACTTTGGTCTTTATTACTCGGTAAGGTGATGTTGTAGCTAGCACACCTGGCCGGATGACCTATTGTTATAATGCTTTGTTCAGCTAGGATTGCCATTCTCCCATGGGGAAATTTTAAGACTTATTTTTATAAGTTGTTCATACTGGATCCTTTGTGTATCCAAACTCCACCCCTTACCCGAAACACCATATCATTGCTATCCCGAAGCATGGATGTGGTATATCGATCATCAAAAGGAATAATGTAAGCTCAATGCTAATTGTTTCTTGATCAATTATTCAAACCCCCATTGTATGGGCATGTCATGGATTTTTCCTCGCCCCTTTTACCTAAATGGTTATCTACTTGCTAATTCTGTCATGTATATCATGCTCTGTTTTTTTTCCTTGGGAAAGATATACTCCTAAAACTTGAATATAACCATATTTTCATTTCCATTGGTCTGTTTAACCTTTCTTGAGATTTATTTGATCTAAGAAGTGATAATTCCCTGCTTAGGTAAATACCTCGGTGTACTACTCTGTCAGTAAGATCCTATTACTATTGTTGATAACATTCCGGTAACCGCCGGTGGCCGAGAACTTTGCCTATTGGTCCGCCTCGTTTCAACGAGCAGGAAAATGGTTCTATTCGTCCCCCGCCCTTGGTACCGACATTGTTGCCAGCATAACTGACAAGCTATCCTCTGACATGTCTTGCTACCATGACCGTGCAAGATGTCACCGCTCTTTCTACTCTTAACCCACATGTTGGGCCCATAACCCTCAGTTCCACAGGATCGAAACCTGACTCTCTTGTACATCCTTGATTCTAAAGTATCCCTTGCACTTGGCTTCGTATGTAATTCCCGAGCCACCGTCCAAGGGATGGTCTATTCTTTTATCAGACGCGATATTTATTCTCGTTGCTCTGAACCTCCCCCTTTTTACATCTGATTAGGCATCGAATGATTGCCTACCCGTTTGGAACTTTTATACCATCGCTTTTTGCTCTCAGTGATTCCTTGAGTCTTAACTCGAGAAATAAATCTTGTCTTCTTCCCTGAGTTCACCGTCAGGTACGTTCTTCCAGAGTTTTCCTTCTTATCGCATTCGTAGGACGATGAAGATCCCGAAGAAAGGATGACGACTTCGTTGGGAGGACTTGAGTCAGAGAATTGGAAACGTCGACGAAAGGGATTAACTTCTTCGAGAAGGACAACCAAGAACGAGAAGATCCGTTAGAATTTCGTAACCAAACTTTTCCCCTTACCTCTACTTCTTGATTCTCGGGACGAGAATTCTTGTTAGTAGGGGAGAATTGTGACACCCTGGATTTTGGCTACAGTAATGATTGTAATTAAGCTACAGTAATCCCACATATTAATGCCAAGTCACCATGATTAGCAGTGCTTAATCATCATTGGGATCATATCTCTTTTCAAATTCCAATTTAAACAGAAATTCAAATACAAGGTAGAGATAAAAGTTATTCAAATTTGAAAACTGAAATGTTCATAATGTTGAAAGTATTTCCAAAACAATTATAAAATTGTAATCAACATTTATTGGATTAGTAAAATGACTCAAATAACATTTAAAACAGTGCCAAACGGCACTATCTAATCCTTTTACAATTAAATAAAATCCAAATGAAAAGGTATGGACATCAAACCATTTTCTAGCAGTGACTAATATTGCACACTAATTATTGGACCACGTTACAAATAGTTGCTAAGACAAATAGTAGCTGGAAATAAATACAACATAAAAGAATAAAACAAAACAAAAAACAATAAAAGAAAAAGAAAAGGAAAAGCCAACCCCCCTGCTGGGCCCCCGGCCCAGCTAACCAGCCAGGCCGGCCCACCCAGACCCCATAGCCCCCCTCCCCGGCCAAACCCTAGGACCCCCGACGCCACTTTCCCCCCCTCACTCGCTCGCCCCCCTCCCGATCCCGATCTGGATCAGGATCGAGCCGCCGCCTCGCCCGCCGCCGCCGATCCTCCTCGCCGGCGCCTCTGCCGCCGTCCGCCGCCGGTGCCGCCGCTGGACCACCCCGCGCCTCCTCGTCCTCCTCCCCATCGGCCTCCCCCGCGCCGTCGTCGCCGACCGCCGTTCCCCCCCGAGCCCATTGCCAACCCGCTCCACATCGCCGGTGAGCCCCCCCGGGGCTCCTCCCTCCCTTCTCCCCCCTCCGGCCCACACTCACCCGCGAGCCCCGCGCGTCGCCGCCGCTCGCCCCTCGCACCGACCGCCCACGCGCGCGCCCGCGCCACCCCCCTGGCCACCGCGCCGCGGCCACGCCTCGCGCGCCCGCGCCCCGCAGCCCCGTGGCACCGCACGCCCTCTGCTACCTGCGCGGCCCTGGCCGCCGCACCGTGCACCCGCGCCGCCCCGCCTCGCTCCGGCGCCGACCACAGCGGCCCCCGCGCGCCCGCATCGCCCCTGCTGCCGCTGCCGCCGCCTCGGCGCGCCCCGGGCCCCTCCCGCCGCCGTTGGCCACCGGGGGCCTCGCCCCCTCCCACCGGCCGCACCGGCCCTGGCCGCCGGCGCCCCTGGCCAGGGCCTCCCGCCACTGCCGCCGGCCGTGTGCGTGCGTAAAGTGTGTGTGTGTGTGGCTGACCGGTGGGGCCAACCCCCCCCCACCGGATGACATGTGGGGCCCAGCCCCCAGAACATTTTAGATAAATAAAAATAAATAAAATAATAATTAATTAACTTAATTAAGTCTGTTTAAATTAACTAATTAAGTTTAAATTAACTTAATGACTAATTAACTTAATTAATCAGTTAATTAATCTAAACAGGGACTGACATGTGGGTCCCACCCCCCTAATAAATCCTGATTAATATTAATTAAACACTAATTAAAAACTGTGACACTGCCATGTGGGACCCACTGTTCAGGTTTGACCAGTCAACCCCACTGTTGACTGCTGATGTCAGCATGACATCATGCTGATGTCATAATTCTATTTTCGAATTAAATTTAATCTGTTTTATTCCAGAATATTAATAAAACTTTAAAAACTAATATAAAATAATCCGTAACTCGGATGAAAATACTTTATACATGAAAGTTGCTCAGAACGACGAGACGAATCCGAATACGCAGTCCGTTGGTCTGTCACGTGCTCCTAGAATAGCAAACATGGAACATTTCCATCGGTTTCGTCTGTCCGGTAGAAGCCCGAGATCCGGAAAATATCGTCATATATTCTTCCGACCCGTCTGCGACGTGTAATACTGCGTTAGTGCATGCCTAGCTCTGCATATTGCCATGTCATGCATCGTGATGCAATTGTCTGCTTTATATTTATGGTTTCTCCCCCCTCTTCTTACCGGTAGACCCCGAGACCGACGCTGCTGCCGGGTACGACTACGCCGTTGACGATCAGCCTTTTGCCGCAGAGCAGCAAGGCAAGCAAACCCCCTTGAGCATTCCGATATCGCCCATTTCTTTCCCTCTCAATCTTCCATTAGAATTTTGCTACTGTATTAGCTAGCTCCTATTCTGATGCATAGCCTGCTTTTGATAAACTGCTACTATACCTGCAATCATATCAACTGCTTAGTATAGGTTGATCAGTGAATCCCCAGTGACCCCTTAGTCCCAGTTGCCCCTGCTTCTTCACCGACGACTAGACGACCCGAAGACTCGAAGACTCGGTCAACCGACCGACGAGCCAGGCCCCTCACATCACCGCACACCCCTTATTTGTACGACTCTGCAGAGTTACTATCGAGTACCGAGGGTGACACCTCGTGAAGTACTCATCATGCTAACTCTGTAGTGTAGCTAGTCGGTCGTGGTTATCGAGGGTGATTCCTCCTTCACCACTCCCGACGATGACTCTGTCGTGCAACCCCTCAAGTGTGGGACCCTCGAGGGTGATTCCTCTAAGTCCACCTTGACGGTTTCATCGAGCGGGACCCTTTGAGGGTGATTCCTCAGGTTCCGTCTTGATGTTTTATACACACAGTTACTATGACCTGGTTACAGAAACATGTTGGTGATGGGTCGGCCCTGAGGGGTACCCACGGTTTGATGTTGATGAGGCGTGGACGGGAAGGAGAGGCCCTTGCCACACATCCTCGAGACGGGGCGACGGGACCACACTTCATGGGTCGCGCTTTCCCCGCATTAATAAAATGCTAATGGGTTGGGTATTTGATTTGAGTTGGTCGTTGGCCTTATTGCGCACCAAACCATCACGTGGGAAAGTTATGGGCACTCAGCGTCGTTGTATCAGCCGAAGCTCTTCGGACGTTAGCAATGGAGCGGCGCGTACGCATACGCATCGTGCAGGAGCGTGTAGGGCAAGTGGGCCCATGACCCCTGTGTGCTTAGGATTTAGACCGGCGGGCTGGCCTCTTCGTTGATCCTAGGTGGGGCGACGACGTGCTGCTATCCCGAGGCCGGGCATGACCCAGGAAACTGTGTCCGGTCGGAGGTGATCAGGCGTGTTGGAGATGCGGTGCACCCCTGCAGGGATGATTAATCTATTCGAATAGCCGTGTCCACGGTAACAAGATGACTTGGAGTTGTACCTTGACCTTATACAACTATAATTGTGATTTAAACTTGAAATGAATGTGGCTCCGAGATTGCTTCCTCGCAGGGAGTCGAGGAAGAATCTCTGGGCGCGGGTACTTATTAAAATTGCTACAATAATATGACTATATATGAGATACCAGTCTACTCTCTTCTAATGCTGCAAGATGCTGAATATGCTAGTCTTCGATAGGACTAGGCCTTTCCCCTATTCTTGCTTTCTGCAGTCAGTCCAGATATAACCCCTTTCCTTGATACTGATGCATACTTAGCATAGTTCTGATGTCAGTCTTGCGAGTACTTTGGATGAGTACTCACCGCTGCTTTGCTTTCTCTTTCCCCCTCGATACGATTTTGCGTTCAGACGATGGAGCCCAGGAGATGGAGTACGCCGGAGACAACTACTACTCTGCCGCTGGAGCCTACTACTACGTGGAGTCTGCCCCCGACCAGCAGTAGGATAGGAGGTTCCCAGGCAGGAGGCCTCGCCTCTTTCGATCTGTTGTTATGTTTGTGCTAGCCTTCTTAAGGCAAAACTTGTCTAACTTATGTCTGTACTCAGATATTATTTGCTTCCGCTGACTCGTGCTTGTCGAGCTTTGTATTCGAGCCCTCGAGGCCCCTCGCTTGTAATATGGAGCTGTATGACTTTAATTTGTGTCTAGTGTTGTGTTGTGATATCAATCAGTGAGTCCCTAATCTTGGTCGTACGCATTGCGTGTTTGATTAGCGTACGGTCGAAATCGGGGGCGTCACACATCAGGACTAGTGCCTGAGCTCATGTCAACATTCTCCTCTCTGAAGTTGTTCTCACTGCCATCTGAACCTGACATCTCTGACCCTGTGAAATAGAGTATAGAAGAGTGGAAGGGTTGAGTCATCACAAAATGCAGACAATTTTCAAATATTTGATCTAAAATTTCTCAAGATTTGCATTCTGCCAAATGAATATCGGCACAACCGAGGCAAACTTTTCGGACCCACCGAGACAGACAACCTGCATTACAGAAACTTAGCACCACTTTCGGTGAGACCGAAAATGGGCACTCGGTTTCACCGAGGTTGTTCTCAATTGACCAGAAAAGGGAATCGGTGCTACCGATTCTTTTGCATCGGTTCCACCGGGATTCAAGTCGCGGACGGCAAACCCTAAAAAATCTTTCGTTCGCTATTCTACTGGAATTTCTTGTGGATAGATCAATGTCAAACTTTGGCTTATCGATGGAAAAGTCCTAATGCGCAAGATTTGGCAAGGGGAGCGCACGAGGGGTCGAAATCGTACCCTAATTCGGTGACAACTTCGCTACGGCGGCGATGGTGGTGTAGATTCCGTCGACGGCGTGGACTTCCAACGGCGGAGGCGCTCGGGAAGATGAAGGAGACGACCAGGGGTCCTTGTTCGGCAGTTAGGGTTTTGGAGGGGATGACGTTTGAGAAGGTAATTTCAAAAGTCGGGTCCGCCTCTTTATATACCCGTGGCTGTCGGTGACACCGGTTCTAACTTTTCGGTGTCACCGAGTTCCTCTACTGTCAGCTGACAGGGAAACTCGGTGTAACCGAGAAGATGGAATCGGTGATACCGAGTGTGAAAACCAGATCAACCCTAGGCATTCAGTGAGACCGAGAATTTGGTATTGGTTCCACCGAGATGCACT
This sequence comes from Elymus sibiricus, assembly GCA_039707655.1. Lineage (NCBI taxonomy): Eukaryota > Viridiplantae > Streptophyta > Magnoliopsida > Poales > Poaceae > Elymus > Elymus sibiricus. The sequence goes on along the minus strand of CM077667.1, from coordinate 315,375,398 downwards.
TGGGAGGTTTTAATGGTCAGTCCTTTGTCGATACGGAACTCCGAGTGCTCCTCACACAGAGAGATCAAAAAGTACTTGTTCAAATTTTGTGATGCAGCAAGAATGGAATATGAGACGATAAAGCATAGATAGCTAGAGAGTGGTCCTAGGCATTCTTGTCCATCCAATTGGCAAAAGAAAAATCAAAAGCCAAATAGCAACAATTGGATGTCCTCGAATGGTTAAAGAAATGCAGACCAACATGCTCACACAATAAGATGTCAAATGAAATCATGGCAAACATGCACATACATACTAGCATCTATCAAGCATTTTGGCGATGACGGAGTCATTTATATATGAGTATATTGACTTAGGAGCCAAGTAAGAATACTTGATCATAGGTCATACTCATCGTTTAAGCACAAGTGGGGTTACCACTTTTACATAAAGCATTTAATATTGTCACATTCTAAGAGATGCTTTAACTCAAGTCTTAGAGTAAAGCTCCCCCTTGATGTGACACCCCCCCATGAGAGGGATAAACTAACCTTGGGTTTTGTCGTAGAAGACTTCATGTGGGTGATGTAGTGGTGGATGCTCAAGGTTGATGAAGATCACCAAGAGTTGGGAGCATCCTTGTTGTTTCCTTACTCTTCTCACCTACATGGGTTAGTCCCAACATACAAGAGACAAATACAAGGATATCTATGGACATAGAGTGCAAAGCATACATGATGATGTCCATGGATTTGTTGATTACCTTGTCCCTTGCTTACCTTTGAGGGAATGTGTGACTCCTTGAACTATTGCATGATGTTGACATGGATTGCAACTAGTTCTTGCCAATAATGAATGTGAGTGAATTTCATTGGCGGAGTCACCCCTCAAGAACTTCTCTAGTTCTTCTTCTTAGGGACCCACATCAACTTGATGGGGATCCTTGGTGTTGAAGTGGCACTTGTAGAAGTTGAGCTTGAAGTAGCCTTGGGAACCCACTCCACCAAAGCTTGGGATTCATCTTCATATGACTCAATGTCCTCTTGAAGCTTGTCCTTTCCCTTGAGCTTGTGGTCTTGTGGTGGAAGGTCATCTTGAGTGTTTGTTCCCATGGGAAGAGCATGTTCATACTTTTCCCTTTGAGGAACAAACTTGGGCTTGGGGTATTGACCTTCTTCCCATTCAACTCCATTTGCATTGAAGTAGCCAATGCCATGGTTCTTCCGGTATCCTCCGTGCTTGCGTACAATTTCCTCATATTGCTTACACCCGGCAAGACTCTTGTAGATACCTTTCTCTATAATCCCTTTCAATAAATTGTTTTCTTGCTCAAGTGTAACTTGGCTAAGAGAATCATCATTAGTGGAATCAATAGAACTACTAGAAGCAACATCATTAGATTTAGCATTTTTAGTGTTGCTACTAGATGAAGAACCTTTCTTGCCTTTGTTACTAGTTTGTCTAGGTTTAACTTGTGGCATGAATGTAGACAAGAGTAATCGTTTGGCTAGATAAGATGAAGTCTTCTTTCGGAGATCGTCATTGATAGCTTTAAGAAACTCATGTTCTTGCTCCAAGGTGAGCTTCTCGAAACGTAGTTTCTCATGAGTCCTTACAAGCTCTCTGTGATCTTCTAGAGTAGATTCATGGGCTAACTTAAGAGTGTTTAATTATTTAGTTAGTTGTTCTATTTTCATCTTATCATCATCAACCGACTTATCTTGACTAGCATGAAAATTATCAAGTTCATTTTGACTAACATCACTAGTTTTATCAAAGTGCAAGTCATCATCACCAAGTAAATCATCTTCATCACTATTGAAATCAAGATACTCAGGGTGTGATACCTTGGGGCCTTTAGCCATGAAGCAACTTTCACTCCCTTCATTTGGTGAATCAAATAGATCATAGGAGTTGGTAGTCACTAGTGCAAGTCCGGCAACACCTTCATCTTGACTATAGTCGGAGTTGGAGTAATAGCTTCTCTCGGAGTTGTTGTCGGATTCGGAGCCAGAAATCCATTCACCAACATGAGCTTGATGTCTTCTTCTCGAGTAGCTATTGGTGTACTTGTCCTTCTTCTCCGAGTCCCTACTTCTCCTTGAGGGTCTTCGTTCATAACGATCATCTGTACTCCTTCTCTCTCTTTGAGGTGATTCATTTCTTGAGCTTCGTCTTCTAGGTGGCTCTTCTCTTCGTTTGTAGGGAGCCGTGCACTCATTTGAGTAGTGTCCGGGCTTCCCACAATTGTAGCAGTTTCAGTCACGACTTGATGAACGCTTCTCTTCATATCTTGAGTTGGAGCTTCGTTCTTTGCCTCTATTCTTGTAGAACTTGTTGAATTTCTTGACCATGAGGCTTATCTCTTCATTGGTGACAAGGTTGTCGCTTGAAATTGTGAGAGAATCACTTGTGGCTTTGTAAGCACCGCTAGACTTGTTGTGAAGCTTTTCTTTGTCTTTGAGTGTCATCTCATGAGCTACAATCCTTCCAATGACTTCCGTAGGCTTGAGATCTTTGTAGTTGGGTATCATTTGGATCAATGTGCACACAGTGTCGTATCTCTCATCCAAAGCTCGAAGTATCTTCTTGATAATGAATTTGTCGGTCATTTCTTCACTTCCTAAGCCGACAATCTCATTGGTGATGAGAGCTAGCCTAGAGTACATCTCTGCGACTCCTTCACCATCTTTCATCTTGAACTTGTCAAGCTGACTTTGAAGAACATCCAACTTGGATTCTCTCACAGATTTGGTACCTTCATGCATATCAACCAAAGTATCCCAAATCTCTTTTGCATTCTCAAGACGGCTGATTTTGTTGAATTCTTCGGGGCATAGGCAGTTGAAGAGAATGTCACATGCTTGAGAGTTGTATTGCAACATCTTCAATTCATCCGCGGTCGCTTCACGATCCGGTTCCTTTCCATCACCAAAGAATTCACCTTGCAAGCCAACACGAACAACAGCACAAACGGCGGGGTTATGACCAAGAATATGCATTTTCATTTTGTGCTTCCAACTAGCCAAATTTGCGCCATCAAAGTACGGACCTCTACGGTGATAATTTTCCTCACTAGACGCCATACTCGCCTAGGTGGTGAGACCAATGCAATGGAGACCAAAGCTCTGATACCACTTGTAGGATCGAAAGTATGGCTAGAGGGGGGGGGGGTGACTAGACTACTTGAGCAAATAAAAATTCTAACTTTTCCCAATTTTAAGTGTTGGCAGATTTTAGCGATTATAGCAATTCAAGTACACCCTACACATGCATGCCTAAGAGTATAATAGCGGAAAGTAAAGACAAGCATATGAAGTAGAGGGTAGGAAGGAAGATCAAACGCAATTTGAAGATACGAAGATTTTTCCCATGGTTCCGATAGGTGGTGCTATCGTACGTCCACGTTTATGGAGTCTTCAACCCACGGAGGGTAACGGTCGCGAGAGTCCACAGAGGGCTCCACCCATAAGGGTCCACGAAGTAGCAACCTTGACTATTCCATAACGGCTTCCGTCCACGAAGGACTAGCCTCACTATGGGTAGATCTTCACGAAGTAGGCGATCTCCTTGCCCGTACAAACTTCCTTGTTCAACTCCACAACACGAAGTAGGAGGCTCCCAGGCGACACCTAACCAATCTAGGAGGCACCACCCTCCAAAAGGTAATAGGCTCGGTAATGTCGATGAACTCCTTGCTCTTGTGCTTCAAGATGATAGACTCCTTAACACACAATCACTCTCTCACAGATTTGGCTTTGGTGGAAGAGATTGATTTGGTGGAAAGCAACTTGGGGAGGCTAGAGATCAAGATTCATATGGTAGGAATGGAATAGCTTGATCTCAACACATGAGTAGGTGGCTCTCTCTCAGAAAATTGGATGGGGCAAGTATGGAATAGTTCTGAGTGCTTCTCTTACGAGTGGGTGGTGGTGAAGGGGTATATATAGGCATCCCCAAATATCCAACCGTTACACCTAAGGTGACCAACTCAGTGACATCGAAGTGTAAAACTCGGTGGTACCGAGTTGCTCCAAAGGTAGCAACTTTTGAATCTCGGTGAGACCGATACATAAGTCTCAGCGGTACTGATAAGATGACCAACGGTCAGATTGCACAAGTCGGTGAGACCGATTCTCAAATTTCGGTGGTACCAATTCTTGACAACGGCTAACCAAAAAGTTGGTCCAAAACTCAGTGAGACCAATTCACAAAACTCGGTGGTACCGATTCTTGAGAATAGCTAACCAGAAAGTTGGTCCAAATCTCGGTGAGACCGATTGGCAAAACTCGGTGGTACCGATGCTTGAAAATAGCTAACCAGAAAGTTGACAACTGAATTCGGTGGCACCGAATGAAATGTTGGTAGTACCGAGATGGGTTTGGCTTAGGATCTGTCTATGGTTTGAATCTCGGTGAGACCGAATAGGAATTGTTGGTCTTACCGACTTGAGTGGTAGGGTTCTAGACAGAGTATTTGTGGAAGAGCTTGTGGGTGTTTTTGGTGACCATCACTTGTGCACGTGGAGCATCTTGTTCACCAACAGTACCTTACCCCGTTTTAATAGTATTGGCTTTCCTATGGACTCAAAGTGATTTCTCACAAAGTAAAATATAGAGTCCTCTTGCTTGAAGCTTTGCCAATCCATTTCCTTGCATCTTGGTGTTTCTCCACAATCCTGTTGCCAACCTATCATTGAACTTTTCCTGAAATATACTTAGTGGAAACATTAGTTCAATGACATATATGTTGTTATTAATTACCAAAACCACCAAGGGAGGAAATGTGCTTTCAACCTGAGATATAGTGTTTAATTCTTTGTCCATTGACCACCTTCGGGTTAGTACCTTCGGCATTATTAATCCTGATAGCTCCAGAATGATAAACCTCTTCGATAATATATGGTCCTTCTGATTTGGAAAGAAGCTTTCCCGCAAAAAATCTAAAACGAGAGTTGTACCGAAGAACATATTCTCCAACTTTGAATTCCCGCTTTTGGATTCTTTTGTCCTGCCATATTTTAACTTTTTCTTTGAACAATTTGGCATTTTAATAAGCTTGGGTTCTCCATTCATCTAGTGGGCTAATATCAAATAACCTCTTTTCACCGGCAAGTTTGAAATCATAATTGAGTTCTTTAATTGCTCAAAATGCTTTGTGTTCTAACTCTAGAGGCAAATGACAAGCCTTTCCATATACCATTTTGTATGGTGACATACCCATATGATTTTTATAAGCTGTTCTATAGGCCCAAAGTGCATCATCTAGTTTCTTAGACCAATTCTTTCGGGACCTATTGACAGTTTTTTGTAATATTAATTTTATTTCTCTATTGCCAAGTTCAACTTGACCACTAGATTGAGGATGATCGGGTGATGCAATTCTATGGTTAAAATCATATTTAGCAAGAATTTTACGGAAAGCACCATGAATAAAGTGTGAACCACCATCAGTCATTAAATATCTAGGGACTCCAAACCTCGGGAAAATAACTTCTTTAAGCATTTTAATGGAGGTGTTATGATCAGCACTACTAGTTGGAATAGCTTCTACCCACTTAGTAACATAATCAACAACCACCAAAATATGAGGATAACCATTAGATGAAGGAAAAGGTCCCATATAGTCAAAACCCCAGACATCAAATGGTTCAAAAACAAGTGAATAATTCATAGGCATTTCCTCACGCTTACCGATATTACAAATTCTTTGGCATTCATCACAAGACAAGACAAACTGACGGGCATCCTTGAAGAGAGTAGGCCAGTAAAAACCAGATTGCAATACCTTGTGAGCAGTTCTATCTCCCGCATGATGTCCTCCATAGGCTTCGGAATGACATTTCCGTAGGATTTGTTCCTGTTCATGCTCAGGTACACAACGTCTAATAATACCATCTACCCCTTCTTTATAAAGATGTGGGTCATCCCAAAAGTAATGTCTTAAATCATAGAAGAATTTTTTCTTTTGTTGGTATGTGAAACTAGGTGGTATATATTTAGCAACAATGTAGTTAGCATAATCAGCATGCTAAGGAGTGTTTCAAGAAACATTTATTGCAGCTAACTGTTCATTAGGAAAACTATCATCAATAGGTAGTGGGTCATCAATAATATTTTCTAACCTAGACAAGTTATCAGCTACAGGGTTGTCAGCTCCTTTCCTATCAGTGATATGTAAATCAAATTCTTGAAGAAAGAGAACCCACCTAATGAGTCTAGGTTTGGCATCTTTCTTTTCCATAAGATATTTTATAGCAGCATGACCAGTGTGAACAATAACTTTGTAATCAACAATGTAAGATCCAAATTTATCACAAGCAAACACAACTGCTAAAAATTCTTTTTCAGTAGTAGCATAATTTCTTTGGGCACTGTCTAGAGTTTTGCTAGCATAATGGATGACATTTAATTTCTTATCAACTCTTTGTCCTAGAACAGCAACAATAACATAATCACTAGCATCACACAAAATTTCAAAAGGCAAGTTCCATTCAGGTGGTTGAACAATAGGTGGAGAAGTTAAGGCTTTCTTGAGTGTTTCAAAGGCTTCTACACAATCATCATAAAAAAAAATGGAATATCCTTTTGTAAAAGATTAGTAAGAGGCCTAGAAATTTTAGAGAAGTCTTTAGTAAACCTCCTATAGAAACCAGCATGACCAAGGAAACTCCGAATACCTTTAATATCTTTAGGACATGTCATTTTCTCAATTGCATCAATTTAGCTTTATCCACCTCAATACCTCGTTCAGATATTTTATGCCCCAAGACAATACCTTCATTAACCATAAAGTGGCATTTCTCCCAATTCAAGATGAGGTTAGTTTGTTCACATCTCTGCAAAACTCGATCAAGGTTGCTTAAGCAATCATCAAAAGAAGTTCCGTAAACGGAAAAATCATCCATGAAAACCTCCACAATCTTTTCACAAAAATTAGAGAATATACCAGTCATACATCTTTAAAAGGTAACAGGTGCATTGCATAAACCAAAAGGCATACGTCTATAAGCATATGTTCCAAAAGGACAAGTAAAGGTGGTTTTCTCTTGATCATGTTGTGATACAGGTATTTGAGAGAAACCAGAATATCCATCCAGAAAACAAAAGTGTGTGTGCTTAGATAATCTTTCTAGCATTTGATCAATGAAAGGCAGAGGGTAATGATCTTTTCTAGTAGCTTTATTTAATTTTCTAAAATCAATTACCATTCTATAGCCAGTGACAATTCTCTGTGGGATCAATTCATTTTTATCATTAGGAACAACAGTAATACCTCCCTTCTTAGGGACACAATGAACGAGACTTACCCATCTACTATAAGCTATGGGATAAATTATACCTTCTTCCAGAAGCTTTAATATTTCAGTTCTTACCACTTCTTTCAATTTAGGATTCAATCGTCGTTGGTGATCAACAACGGGTTTAGCATCAGGTTTCATATTGATCTTGTGCTGACATAGAGTGGGACTAATGCCCTTAAGATCATCAAGAGTATATCCAATAGCAGCCCGGTGCTTCCTCAGAATTTTTAATAATCTTTCTTCTTCATGTTCTAAAAGGTTAGCACTAATAATAACATGATACATCTTTTTCTCATCAAGATAAGCATACTTCAAAGTGTCAGGCAATTGTTTTAATTCAAACACAGGATCACCTTTAGGTGGAGGAGGACCTCCTAGAGTTTCAATAGGCAAATTGTGTTTTAGGAGAGGTTGTTGTTCAAAGAAATTTTTATCTATTTCATTTCTTTCATGCAAGTGCATATCATTTTCATGGTCAAGCAAATATTGTTCTAGTGGATCGGTAGGAGGTACGGCAATAGAAGCAAGACCAATTATTTCATCCTTACTAGATAATTCTTTATTACGTGGTTGTCTACTAAACTTGGAAAAATTAAACTCATGAGACACATCACCAAAACTAACACTAACAGTTTGTTTTTCACAATCTATCTTAGCATTAACAGTGTTCAAGAAAGGTCTACCAAAGATAATGGGACAAAAGTCATCTTGTGGGGAACCAAGAACTAGAAAGTCAGTAGGATATTTTATTTTCCCACACAAGACTTCAACATCTCTAACAACCCAAGTGGTGTGATGGTGTCTCTATTAGCAAGTTTAATAGTAACATCAATGTCTTCTATTTCGGCGGGTGCTATATCATTCATAATTTCTTGGTATAAGGTAAAAGGAATAGCACTCACACTAGCACCCACATCACATAAACCATGATAGCAATGATCTCCCATTTTAACTGAGATAACATGCATGCCAATTACGGGTCTATGTTTATCTTTTTCATCGGGTTTGGCAATTCTAGCAGCTTCATCACAGAAGTAAATAACATGCCCATCAATATTTTCTACCAAGAGATCTTTAACCATAGAAACACTAGGTTCTACTTTAATTTGTTCAGAGGGCTTAGGTGCTTTAATATTACTTTTGCGAACCACATTTGATACCTTAGCATGTTCCTTTATCCTAACAGGGAAAGGTGGTTTTTCAATATAAGCAGGAGGCACAACCGGATCAACATTGTAAATGATGGTTTCATCTTTAGCTTTTACTGATTCTTTAATAAGGGGATGATATTTAAACCAACTCTCCTTAGGTAGGTCAACATGAGTAGAAAATGATTCACAGAAAGAGGCTACTATCTCAGAGTCAAGTCCATATTTAGTGCTAAACTTGTGAAAAGCATCGGTATTCATAAAAGATTTAACACAATCAAACTTAAGCTTAATACCTGACTCATTACCTTTGTCGAGTTCCCAATCTTCAGAGTTGCGTTTAATTCTTTCTAAGATATCCCACTTGAATTCAATAGTCTTCTTCATAAAAAAACCTATACAAGAAGTATCAAGCATGGATCGATCATTATGAGAAAGCCGAGCATAAAAATTCTGAATAATAATTTATCTCAGGAGCTCATGATTGAGGCATTAATATAACATTAACTTAAGCCTCCCCCAAGCTAGAGCGATGCTTTCTCCTTCACGAGGCCAAAAATTATATATATAATTCCGATCACGATGAACTAGATGCATAGGATAAAAAACTTTTGGTGGAATTCTAATTTCAATCGATTCCAGTTCCATGATCCAATATCATCACATAGCATATACCATGTCAATGCTTTTCCCTTCAAAGATAAAGGTAAAACCTTCTTCTTAACTTCATCTCTGGGTAAACCTGCAAGCTTAAATAATCCACAAATTTCATCCACATGTATTAGGTGCATATCAGGATGTTCAGTTCCGTCTCCTGCATAAGGATTAGCTAGCAGTTATTCTATCATACCCGAAGGAATTTCATAACCAATATTTTTAGTAGGTGCATTAGGTTGAGGGGAAACTAATGGTGGTTCTGGTCAAGGTGAAGATACCCCGAACAAACCCCTCAAAGGATTGTTTTCCTTAGTAGCAAGTGACAATAAATTTCAGCACGTAGTATAAATTTTTCCTTACCGATTTCCACTTACCAAGAGCGCTTTACTCCCCGGCAACAGTGCCAGAAAAGAGACTTGATGACCCACAAGTATAGGGGGTCAATCGTAGTCCTTTCGATAAGCAAGAGTGTTGAACCCAACGAGGAGCAGAAGGAAATGACAAGCGGTTTTCAGCAAGGTAATTTCTGCAAGCACTGAAATTGTAGGTAACAGGTAGTTTGATAGCAAGATAATTAGTAACGAGCAAGTAATGGTAACGGTAAATAAAGTTCAGCAAGATAGCCCAATCCTTTTGTGGCAAAGGACAATCCAAGACGGTCTCTTATAATAAGCAAGTGTTCTTAAGGGTACACGGGAATTTCATCTAGTCACTTTCATCATGTTGGTTTGATTTGCGTTCGCTACTTTGATAATTTGATATGTGGGTGGACCGGTGCTTGGGTGCTGTTCTTACTTGAACAAACCTACCACTTATGATTAACCCCCTCGCAAGCATCCACAACTACGAGAAAAGTATTAAGATAAAATCTAACCATAGCATTAAACATTTGGATCCAAATTGGCCCCTTATGAAATAGCGCATAAACTAGGGTTTAAGCTTCTGTCACTCTAGCAACCCATCATCTAATAACTACTCCACAATGCATTCCCTTAGGCCCAAAGATGGTGAAGTGCCATGTAGTCGACATTCACATGACACCACTAAGGGAATCACAACATTCATATCATCAAAATATCGAACACATATCAAATTCACATGATTACTTGCAATGACTTCTCCCGTGACCTCAAGAACAAAGGTAACTACTCACAAATGATATTCATGCTCAAGATCAGAGGGGTATTAAATAGCATAATGGATCTGAACATATAATCTTCCACCAAATAAACCATATAGTAATCAACTACGAGATGTAATCAACACTACTAGTCACCCACAGGTACCAATCTAAGGTTCCGGTACAAAGATTGAACACAAGAGATGAACTAGGGTTTCAGAGGAGATGGTGCTGTTGAATATGTTGATGAAGATTGGCCTCCCAAAGATGAGAGGGTTGTTGGTGATGACGATGGCTTCAATTTCCCACTCCGGGAGCGAAGTTCCCCTGGCGGAATCGCTCTGCCGAAGGGCAAAAGTGCTCCTGCCCAAGTTTCGCCTCGAGACGGCGGCGTTCCGTCTCGAAAGTCCCCTCCTGATTTTTTCGAGATCAAAAGACCATAAGTACCAGAAGATGGGCACCAGTATTTTTTATATATTCCAAAATAATTCTCCGTGAAGTTTCAGCTTATTTGGAGATGTGCATAATAGGTGTCTCTGTTATGCTTTTCCAGGTCCAGAATACCAGCTGCCGGCATTCTCCCTCTTTGTGTAAACCTTGCGTATTATGAGAGAAAAGGAATTAGAATTACTCCATAAAGCATTATTATGCATAAAAACATTATAAATAACAGTAGGAAATCATGATGTAAAATGGACGTATCAGGGGCAGTTCCGCTTCCAGTGATAGTTCCCCTTATAATAGAAGCATTCAGTCTCGGGTTTGGGTCCAGCCTTGGGTTTCTTCATTGGAGCGGAAACTGGCTTGCCATTCTTGAAGTTTCCCTTCTTTCCCTTGGCCTTCTTGAAACTAGTGGTCTTGTTAACCATCAACACTTGATGCTCCTTCTTGATTTCTACCTCCGCGGCCTTAAGCATCGCGAACAATTCAGGGATCGTCTTCTCCATCCCTTGCATGTTATAGTTCATCACGAAGCACTTGTAGCTAGGTGGCAGTGACTGGAGAACTCTATCAACCACTACTTCATCTGGAAGATTAACTCCCAATTGGTTTAAGCGATTGTAGTACCCAGACATTCTGAGCACATGCTCACTGACTGAGTTGTTCTCTTCCATCTTGCAGCTAAAGAACTTGTCGGAGGATTCATACCTCTCGACCCGGGAAGGAGCCTGGAAAACCAGTTTCGGCTCTTGGAACATCTCATATGCTCCATGGTGCTCAAAACATCTTTGGAGCCCAGGTTCTAAGCCGTACAACATGGCACTGGACTATAGAGTAGTCATCAGACCGAGCCTGCCATACGTCCAGAACGTCAACAAAAGACGTTGGAGGGGGCGGCACACCAGTCGGTGCATCAAGAAAATAAGCCTTTTGTGCTGTTGTGAGGACAGTCCTCAGATTACGGACCCGGCCCGCATAATTACTTCCATCATCTTTTAGCCTAACTTTCTCTAGGGACGCATTAAAATTCAGGGGAGCTACTGCACGAGCCATTGATCTACAACATAATTTGCAAAGACACTTAGACTATGTTCATGATAATTAGTTCAATTAATCAAATTACCAATGAACTCCCACTTAAATCAACATCCCTCCAGTTGTCTAAGTGATACATGATCCAAATTCACCAACCCAAGTCCGATCATCACGTGAGATGAGGTGGTTTCAATGGTGAACATCTCCATGTTGATCATATCTACTATATGACTCATGTTCGACCTTTCAGTCTTCCGTCTTCGGAGGCCATGTCTGTACATGCTAGGCTCATCAAGTTTAACCCAAGTATTCTGCATGTGTAAAACTTGCTTACGCCTGTTGTATGTGAACGAAGAATCTATCGCACCCGATCATCACAAGGTGCTTCGAAAAGACGAACTTTCGCAACGGTGCATACTTAGGGATAACACATTTTTCTTGAAATTAAGTGAAGGGATCATCTTATATTGCTATCGTTATCCTAAGAAAAATAATATGCATAAAAGATAAAGATCACATGCAAATAAAAATGTGACATGATATGGCCATCATTATCTTGTGCTTTTGATCTCCATCTCCAAAGCACCGACATGATCTCCATCGTCACCGGCATGACACCATGATCTCCATCATCATGATCTCCATCATCTTGTCGGCATGCGGTTGTCTCCGCCAACTATTACTTCTACAACTATTGCTAACGCATAGTGATAAAGTAAAGCAATTATATGGCTTTCAATGATGGACACGCATGTCATACAATAAATTAAAGACAACCCTATGGCTCCTGCCGGTTGCCGTACTCATCGATATGCAAGTCGTGAAAACTATTACAAAACATGATCATATCATACATCAACCATATATAAAATCACGTCTTGGCCATATCACATCACAACATGCCCTTCAAAAACGACTTAGACATCCTCTACTTTGTTATTGCAAGTTTTACGTGGCTGCTATGGGTAACTAGCCAGAACCGTTCTTACCTATGCAAAGTCACAACGGTGATATTCAAGTTGCCTTTTAACCTTCTACAAGGACCGCTAATGTCAAATCAAGTTCAACTAAAGTGGGAGAGACAGACACCCGACATCCACCTTATGCAATACACGTTACATGTTTGTCGGTGGAACCGGCCTCTAGTGCGAGGACAAGTAAGGTTGGTCCGTGACGCTTCATCCCACAATACCACCGAACCCAAATAAGATAAATAGAGGTAAGAAATCTGAACACCAATGCTCACAATTTGTGTTCTACTCGTGCATATCATCTATGCATAGACGTAGCTCATGATGCCACTGTTGGGAACGTAGCATGAAAATTAAAAAAATCCTACAAAACACCAAAGATCTAATCTAGGAGATGCATAGCAACGAGAGGGGAGAGTGTGTCTACGTACCCTCGTAGACCGTTAAGCGGAAGCGTATATTACGCGGTTGATGTAGTCGTACTCTTCACGATCCAATCCGATCCAACGCCAAATGGACGACACCTCCGCGTTCAGCACAAGTGCGACTCGGTGACGTCTCCTCCTTCTTGATCCAGCAAGCGAGGGAGGAGAAGTATATGGGATCTTGGCCAACACGACGGCATGGTGGAGATAGTGGTGTTGCAGTGCCGGCAGGCCTTCGCCAAGCGCCTCCAGGACGACGAACGAGGAAGAACTCGGTAAGACAGGAGAGGGGCTGCCCAAGGGAGGGGGAAGGGATTGGTGTGTTGTTGACCTCCCCACCCCTCCTCTATTTATAGGAGCAAGGGGGATGGCCCAGCCACCTTTTCCCCTCCTTCAAGGAGGGGGCGGCGACCCTAGGGGAAACTTGGCCCACAAGGCAAGGGGGGCGCCTCCCCCCTTTAGGGTTTCCCCCTAGCCACATGGGCCTTTGGGGGGCTGGTGTGCCTGGCCCATGTAGGCCAGGGTGCCCCCCTACAGGCCATCTAGGCCCCCGGGGCAGGTGGACCCCCAAGTGGACCCTCGGAACCCTTTCGGCACTCCCGATACACTACCGATAATGCTCAAAACTTTTCCGGCGACCAAAACGAGACTTCCCATATATAAATCTTTACCTCCGGGCCATTCTGGAACTTCTGGTGATGCCTAGGATCTCATCAGGGACTCCAAACAACCTTCAGTCACCAATGCACATATCCCATTAATACTCTAGCATCATCGGACGCTAAGTGTGCGGACCCGACGGGTTCGAGAATCATGTAGACATGACCAAGAAACCTCTCCTGTCAGTAACCAATAGTGGGACCTGGATGCCTATAATTGTTCCTACATATTCCACGAAGATCTTTATCGGTTGAACCACAATGTCGAGGATTCAGTTAATCTCGCATGCAATTCCCTTTGTCCAACGATATGTTACTTGCCCGAGATTCTATCGTACCTCCATACCTAGTTGACGGTGTCCTGAACTAGGGGGTCCTAACCTAGTCGGCCAAGACTCCGAAGACTTGTCGTATACTCCAAGACTTCTTCTACCGACTCTATGCTAAGATACCGACCTTGTAACCCTAGATACCTACCTCGCATATATATAAGCAAGTGGGTGTGGCCCGTAGAGGTTTAGAACACAACATTACTCATCTAGATCTAGGGTTAGAACACATATCACGATCTCGAGGTAGATCAACTCTGTACTCGATACTTCACCACCATAATAAACAAGAGCAGGACGTTGGGTTTTACCTCCATCAAGAGGGCCCAAACCTGGGTAAATATCATCTCCCTGTTCCTGTTACCATCCATCCGAGATCCACAGCTCGGGACCCCTACCCCGAGGTCTGCTGGTTTTTACACCGACACTGGTGCTTTCATTGAGAGTTCCATTGTGAGATCGACAGAAGGATCGATGGGATCGTCGGTTAACGACTCCTATCTCACGAGCATGATTGCCATGCCCGAAGCTCCTGTCACGAGTACGCCCGCCCTCCCTTGCGAAATCGAGGCAACCCATGACTCCGCCTGGGCCTTAGCTGAACCCTCCGTCAAGGATGAGGGGCTGAGGTCTCTTTCGGAAAGCAACTCAGGCAACGACCGACTAGAGGCAGCCGAAGTAGCTGATCTTCAAATCAACCCGGCCGATCCGATGGTTATAGACCTGACCCGGGATGAGGATGCTAGGGCTTCGGACCCACGGTCCCTAAAAATCGAAAAACACCCACCCACCTCCCACATCGAATGTCGCCCCGATAACTCGGGCCCACCAGATGTTTGGGATCTAGCCTGTCTGCAACAACTTCCCGTGAGTCAATCAGGCAGTTCTGGACTAGGTTCTTGTCTGTCAAAGATAAAATACCGAGCTACCAGGACTCAGATATAATAGCAAGCTTCCAGCATGGATGCAAGGATAAGGGCGCTTTGAACGCTCTTGCTCACTGCAGCATTCAGACACTTCCGAAATTGACCGTTTTGGTGTTCAGATTTTGCACCATCGAAGATGCTTGGCTGGCCGAGGAAAACACAAATTCGATCTGTGCGCACAATCCAAAACGCGACATAGTCGTGCCCTGGCACGAGCCCCGCAAATGGAACACCTCCGGCGAAAAACCTCGAAAGAAGAAGAAAGCCTTCGGTCACCCCGCAACAACACTTGACGGCATCCTGGATAAACCATGCCCAATACACGCTATTCTGCTCAATTCCTGCCCGACTCACAGTCTCCGCGACTGTTGGGTTGTGAGGCAAGTGGCCAAGGGTGGACCTGCCCTTCTAGCAGGCTCTCCCAGCCATGTAGAATAGTCCTCGGACGAAGACAAAGTCATGATGATCTACGAGACTTTCATCTCCAACAACCAACGCAAATGAGCCCTGCGGGAAGTCAATTCCATCCAACCGGTACCAGCCTGGGGCGCGTGGGTAGATGCACCGATCACCTTCGATCATACAGATCAACCAAGGTTGACCTCGAGCAGGTGCACCACCACGCTAGTCCTCAACCCAATCGTGGGAAACTGCCGACTTCGGAAGGTGCTCATGGACGGCGGCAGCAACCTAAATTTGATTTATGTAGATACTTTGGACAAGATGCACATCGATAAATCGCGCATAGAACAAAGTGGCACCACCTTTAAATGTATAATACCCGGGCGAGAGGCACGCTGCAGCGGAAAAATAACCCTGGATGTAGTCTTTGGGACATCGGATAATTATTGCTCCGAAGAGATTACGTTCCACATCGCCCCCTTTAAAAGCGGATATCATGCACTCCTGGGGCGGGACGCCTTCTCCAAGTTCCAAGCAGTACCACACTATGGCTATATGAAGCTCAAAATGCTAGGCCCAAACGGGATCCTCACTATCTCGAGCGACCCTGACAGAGCACTCAGAGCCGAGAATAAAACGGCGTCACTCGCCCTCGAATCCCTGTCTGAGGCCCTCACGGCCGAGGAATTCACCACTCTACGCGCCAAAGTCGATCGAGATGACGTCATCCTCGACAAACGACTGAAGTCTACTTCAATCAAGCCGGCAGATGAAATACTCAAGTTCCAAGTCCACCCCACGGACCCAGTTAAAACAGCGTCCATTGGGGCGAATCTCGATCCCGAAACCGACGAGGCTCTACGCAATTTCCTGCAGGAAAACTAGGCCATATTTGCCTGGCGCCCTTCGGATATGCCAGGGATACCCCAGAGGCTTGCGGAACACAGCCTAAACATATTAAAAGGCTACAAGCTGGTGAAACAAACACTCTGACGTTTGTCGGAACCCAAGCGTCAAGCAATTGGCGAGGAGCTGGCCAAATTACTGGAGGCAGGGTTCATCCAAGATATAAAGCACCCTGACTAGCTCGCCAACTTGGTCATGGTACCAAAGAAGGACAAGTCTTGGCGCTTGTGCGTCGATTTCGAAGACCTCAACAAAGCCTGCCCCAAGGACCCCTTCCCATTACCACGCATCGACCAAATCATGGATGGCACGGCATGACACGACTCACTATGCTTCCTGGACACCTATTCAGGATATCATCAAATAAAGATGAAAGAATCTGACCAGACAACAACAACGTTCATCACACCTTACGTGCCGTTCTGTTTTAACACAATGCCCTTCGGACTGAAGAATGTCGACACCACATACCAACGCATGATTCAAATATGCCTGGAAAAACACATTGGGAAGACCGTCGAGGCCTACGTCGATGATGTGGTTGTCAAAACTAAACATGTCGGACAGTTGGTAAACAACCTCCACGATATTTTTGCTTGCTTACGAGAATATCAAATTAAACTTAACCCAAAGAAATGCGTCTTCAGAGTCCCAGCCGGCAAGCGCCTCGACTTTATCGTATCCAGCCAAGGAATCGAAGCCAATCCGGCAAAAATACGAGCCTTGGACCGTCTGGAGGTGCCAACAGAGCTCAAACATGTACAGAAGCTAGCAGGATGCATGGCGGCATTAAGCCGCTTCATATCAAGGCTAGGGGAGAAGGCCCTGCCTTTATACAGACCGTTGAAACAAAAAAAGACATTCGTATGGACCAAGGA
This sequence comes from Elymus sibiricus, assembly GCA_039707655.1. Classification (NCBI taxonomy): domain Eukaryota; kingdom Viridiplantae; phylum Streptophyta; class Magnoliopsida; order Poales; family Poaceae; genus Elymus; species Elymus sibiricus. Next base: position 315,358,218 of record CM077667.1, on the reverse strand, counting down.
GGCCGCGGAGGCACTGGAAGATATCAAAACTCTCCTCGCTATTAATCCTATCCTGGTGGCCCGAGGTATATGTGAGCCGATGATATTGTACATCGATGACAAACAAGGTGGTTAGCACAGTCCTCGTGGTCGAACAGGACATGGAGGGCCACAAGTTCCAGGTCCAGAAGTCCGTTTATTATGTCTCTGAGTTCTTAACCCCTTGCAAAATGCACTACCCTCACTATCAGAAGATAGCCTATGCCGTTTTTATGGCATCGCAAAAACTTCGAAACTACTTTCAAGAGTGCTTGGTGACCATGGCATCCGATGTCCCGTTAAGTGACATAATTAACAACTGGGATGCTAAGGGGCGTATTTCCAAATGGGCCATAGAGCTCCTACCTTTTGAAATCACCTATCGACCATGCCGAGCTATTATATCTCAGGTGTTGGTTGACTCATGCCCGAATGGACAAAAGCCGAACTCCCTCGAGAGTACAACACTTACTCACATTGGATCATGTACTTCGATGGTTCCAAAATGCTAGCCGGTCTAGGGGCTGGCATCGTCCTCTCGTCGCCTACACATGACAATATTCGGTATGTATTACAAATTATGTACACAAATTCAAACAACGCGGCCAAATACGAAGCCCCTTTATACGGACTCCGGATAGCAGTCTCCATGGGTGTCAAACATTTGGAGGTCCGAGGTGATTCTAACCTCGCCATCTCGCAAGTCAAAGGCCAATTCGATGCTAAGGATGCAAAGATGACAGCATATCGGAATATCGTCCTAAAAATCTCGGGCAGGTTCGAGGGGTTGGAGTTTCACCATATACCCCGAGATAGTAACTAGGCCACAGATATACTTGCCTGAATGGGCGCAAAACGGGATAAAGTCATATACAATACCTTCCTCGAACGGCTTTTTAAGCCATCCGTAGTCTGGCAAGATGACAAAGGGACGTCGGAGTCAGGTGACGTCGGGCAACATGCCCCGCCCGAAGATGATGAATGACCAGGAGTAGTAGGCGGCTCTGCTATTCAGGAAACAACTTCCGCGCACGAAGTCATGGCAGTTATAGGGCCATGGACAGAGCCACACCTTGCATATCTGCTCCATAAAGAGCTCCCTGATGACCAAACCGACGGACGGTGAATCATACGGCAATCTAAAGACTATAAAGTTCAGGAAGGAGATCTCTATAAGATGAGCACCAGGCGTCCTCCAGCGATGCATATCTGAAGAGTAAGGAAGGGCATTACTTTGGGAGATACACTCCGACATTAGCGAACATCACGCCGCTACTCGGACCTTGGTCAGCAAGGCCTTCCGAGCTGGTTTCTATTGGCCAACAGCGGGCACCGACGCCTCGACGTTAGTACAACGCTGCCTGGGTTGTCAAGTGTTCGCCAAATAGAGCCACATGCCTCCTGCAATGCTCCGCACTATCCCGATCACCTGGCCTTTCGCAGTCTGGGGGTTAGATATGGTCCGCCCATTAAAGGGCGGATCAAGAAAAAAAATACTTACTTGTCATGGTCGACAAATTCACTAAGTGGATCAAAGCAAAACCAATCACCTCGGCTGACTCTACCCACGTAATTGAGATCCTCTCCGGGGTAATACACTGTTATGGTATACCTCATAGTCTAATTACAGATAACGGGACAAACTTCAAGGCCAAATCGTTCAAGGATTGGTGTAAAAAAATGGGCATCAAACTTGATTATGCATCCGTATACCACCCATAGTCTATTGGGCAGGTGGAGCAGGCAAATGGACTAGTCCTTAGCGGCATCAAACCAAGGCTGATACGCTCCCTTTAAAAGGCAGACTGCAAATGGGTCGAGGAACTTGATTCCGTCTTGTGGGGTCTGCGTACCATGCCTAACCGATCCACCGGATATACACTGTTTTTATGGTATACGGCGCCGAAGCAGTACTCCCTTGTGACATCATACACGATGCACCTCGGGTACGCATGTATGAAGAACGGGAGGCCGAGCTTGATCGGCAGGACACCCTGGATGCCCTCAAAGAGGAGCGCAATGTGGCTCAGGCACGATCTGCTATATACCAACAGCAAGCACGACGCTACCATAGCAGGGAGGTCCGTGACAAAGACTTCAACGTCGGGGACCTCGTCATGAGGTTACATCCAGAGAAGCAGAAGCACAAATTGTCCCCTCGATGGGATGGACCATTCATTGTTGACCAGGTGCTAATCGAAGGATCCTAACGAATCCGAGATCCAGAGGACGGACGTCTAGAGCCCAATCTCTGGAACGCGGCGCTGCTACGACGCTTCTACGGATGATCACCCCACTGAACAATGCTTGTGTAGGCCAACCACCTCTATTTTCCTTTCCTTTTTCCTTTTTCTGTTTTCTATACCTTGGAAAATCCTTTGAAAAACTTCGAGAGATAATGTAGCTTGTTATTTTCAAAACATGCGTTGGTTCCACCTCTTACATACTACTGTGTGTAAAGCCATAATATGCATCAATTTGATTTAAGATTTGGCCAAGCTGGATTGCCCGGCTCCTGTGCTTGCCCCTTACATTCCCAATGATTCGGCTAAGGGGCAAAGGGAGCACCGCTGTGATTGTGCTCCCGGGTCAGCCGGTGCAGTACCTCAAACGGAGAAAGCCGAAAGCTATCACTCTTAACATACAAATCGACCGACCATGACATAGAGTTAACGTGGAATGGGTCTTTTGAACCCTGACCAGGGGCTTCCCCCGAGGTCACCCGTCTTTGGACACTTGTGCTCGACACGGACACCCAAGGAAAGGAAATGTTGGAAGAACTATTTTCCTCAAAAGATGTTTCTCACGTTAGAAAGTGATATAACATAACTTTCCGCATCCCTCTTGTATTTCGAACCATATAGCCGGATTGCCTCATCATCCGAAGCACCTGGTCTGATTACTTTGACCAAGTTGTATGTGACACTCCTCGATCACTGGCCGAGGAGGTAGAAGTTGATGGCTGGCTGACAGAGTTCGGAAATGTGGTCTGAATATTGACATAAAGTACTTCGGTACATAAAAGTCACATTTACTTATGACACTCGGTCTAGTCCATCTATTAAGGTATCTAGAGCGTAGTTTTTCTGTGAAAACCGAGCAGCTAGGATGACAATAGTGTACACAAGGCTTGTTGGTATCACCTGACCATCTGGCCCTTTGGGTCCCACTTTGGCTAGCTCCGTCTTTTCAAGACTTGTATAATGGATCTTCGCCATGGCCGAGGCCTCCCGCGCTCCCTCCCAACAGGTGGACACCTTCCAAGCCTGTATCCAGTGCCGAGCTCTTTTTAGCTAGTCAACTAAGACAGCCATGTCTTCGAGTACTGGTGCCACTTCAGGCCGTAAAGCTTGTAAGACGTCCTTCATCGCTTTCCATGCACTCTCATGCACCACGGACAGATGAGCCTCCATGTCTTCGGGCATTGGACCTCGGGTATAGGGAGGCAGGCCGGATAGAGAGGCTACCAGAGGAGAAAAGTCAGCCTGTCACTTAATTCGGATAAAACTCATAACATATTTTTGAAAATCACAACTTACCGAAGATCATATCATCCGTTCGACGATTCTTCAACTCAGCAGCGGCCAGCTGAGCTTTTAAGCTCTCAATCTCCTGGGCTTGCCGGGCGTTTTTGGCCCGTAGCGCATGGACGCCTTCCACCCCTTGGGTTGCAACATGCTGGTTTGCTTGGCGTTGCAACTCTGTGTAAAACAAGTCCTCGCGGGCCTGCTTAAGGTCTCTCTCAAGATGACCAAGGGCTTTCGTTGCTACATGGAGTTATGTCACCATGGCATTTTCTAAAATCCCAATGGGCATTGATAATACATGCGAGGCAAGCACTTACCATGTCCCTCACCGGTGAACTTTTTCACCTGCTCCACCTCGGCCAAGGCAGCATGTAGCTTCACCTTCGTTTGAGATAGCACCTCAGTAAGTTGACCATTCTTTGCCCGCGCTTCTTGACAACGACAACATGTAATATTACATATTCAAGCCTTCCTACGACCACCAAGTCACCCATATCAAGCCTTAGGGGCTACTACCATACTTGGTAGTCTTGTTTGCCTTCAAGCGAATAAAGACATACACGAACTTGGGTAAAAGACTCACCTGTAAACCTTGCGACAAGACGTCCAATGATTGTTCAAAAGCACCTTGGGTTGCCCCAAGATATGCATCCACTAAGCTGAGGGCATTGAATTCTCCTTCTGAGAATGCCGAATTCTTTAGGGATGCTTTTCGTCGCCAATAATTCATAGCACATTGGATCTCGGAAGGAGTAGACGAGCTGGTTGATGAGCCCTCAGGCTAAGGAGCCTCGGGAGTGACTCCTGTAGTAGGGCGTGCCTCCGCCTCTCCATGCGAGGTAGTCGTCCCCGCGGCCCTGCTACTTCTCGAGCATGCGTTGGTTTCTGTGAAGAGGAACGGGTAATGCAGCAAAGTAGATAAGTATTTCCCTCAGTTGTTGAGAACCAAGGTATCAATCCAGTAGGAGATAGAAGCAAGTCACCAATGGATGTACCTACACAAATAATCAAACACTTGCACCCAACGCTATAAAGGGGTTGTCAATCCCTTCACGGTTACTTGCAAGGATGAGATCTGATAGAGATAGATAGAATAGATTGCTTGAACGGAAAGTAAAACAAAAGTAAAAATATTGCAGCAAGGTATTTTTGGTGTTTTTGGTTTTAGATCTGAAAGTATAAGATGGAAAATAGACCCGGGGGCCATAGTTTTCACTAGAAGCTTCTCTCATGATGGCAAGTATTATGGTGGGTGAACAAATTACTGTCGAGCAATTGATAGAAAAGCGAATAATTATGAAGACATCCAAGGCAATGATTATGCATATAGGCTGTGACACCCTGGTTTTGGTACTACAGTGATCCATGTAATTAAGCTACAGTGATGATCATGATCAACAGTGAGTAATCATCACTAGTACCAAAACTCATTTCAAATTCCAATTCAAATGGAAATTCAAACTTAAAGTGAAATTAAAAGTTGTTCAAATCCAGGAACTAAATTGTTCATTATGTTGAAAATATTCCCAAAACAGTTATAAAAATATAGTCAACATTAATTGAATTATTTAAAGGACTCTAGCAACATGAAAACAGTAGCAACAGTCCTTGTTCTTCTCTTTTAAAAGGCAAAACAAAATTCAAATGCATTTATTTTTACTTCCCCACTTTTGTGGCAGTGAGATATATTGCACTCTAATTTTGGAGCCCATCTGCACATTTTTCAAAATTGTTTTGATGGCCAAGGAAATAGCAAACAGAAAAGAAAAAAAACAGAACTGAAAAAAAAGAAAAAGAAAAGGGGCACTGTGCTCGTGGCCCAATTGCAACCGACCCAGGCCCAGCCCATCAGCATCACCACCTACCTCCACCTGCTCCCGCGCCTGTGTCGACGCCGTAGCCGCCCCGATCGCCGGCGCCGCACGCGTCGCCCATCCGATCCTTCCCGACGGGGATAAGGCCACCCCGAGCGCCTCTCCCTCCCCCGCAAACCCTAGGCGCCCTCGTTTTCCCCCTCACCCTCTCTCGCTTGCTCCCCGTCGCCGCCGCACGCATCCGCCGCCATGCCTCGCTCGTCCTCGCGGCCACCGAGTCCGGATCGCCGCTCCGCCGCGTCCAGCGTCACCGCCGCCCTTGGCTACGCTGCCTACCTCGACTGGTTGGAGCTCGGAGCCGCCACCGCGTCCTCCCCGAGCTCTTCCACCTCCTACGGCCGTCGTCGATCGCCGCCCCGATTCACCGCCGTCGAGCCCTCCCCGAGCTCGCTGCCACTCCCTACGGCTCAACGTGAGCCCCCCCTTCCTTCTCCCCCTTTCCCCGGCCTCTCCCCGTAGCCGTAGACGCCGCCCCCTTCTCACCCGTACTCGCCGCCGCGGACGAGCTCGCCGCCGTAGCCGCAGCCCGTGTCCGAGCTCGCCTGCGTGCTCCTGGGGCTCCCAGAAGCCCAACGCACCCACGTAGACGCCCTCTCGTGCCCTGCAACGCCGTTTGCTTCGTGCCACCGAACGCCACCGCCGCCTTGCTCGTCTTCGGCGACATTCCGGCCATCCCCGACGCTAGTCACGGCCACCATTGGACGCGGCGCGTCGCGCCCGTCCCGTAGGACGAAACCGCGGGCCAAATGCCCCCTGTGCGCCGTTTCCGCGCGTCGCTGCCGTATCTGGTGGTCGCCGGAGCGCGCGCCGGCGTGAAACGCCGGCCGTCTGACGTGGCCGCTACGTGGCCTCCCCTGTGACGCTGACGGGTGGGCCCCGTTGACCTGTTGACTGGGTCAACATGCTGACGGGGCAGCCGCAGTCACTGACATACGGGTCCCACCCGCCTAATTAATGTATTAGGTTTATTTAACTAATTAGATAACTAATCTGACACTGACAGTAGGCCCCACTAGCTAATTAATCTATTTAGTTAAAATTAACCCTGTTTAATTAAACTGAGCCACTGACATGCGGGCCCCACATGTCAGGTTTGACTCTGGTCAGCCAGAGTTGACCTGCTGATGTCATGGTGATGTCATGATGACGTCATCATTTGCTATTCTGGATAATTCGAATTTAAATAAATAATTAAATTCCAGAAATTCTTTAAAAACTTTAAAAATGAATAGAAAATAAACCGTAGCTCGGATCGAAAAACTTTATACATGAAAGTTGCTCAGAAAATTCCCACGAATCTAACCGTGCTACATGTTTCCTTGTCGGGACCCTCTACGTAGGTGAACCCGCAACTTTTCGCGTGTTTCCGGCAGATGAATAGTGTATAACTACCGACTATTAATTCCAACTTTAATCATAAAATAGATAAAATGGTTTAGACATGATTTTAGGCAACCCTGCACTGCATCCTAGCTGTCACGTGCCTCTAACACCGCCAGCCTGGAACATTCCCCCCCTCCGGTCATCTGTCCGACATTTGTCCGGAACCGGGAAAACTTTCCCGGATGGGTTCCCCCTTTCTCGGTATCGTGTAACACTGCGTTAGGACACACCCGGCACTGCGTACCGCCATGTCATACTTTGTGTACGATTGTCTGCTTTATATTTATTGTTACTTCCCCCTCTTCTCTCCGGTAGCCTCCGAGACTGACGCGGCTGCCGAGTACGACTACGCCGTTGACGTTCAGCCATTTGCCGCAGAGCAGCAAGGCAAGCAACCCCCCTTGAGCATTCTGATATCGCCTATTCCTTCCCTCTTATTCTTGCATTAGATTTTGCTACTGTATTAGCTAGCTCCTAATCTGATGCATAGCCTATTTTTGATAAACTGTTACTTTACCTGCAATCATACCAACTGTTGAGTATAGGTTGATCAATGAATCCCCTGAGACCCCCTTAGTCCCAGTTGCCCCTGCTTGTTCATCGACGACTCGACGACTCGAAGACCCGAAGACTCGGTCAACCGACCGACGAGCTAGACTCCTCACATCACCGCACACCCCTTAAGTATGGCACTGCAGAGCTACTATCGAGTGCCGAGGGTGATACCTCACTTAGCACTCCCGATGTTAATTCTGTAGCGTAGCTAATCGATCGTGGGTATCGAGGGTGATTCCTCCTTCCCATTTATCGATAGCGACTCTTGTCATACACATACCTCGAGTGGGATCCATCGAGGGTGATTCCTCGGATATCCACTTGGTGTATAAACACACAGTTACTTCTACTTGACTTTGTTTACATGGGAAAGACGGGACTGTAGGGACAGGCGGTACCACCCTGGTTGAGGTGGACCTGAGTTCCCGACAGTCCTGAGACGGGTCGGCCCCAAGGGTACCCATGTGTGAGATGTGGTGGGATGCGCCGGTAAGGCATCCGGGTTATGTTGAGGCGTGGACGGGCAGGAGAGGCCCTTGCAACGGTCCTCAAGACGGGGTGATGGGACCGCACTTTGAGGGTCACGATTGCCCCGCATTAATAAACTGCTAATGGGTTGGGTACTTGATCTGAGTTAGGTCGTTGGCCTTAATACGCACTAACCATCACGTGGGAAAGTTATGGGCACTCAGCGTCGTTGTATCAGCCGAAGCTCTTCGGACGTTAGCAATGGAGCGGCGCGCGCCCGAGTGGTCCGCAACGGCATCGCGCTTGTTACTAAGGGGTGCTAGGACTAACCTCGGCCGCCCTCGCATCGTGCAGGTGTGCAAAGGGTGATTGCGCCCATGACCCCTGCACGCATAGGATTTAGACCGGCGGGCTGGCCTCTTCGTTGAGTCTAGGTGGGGCGACGACGTGCTGATATCCCGAGGCCGGGCATTACCCAGGAAAGTGTGTCCGGCCGGAGGTGACTCAGGCGTGTTGGGGAATATGTGGTGCACCCCTGCAGGGATGAATAATCTATTCGAATAGCCGTGTCCACGGTAACAGGACGACTTGGAGTTGTACCTTGACCTTATACAACTATAATTGTAATTTAAATTTGAAATGAATTGTGGCTCCGGGATTGCTTCCTCACAGGGAGTCGAGGAAGGATCTCTGGGGGTGTTTACTTAATAAAATTGCTACAACAATATGACTATATATGAGCTGCAGGTCTACTCTCTTCTAATGCTGCAAGATGCTGAAGATGCTAGTCTTCGGTAGGACTAGGCCTTCTCTCTATTCTTGCTTTCTGCAGTCAGCCCAGATATAACCCCCTTCATTGATAATGATGCATACTTAGCATAGATCTGATGTCAGTCTTGCGAGTACTTTGGATGAGTACTCACCGCTGCTTTGCATTCTCTTTTCCCCCTCGATTCGATTGCCGCGTTCAGACGATGGAGCCCAGGAGATGGAGTACGCTGGAGACGACTGCCACACCACCGCTGGAGCCTACTGCTACGTGGAGACTGCCGACGTTCAGGAGTAGTTAGGAGGTTCCCAGGCAGGAGGCCTCGCCTCTTTCGATCCGCTGCTTATGTTTGTGCTAGCCTTCTTAAGGCAAAACTTGTCTAACTTATGTCTGTACTCAGATATATTTGCTTCCGCTGACTCGTGCTTGTCGAGCTTTGTATTCGAGCCCTCGAGGCCCCTGGCTTGTAATATGAAGCTGTATGACTTTATTTGTGTCTTTTGTCGTGTTGTGATATCAATCAGTGAGTCCCTAATCTTGGTCGTACGCATTGTGTGCATGATTAGCGTACGGAAGAGAATGGGGGCGTCACAAGTTGGTATCAGAGCCAACTGCCTGTAGGTAGCCCCCTTTCCAACTCCTTGGCCGAAGTTGAGTCTAGTCATTGAAAAACTTTTACTAACATAGTTGTGTGGCTTATGGGCCCACATCTCAATCGGGTGGTATTAGGATCTTTTATTCCTCGTCTATACTCTGGGTTCTGATCTCTCTTCTTTTTCGGGTTAAAGATTTTATTAACTCTAACTCTAGGTTCTCGTAACTACTACTCCCGGAGAGCCCTCATACCAGAAGATCACCTGCTCCGTCAGAAGATTCTGAAGATACCCTTTTGATGTTTTCCGAGACTTTGTGCTCATCGGCTTTGCAATTCCCTACCACCGATAAGTCCCTATGGATGACTAATTGCACTTGTCATTCATACAATCTTTTCTCGTTGCTCTTGTTATTACAAGATGCCCCGAAATACTCTCCATTTCCCCGATAGCCCTTTGAGTTTACTGCCTTATAGTTCTTTTCCGCATGGAAGCCTTACGGATAATTCCTCACAATTGTCGAGGACCCGTTCATCCCAGTTGTTCATGTGTTTCACAAAATTCTTCGAAATACTTTCGATCTTCCGAAAACCCTCTGCAGCTTGTTGCTCTTGAAATTCTTGCTTGCTCGCATTATGGTTAATTCCATATGTCTAGTAGTCTTCGTTGACATCCCTTGTCTTTGCCATTTTGAGCCTATTGATTCAATGTGTGTGTATGCACGCAGTCATCAAGTGATCCGTTTAAACTATCTGTCCGGCTCAGATGTCTTTCCAAACATGAGTTGGTTCCCGACAATTCAGCCTTGATTGATTGCCCATCTAAGTCCTCTCATCTTACTTGTATTTGATCGGAACATCTGTTTCCGATACACCAATTTGGAAATCTTAATTCCCTTGGTTATTTAAGCATCAAATTAATTGGATGATCTATGATCTGGTGCCTTGCATTCTTTCTCTCTCTGATTGGGTACCGATACTCACATCAGGTCCTTTGTGGACCGCCAGACACATTGTTGGGTTACTATCCGTTAGCATCCTTCACATTCAAAATTCTTGTGATGGTTTTCCCCTGATACATGATGCTATCGGTAAATTTTGTCTTCTCCCTCTGATAAGTTGTATCCTATGATGTTGTCAGCCATGCTCTATTGTCGAGCACGTGTTAAATACTCTTGAAGCTTGTGGTATATGTTCCTAAGATACCCCGATGGGTTGAACCTATGCCCTCCCTAATCCGTGAGAACCCGAAAGCTCTCTATGATCTTCGAGAGTAGATTCATGAGCTAACTTAAGAGTGTTTAGTTCTTTAGTTAGTTCTTCTATTTTCACCTTATCGTCATCAATTGACTTATCTTGACTAGCATGAGAATTATCAAGTTCATTTTGATCAACATCACTAGTTTTATCACAAAGCAAGTCATCATCACAAAGCAAATCATCTTCATCACTATCAAAATCAAGATACTCGGGGTGTGATACCTTGGGGCCTTTAGCCATGAAGCAACTTCCACTCCCTTCATTTGGTGAGTCAAATAGGTCATGGGATTTGGTAGTCACTAGAGCAATTCCGGCAACACCATCATCTTGACTATAGTCGGAGTCGGAGTGATAGCTTCTCTCGGAGTTGTTGTCGGAGTCGGAGCCGGAAACCCATTCACCAACATGAGCTTGATGTTTCCTTCTTGTGTAGCTCTTGGTGTACTTGTCCTTCTTCTCCGAATCTCTACTTCTACTTGAGTGTCTTCGTTCATAACGATCATCTCTACTCCTTCTCTCTCTTTGAGGTGATTCATTCCTTGAGCTTCGTCTTCGAGGTGACTCTTCTCTTCGTTTGTAAGGAGCCGTGCACTCATTGAAGTAGTGTCCGGGCTTCCCACAATTGTAGCAATTGCGGTCACGACTTGACGAACGCTTCTCATCATATCTTGAGTTGGAGCTTCTTTCTTTGCCTCTACTCTTGTAGAATTTGTTGAATTTCTTGACCATGAGACTTATCTCTTCATTGGTGACAAGGTTGTTGCTTGAAGTCGCGGGAGCATCACTTGCGGCTTTGTAAGCACCGCAAGACTTGTGATGAAGCTCTTCCTTGTCTTTGAGCGTCATCTCATGAGCAACAATCCTTCCGATGACTTCCGTAGGCTTGAGATCTTTGTAGTTGGGAATCATTTGGATCAATGTGCACACGGTGTCGTATCTCTCATCCAAAGCTCTAAGTATCTTCTTCATGATGAATTTTTCGGTCATTTCTTCGCTTCCTAAGCCGGCAATCTCATTTGTGATGAGAGCTAGCCTAGAGTACATCTCTGCGACTCCTTCACCATCCTTCATCTTGAACTTGTCAAGCTGACCTTGAAGAACATCTAACTTGGATTCTCTCACGGACTCGGTTCCTTCGTGCATATCAACCAAAGTATCCCATATCTCTTTTGTATTCTCAAGACGGCTGATTTTGTTGAATTTTTCAGGGCATAAGCAGTTGAAGAGAATATCACATGCTTGAGCATTGTATTGCAACATCTTCAACTCATCCGCGGTCGCTTCACGATCCGGTTCCTTTCCATCCGAAAAGAATTCACCTTGCAAGCCAACACGAAAAACAGCCCAAACGGCGGGGTTATGACCAAGAATATGCATTTTCATTTTGTGCTTACAACTAGCAAAATTAGTGCCATCAAAGTACGGACCTCTACGGTGATAACTGCCCTCACTAGACGCCATACTCTCCTAGGTTGTGAGACCAATGCAATGAAGACCAAAGCTCTGATACCACTTGTAGGACCGAAAGTATGTCTAGAGGGGGGGTGATTAGACTACTTGACCAAATAAAAGTTTTGCCTATACCAAGTTTTAGGGTTGACAGTTTTTAGCATTTCATGGCAAGTCAAGTACACCCTACACATGCATGTCTAAGAGTATAGCAGCGGAAAGTAACAACAAGCATGTGTAGAAAGGATAGGGTAGGAGGATCAAACGCAGTTGTAGACACGATGATTTTTCCCGTGGTTCCGATAGGTGGTGCTATCGTACATCCACGTTTATGGAGTCTTCAACCCACGGAGGGTAACGGTCGCGAGAGTCCACGGAGGGCTCCACCCATAAGGGTCCACGAAGTAGCAACCTTGACTATTCCATAACGGCTTCCGTCCACGAAGGACTAGCCTCACTATGGGTAGATCTTCACGAAGTAGGCGATCTCCTTGCCCTTACAAACTTCTTGGTTCACTCCACAACACGAAGTAGGAGGCTCCCAAGCGACACCTAACCAATCTAGGAGGCACCACCCTCCAAAAGGTAATAGGCTCGGTAATGATAATGAACTCCTTGCTCTTGCGCTTCAAGATGATAGACTCCTCAACACACAATCACTCTCTCACAGATTTGGCTTGGTAGAAGAGATGCGATTGGTGGAAAGCAACTTGGGGAGGCTAGAAATCAAGATCCATATGGTTGGAGTGGAAGATCTTGACCTCAACACAAGACTAGGTGATTCTCTCTCAGAAAACTGGATGGGGCAAGTATGGAATAGTTCTGAGTGCTTCTCTGTCGAGTAGGTGGTGGTGAAGGGGTATATATAGGCATCCCCAAAAATCCAACCGTTACACACAAAATGACCAACTCGGTGACACCGATGTGTTAATCTCGGTGGTACTGAAGTGACCAAAAGGTGGCAACTTTTGAATCTCGGTGAGACCGATATAGGAAACTCAGTTGCACCGATAAGGTGACCAACGGTCAGATTGACAATCTCGGTGACGCCGATCCAACAATCTCGGTTGCACCGATTTTGTGAATTTGCATAACAGAGAGTTGGCAACCCAAACTCGGTGGCACCGGTATGGAATCGGTTGCACTGAAGTGGCTAGGGTTTGGCTGAGTCTGTCTGAGGTGAGAATCGGTGGCACCGAAATGGAAAAGTTGGTTGCACCGATTTGAGTGTTTGGCTATGACAGACTTTGGTGGGAGAGCTTGTGGGTGTTTTTCGTGACTATCACTTGTGCACGTATGAGCATTTTGTTCACCAACAAAACCTTACCCCCTTTTAATAGTATTGGCTTTCCTATGGACTCAAAGTGATTTCTCACAAATATAAAATGTAGAGTCCTCTTCCTTGAAGCTTTGCCAACCTATTTCCTTGCATCTTGGGGTATTCCACAATCTCCTCAATCCTTTTGCCATCCCTATCATTGAACATTTCCTGAAATATACTTGGTAGAAACGTTAGTTCAATGACTTATATGTTGTTATGAATTACCAAAACCACCAAGGGAGCAAATGTGCTTTCAACAACATCGTCCAAAGCAAGAAATGAATGAAATGTTATACATTGATGAAGTGGGAGTCGACATTGAACTTGTGTTCATGCCCATGGAAATGATGTAGACCGTCTCGGAAGCTTCTTGCAAATAAGTATTCATCCGTATGATTCTTTCAGTATCCTTAATTTGATCGATTGCAGTTATGGTTCCGACCATGCTATCCTTAATAATTTATCCGAAAGGAATTCATTCCGGTGCCTCGTCAATTTTTGACAAGGTTAAAGTATCTGCTGTCGCAGGTCAATGCCCCAGTTCTACTTCTATCATGTTATACCTTCGAGTTTTACCCTCTGGTATCTCGAGGATATCACGCCTTTGCAATACATCTTATTAACTTTGATGAGGTAATAATTTTCCTTGTCTTAATCACTCCACGGGTTCTGGGATTGTTGTCAACCGAGAACACCGATTGGAAAATTTATTCCACACTGCAAGTCAATACCCCTTGTAATTGTTACTGGGAATATCAAAGTCAATCTGGTCATTCCTAGACTATCGGCTACATCCTTGTCTTGCTATCTTTGACTGTGCTACCTCGTCCTTCTCTGTTGCGCAAATTCTTCAGAGTGTGAGCATTGCTTACGTCGAGTTTTCAACATCATGTTGTTTGTCTTGAAAAGCAACCCCGATATTGAGCTTGCATCTTCTCTGTTGCTCCTATAACCTTCCACGTTGTCATTCCCCTACTTGATGCCACCGCTGTTCGGTTGCATTCTCTTGAAAACTCTCGACAAAAGGTGTCGTGATCATCGTCCACAATTTGACTTCTTCTGAGACGTCAACTGAGTTCTTGATGAGAAATACGTTCCTTGCCCTCGATGATTTTTGTTATCATCGACAACCTCCTTGACTTCCTTTCATCGCAAATTTGTCCATGATATGGATGCAACTTGCTATCCAGCTTGTGTTATGTTCTACCCTGAAGTATTGCTGTCTTTTGTGTCGAGAATGTTGTGAGGATTACTCCACCTCTTAGGAATTCTTGACATAGTGATACTTCTCACCATCAAATGATGCTGATTTGACTCTAACTTCTAGCAACCCTATTGCTTTGAAGTTAGCGATCGACAGTTCGTTCTTAGGCTGTTGGTTATTGAATCGACACTCTAACATTGATCTTGCTGCCTAAGGTCATATTTCGGACGCACTTTTCGACCAATGATTAATGATGTATGTTTTCCTCGATCATACTACATTATATCATATGAGCTGAAAAATGTCATCTCCTTGTTCACATAATTGTGGAAATCCATCCGTTTGAAATTCTCGATGAATTGTCGCTGAGTCCATCAGCCACCTCCTCATCCTCTCCTTGGTTTAATGGTGAACTATTGATTCGGGAACCCGCTTCCATAGTTCATTTTCCGAGAATCTTACTATGTCATCTCGACGATTTGAGTTGCACATTTTCTTCTCGGGCATCCTGAGTCTGAGGTATTCTGACACCAATCAGATCTGAATCTCGGTCAGACATGATGGTTGGGACATATTTCCAGGAGTTATAATATTGGTCCTTTGATGACCCAGTAAGGTGATGCCATGCCTAACACACCTGGCTGGAAGACCTAATATTATAGTTTCCTTTTTGTGCAAGGCTAGCCATTCTTCCAGGAGGAATTTGTAAAACTTTATTTATATGTTGCTCCTGATGGATCATTTGTGTATCCAAACCCCATCCTTTGCTCGAAACACCATATCATTACTATCCCGAAGCATGGATGTAGTATATCGATCATCAAAGGGAATAATGTAAGCTCAATGCTAATTGTTTCTTGATCAATTATCCTAACACCATTGTATGGGAATGTCATGATTTTCCTCGTCTATTTTGCCTAAATGGTTATCTACTTGCTATCCTGTCATGTATATCATGCTCTGTTTTTCCTTGGGAAAGATATACTCCTAAAACTTGAGTATAACTACATTTTCCTTTCCATTGGTCTGCTTAATGTGATGAACACAATTTCCTTTCCGTTGGTCTTTTTGAACTTTCTTGAGATTTATTTGATCTGAGCAGTGATAATTCCCTGCTTAGGTAAACACCTCGGTGTACAACTCTGTCAGTAAGACCCTGTTACTATTGTGGTTAACATTCCGGTAACCGCCGGTGGACGAGAACTTTGCCTATTGGTCCGCCTCGTTCAACGAGGAGGAAGATGGTTCTCTTCGTCCCCCGCCCTTGGTACCGAAGTTGTTGCCGACATACTTAACAGATTTTGCTCCGACATGTCATGCTACCATGACCGTGCAAGATGTCACCGATCTCCATATTTTAACCCACATGATGGGCCCTTAACCCATAGTTCCACAGGATCGAAACCTGACTCTCCTGTACAACCCTGGTTCTGATGTATCCTTTACGCTTGGCTTCGTATGTTATTCACGAGCTAATTTCTTTACCATGTTTCATCCTGGTATCAAACGCAATAATTATCCTCAATGCTCAAGACCCCATCTCAACTTCTGTTTGGGCATCGAATGATTGCCTACCCGTTTGAAACTTTTGGTACCATCACGTATTGCTCTCAGTGAATTCATTGAAATACTACTCGTAGGATACTTCGTGTATTTCCCCTTGAGTTCACCGTCAGATGCCCAACCTTGTAGGGATGCGTCCTTCCAGAGTTTTCCCCCTTACCGCGTTCGTAGGACGATGAAGATCCCGAAGAAAGGATGACGACTTCATCATGATGACCTGAAGCAGAAAGATGAATATATCAACGAAAGGGATCAACTTCTTCGAGAAGAACAACAAAGACAAGAAGATCCGTTAGAACTTCGTAACCAGAACTTTTTCCCTTACCCTACCTCCAAATTCTCGGGACGAGAATTCTTGTTAGTAGGGGAGAATTGTGACACCCTGGTTTTGGTACTACAGTGATCCATGTAATTAAGCTACAGTGATGATCATGATCAACATCAAGTAAACATCACTAGTACCAAAACTCATTTCAAATTCCAATTCAAATGGAAATTCAAACTTAAAGTGAAATTAAAAGTTGTTCAAATCCAGGAACTAAATTGTTCATTATGTTGAAAATATTCCCAAAACAATTATAAAAATATAGTCAACATTAATTGAATTATTTAAAGGACTCTAGCAACATGAAAACAGTAGCAACAGTCCTTGTTCTTCTCTTTTAAAAGGCAAAACAAAATTCAAATGCATTTATTTTTACTTCCCCACTTTTGTGGCAGTGAGATATATTGCACTCTAATTTTGGAGCCCATCTGCACATTTTTCAAAATTGTTTTGATGGCCAAGGAAATAGCAAACAGAAAAGAAATAAAAACAGAACTGAAAAAAAAAGAAAAAGAAAAGAGAAAAGGAAAGAGGCACTGTGCTCGTGGCCCAATTGCAACCGAGCCAGGCCCAGCCCATCAGCATCACCACCTACCTCCACCTGCTCCCGCGCCTGTGTCGACGCCGTAGCCGCCCCGATCACCGGCACCGCACGCGTCGCCCATCCGATCCTTCCCGACGGGGATAAGGCCACCCCGAGCGCCTCTCCCTCCCCCGCAAACCCTAGGCGCCCTCGTTTTCCCCCTCACCCTCTCTCGCTCGCTCCCCGTCGCCGCCACACGCATCCGCCGCCGTGCCTCGCTCGTCCTCGCGGCCACCGAGTCCGGATCGCCGCTCCGCCGCGTCCAGCGTCACCGCCGCCCTCGGCTACGCCGCCTACCTCGACTGGTTGGAGCTCGGAGCCGCCACCGCGTCCTCCCCGAGCTCTTCCACCTCCTACGGCCGTCGTCGATCGCCGCCCCGATTCGCCGCCGTCGAGCCCTCCCCGAGCTCGCTGCCACTCCCTACGGCTCAACGTGAGCCCCCCTTCCTTCTCCCCCTTTCCCCGGCCTCTCTCCGTAGCCGTAGACGCCGCCCCCTTCTCGCCCGTACTCGCCGCCGCGAACGAGCTCGCCGCCGTAGCCACCGTAGCCGCAGCCCGTGTTCGAGCTCGCCTGCGTGCTCCTGGGGCTCCCAGAAGCCCAACGCACCCACGCGCACGCCCTCTCGTGCCCTGCAAGGCCATTTGCCTCGCGCCACCGAACGCCACCGCCGCCTTGCTCGTCTCCGGCGATGTTCCGGCCATCCCCGACGCTAGTCACGGCCACCATTGGACGCGGCGCGTCGCGCCCGTCCCGTAGGACGAAACCCCGGGCCAAATGCCCCCCTGTGCGCCGTTTCCGCGCGTCGCTGCCGTCTCTGGTGGTCGCCGGAGGGCGCGCCGGCGTGAAACGCCGGCCGTCCGACATGGCCGCTACGTGGCCTCCCCTGTGACGCTGACGGGTGGGCCCCGTTGACCTGTTGACTGGGTCAACACGCTGACGGGGCAGCCGCAGTCACTGACATACGGGTCCCACCCGCCTAATTAATATATTAGGTTTATTTAACTAATTAGATAACTAATCTAACACTGACAGTAGGCCCCACTAGCTAATTAATCTATTTAGTTAAAATTAACCCTGTTTAATTAAACTGAGCCACTGACATGCGGGCCCCACATGTCAGGTTTTACTCTGGTCAGCCAGAGTTGACCTGCTGACGTCATGGTGATGTCATGATGACGTCATCATTTGCTATTCTGGATAATTCGAATTTAAATAAATAATTAAATTCCAGAAATTCTTTAAAAACTTTAAAAATGAATAGAAAATAAACCGTAGCTCAGATCGAAAAACTTTATACATGAAAGTTGCTCAGAAAATTCCCACGAATCTAACCATGCTACCTGTTTCCTTGTCGGGACCCTCTACGTAGGTGAACCCGCAACTTTTCGCCTGTTTCCGACAGATGAATAGTGTATAACTACCGACTATTAATTCCAACTTTAATCATAGAATAGCTAAAATGGTTTAGACATGATTTTAGGCAACCCTGCACTGCATCCTAGCTGTCACGTGCCTCTAACACCGCCAGCCTAGAACATTCCCCCCCTCCGGTCATCTGTCCGACATTTGTCCGAAACCGGGAAAACTTTCCCGGATGGGTTCCCCCTTTCTCGGTATCGTGTAACACTGCGTTAGGACACACCCGGCACTGCGTACCGCCATGTCATACTTTGTGTACGATTGTCTGCTTTATATTTATTGTTTCTTCCCCCTCTTCTCTCCGGTAGCCTCCGAGACTGACGCGGCTGCCGAGTACAACTACGCCGTTGACGTTCAGCCATTTGCCGCAGAGCAGCAAGGCAAGCAACCCCCCTTGAGCATTCCGATATCGCCTATTCCTTCCCTCTTATTCTTGCATTAGATTTTGCTACTGTATTAGCTAGCTCCTAATCTGATGCATATCCTGTTTTTGATAAACTGTTACTTTACCTGCAATCATACCAACTGCTTAGTATAGGTTGATCAATGAATCCCCTGAGAGCCCCTTAGTCCCAGTTGCCCCTGCTTGTTCATCGACGACTCGACGACTCGACGACTCGAAGACCCAAAGACTCGGTCAACCGACCGACGAGCCAGACTCCTCACATCACCGCACACCCCTTAAGTATGGCACGACAGAGCTACTATCGAGTGCCGAGGGTGATACCTCACTTAGCACTCCCGATGTTAATTCTGTAGCGTAGCTAATCGATCGTGGGTATCGAGGGTGATTCCTCCTTCATATTTATCGATAGCGACTCTTGTCATACACATACCTCGAGTGGGATCCATTGAGGGTGATTCCTCGGATATCCACTTGGTGTATAAACACACAGTTACTTCTACTTGACTTTGTTTACATGGGAAAGACGGGACTGGAGGGACAGGCGGTACCACCCTGGTTGAGGTGGACCTGAGTTCCCGACAGTCCTGAGACGGGTCGGCCCCAAGGGTATCTGTGTGTGAGATGTGGTGGGATGCGCCGGTAAGGCATCCGGGTTGGACGGGCAGGAGAGGCCCTTGCCACGGTCCTCGAGACGGGGTGACGGGACCACACTTTGAGGGTCACGATTGCCCCGCATTAATAAACTGCTAATGGGTTGGGTACTTGATCTGAGTTATGTCGTTGGCCTTAATACGCACTAACCATCACGTGGGAAAGTTATGGGCACTCAGCGTCGTTGTATCAGCCGAAGCTCTTCGGACGTCAGCAATGGAGCGGCGCGCGCCCGAGTGGTCCGCAACGGCATCGCGCTTGTTACTAAGGGGTGCTAGGACTGACCTCGGCCGCCCTCGCATCGTGCAGGTGTGCAAAGGGTGATTGGGCCCATGACCCCTGCGCGCATAGGATTTAGACCGGCGGGCTGGCCTCTTCGTTGAGTCTAGGTGGGGCGACGACGTGCTGATATCCCGAGGCCGGGCATGACCTAGGAAAGTGTGTCCGGCCGGAGGTGACTCAGGCGTGTTGGGGAATATGTGGTGCACTCCTGCAGGGATGAATAATCTATTCGAATAGCCGTGTCCACGGTAACAGGACGACTTGGAGTTGTACCTTGACCTTATACAACTATAATTGTAATTTAAATTTGAAATGAATTGTGGCTCTGGGATTGCTTCCTCGCAGGGAGTCGAGGAAGGATCTCTGGGCATGTTTACTTAATAAAATTGCTACAGCAATATGACTATATATGAGCTGCAGGTCTACTCTCTTCTAATGCTGCAAGATGCTGAAGATGCTAGTCTTCGGTAGGACTAGGCCTTCTCTCTATTCTTGCTTTCTGCAGTCAGCCCAGATATTATCCCCTTCATTGATAATGATGCATACTTAGCATAGATCTGATGTCAGTCTTGCGAGTACTTTGGATGAGTACTCACCGCTGCTTTGCATTCTCTTTTCCCCCTCGATTCGATTGCCGCGTTCAGACGATGGAGCCCAGGAGATGGAGTACGCTGGAGACGACTGCCACACCACCGCTGGAGCCTACTGCTACGTGGAGACTGCCGACGTTCAGGAGTAGTTAGGAGGTTCCTAGGCAGGAGGCCTCGCCTCTTTCGATCCGCTGCTTATGTTTGTGCTAGCCTTCTTAAGGCAAAACTTGTCTAACTTATGTCTGTACTCAGATATATTTGCTTCCGCTGACTCGTGCTTGTCGAGCTTTGTATTCGAGCCCTCGAGGCCCCTGGCTTGTAATATGAAGCTGTATGACTTTATTTGTGTCTTTTGTCGTGTTGTGATATCAATCAGTGAGTCCCTAATCTTGGTCGTACGCATTGTGTGCATGATTAGCGTACGGACGAGAATGGGGGCGTCACATAGGCATCACGTCCGTGTCAAGTAGACCGAAACGATTCTGCATCTACTACTATTACTCCACACATCGACCGACTCCTGCCTGCATCTAGAGTATTAAGTTCATGAAGAACAGAGTAACGCATTAGGTAAGATGACATGATGTAGAGGGATAAACTCAAGCAATATGATGAAAACCCCAGCTTTTTATCCTCGATGGCAACAATACAATACGTGCCTCGCTACCCCTACTATGTCACTGGGTGAGGACATCGCAAGATTGAACCCAAAACTAAGCACTTCTCCCATTGCAAGAATTACCAATCTAGTTGGCCAAACCAAACCAATAACTCGAAGAGACTTGCAAAGATATGAAATCATGCATATAAGAATTCAGAAAAGACTCAAATAATATTCATAGATAATCTGAACATAAACCCACAGTTCATCAGATCTCGACAAACACACCGCAAAAGAGTATTACATCGGATAGATCTCCATGAAGATCATGAAGAACATGGTATTGAAGAGCAAAGAGGGAGAGGAAGCCATATAGCTACTAGCTATGGACCCGAAGGTCTGTGGTGAACTACTCACGCATCATCGGAGGGGCAATGGAGTTGATGTAGATGCCCTCCGTGATCGAATCCCCCTCCGGCAGATTACCGAAAAAGGCTCCAAGATTGGATCTCACGGGAACCGAGGCTCCTGGCGGCGGAAAAGTGTTTTCGTGGCTCTCTCTGGTATACAGGGAATATTTTGGAATTTATAGGCTGAAAATTAGGGTTGGGGGAGTTGTCGTGGGCCCACAAGCCAGGGGGCGCCCCCCTAGGGCGCCCTCCTGTGGCTTGTGGCCACACAGCAGCTCCTCTGCCTTGGTCTCCAAGCTTGGTAGATGTCTTCTGGTCCAAGAAAAATTATTCCGAAGATTTTATTCCGTTTGGACTCCGTTTAATATTCCTTATCTGCAATACTCAAAAACAAGGAAAAAACAGAAACTGGCACTAGGCTCTAGATTAATAGGTTAGTCCCAAAAATAATATAAAATAGCATATTAATGCATATAAAACATCCAAAACAGATAATATAATAGGATGGAACAATAAAAAATTATAGATACGTTGGAGACGTATCAAGCATCCCCAAGCTTAATTCCTGCTCGTCCTCGAGTAGGTAAATGATAAAAATAGAATTTTTGATGTGGAATGCTACCGAACATATTTATCCATGTAATATTCTTTATTGTGGCATGAATATTCAGATCCGTAAGATTCAAAACAATAGTCTAATATTGACATAAAAACAGTAATACTTCGAGCACACCAACAAGGCAATCGTGTCCTTTCGAAACAACATGGCCTTAGAAATTTATCCCTACAAAATCATATGGTCTGGCTATGCTCCAGCTTCCCCACACAAAGTATCTAAATCATGCACAACCCCGATGAACAAGTCAAGCAATTGTTTCACACTTTTGGTGTTCTCAAACCTTTTCAACTCTCACGCAATACATGAGCGTGAGCCATGGATATAGCACTATAGGTGGAATAGAATATGGTGGAGGTTGCAAGGAAAAAGGAGAAGATAGTCTCACATCAACTAGGCGTATGAACGGGCTATGGAGATGCCCATCAATAGATATCAATGTGAGTGAGTAGGGATTGCCATGCAACGGGTGCACTAGAGCTATAAGTGTATGAAAGCTCAAAAAGAAAACTAAGTGGTCGTGCAAGTTGAAACTCCACTAGTTATATGAAAGTGACAAAATAGGAGACTTTCTATCATGAAGATCATGGTGCTACTTTGAAGCACAAGTGTGGAAAAAGATAGTAGCAATTGTCCCTTCTCTCTTTCTCTCATTTTTTTCTTTTTTTCTCCTTTTTTTTGGTGGGCATCTTTGGCCTCTTTTATTTTATTTGGGCTTCGCTGGCCTCTTTTTTTTTTTGTAAAGTCCGGATACTCATCCCAACTTGTGAGGGAGTCATGGCTTCCATCATCCTTTTCTCACACGGGACAATGCTCTAATAATGAAAATCATCACACTTTTATTTACTTACAACTCAAAAGAAAAATTACAACTCGATACCTATGACAAAATATGACTCTATATGCAATATGAAAGTGGTGGTGCATGTCATGAAAAGCGGAACGGTGGAAGTTGCATGGCAATATATCTCGAAATGGCTATGGAAATGCCATAATAGGTAGATATGGTGGCTTGTTTTGAGGAAAATATATGGTGGCTGTTTTGAGGAAGGTATATGGTGGCTGTTTTGAGGAAGGTGGGTTTGATGTACCGGCGAAAGTTGCGCGGTACTAGAGAGGCTAGCAAAGGTGGAAGGGTGAGAGTGCGTATAATCCATGGACTCAACATTAGTCATAAAGAACTCACATACTTATTGCAAAAGTCTATTAGTTATCAAACAAAGCATTAGACGCATGCACCTAGGGGAGAGGTTGGTAGGAGTTAACCATCGCGCTCTCCCGACCCTCACACAAAGGTCGACAATCATTAAACAAATCATGCTCCGACTTCGTTACATAACGGTTCACCATACGTGCATGCTACGGGAATCACAAACTTCAACACAAGTATCTATCCAATTCACAACTACTCACTAGCATGACTCTCATATTACCATCTCTATTATCTCAAAACTATATGCAAGGAATCAAACTTCTCATAGTATTCAATGCACTTAATATGAAAGTTTTTATTATATCCCTCTTGGATGCCCATTATATTAGGACTAAATTCATAACCTAAACAAATTACCATGCTGTTTTAAGAAACTCTCAAAATAATATAAGTGAGGTACGAGAGTTCAATAATTTCTATAAAATAAAACACCACCATGCTCTAAAAAGATATAAGTGAAGCACTAGAGCAACATTGCCTAGCTCAAAAGATATAAGTGAAGCACATAGAGTATTCTAATAAATTCATGAATCAGCGTGTCTCTCTCAAAAATATGTGTGCAGCTAGGATGATTGTGGCAAACTAAAAAGCAAAGACTCATATCATACAAGACGCTCCAAGCAAAACACATATCATGTGGTGAATAAAAATATAGCCTCAAGTAAATTTACCGATGGATTGAAGACGAAAGAGGGGATGCCTTCCGGGGCATCCCCAAGCTTAGGCTTTTTGGTATCCTTGAATATGGCTTGGGGTGCCTTGGGCATCCCCAAGCTTAGGCTCTTGCCACTCTTTATTCCATAGTCCATCAAATCTTTACCCAAAACTTGAAAACTTCACAACACAAAACTCAACAAAAAACTCATGAGATCCGTTAGTATAAGAAAAATAAATCACCACTTTAGGTACTGTTGTGAACTCATTCTTTATTTATATATGTGTAATACCTACTGTATTCTAACTTCTCCATGGTTCATACCCCCCGATACAACCCATAGATTCATCAAAATAAGCAAACAACACAAAGAAAACAGAATCTGTCAAAAACAGAACAGCCTGTAGCAATCTGTAGACTTCGAATACTTCTGTAACTCTAAAAATTCTGAAAAATTAGGACAACCAGGGAAATTTTTATATCAATCTTGTGTAAAAAATTCAGATCACAATCACGTTCCAGTAAATTTATAAAAATTCTGGACTGAGCGCAAAAGTTTCTGTTTTTTAACAGAATCAAACCACAAATACCGTAGACCATCCCAAAGGTCTTACTTGGCTCAAACACTAATTTAAACAAGAAAACACAATTATTACAGAAGTAATAATGTGCAAAACACACCAAAACAGAAACAAAAAACAGAAAACGAAAATAAGATTGGGTTGCCTCCCAACAAGCGCTATTGTTTAACGCCCCTAGCTAGGCAAAACGCAATAGATCTAGGTATTGTCATCTTTGGTATGCAATCCATCCTCGACCATATCTTCTAAAACCCTCTTTAGAAAATCCTTTAATTTCTTTATATCTTTTCTAATAAGAGAACTTAGTTCATAAAAAGGACTTTGATTAGTAACTTTGATGTTCATAAACTCAAAATCAGGATCATCACTGTAAACATCATCATATAAAACACGTATCTCACTTTTAATGGGTTCCCTAATTTTTTATTCTAACCAATCATCATTGAATCCTACATAAATGCCCCTAGTGATCCAATCAAATTCATCATAGGTTTCAAGGTACATAGTTTGGGAAATTTTGGGATAGGGAACTCTTCTTTTAAGATTATGACGGTAAGATTGATAGTCCCTAGACTCAAAGCTGCGCAAAGTTTCTTTATCATGTAAGATTTCTTCAATAGGAGGGTGCTCAATATCCTTTTTATAAAAATAAAAAATTTCCCTAGCTTCAAGTAAGATAAAATCAAATTCACGCATCAGGATGATGGTAGCAATCTTTTTAGCCTTAGGGTGATTAATGTTGGGAAGTTCATAAAACACCTTTTGCAAAGCGGGATGAAGATACACAAATTTTCTTTCCAACTTTTCAATGAGCATGACAATAGCATCCGCATAACAATTAGTGCTAAGAAGAATAGATCTCTTATTCATAGGCATTACTCCCGTACAATCAAATAATTCTTGAATAACACTCTTCCCAATGATATTACCGTCCCCAACTTGAAAAGTTTTAGTTTTGTAATTAGGAGGAGATTCAGTTTCATGATTTAGAGAGCAAGAACCAAGTTTTTCCACAAGATTTGTGCTAGCAACCCCCTCAAAATTTTCAATGGTAACCTTCCCAGATTCAGACATAGTGGCAACAAAACGATCTATCACGCAAGCAAACAAAAAGCAAACGAAAAGGCGAACGGAAGAAGGGCGAATAAAAAGGCAAATCTTTTTTGAAAAATCATTTTAGAAGTGGGGGAGAGGAAAACGAGAGGCAAATGGCAAATAAAGTAAATGCAAGAGATAAGTTTGTGATGGGTACTTGGATGGCTTGATATAGATCTCCCCGGCAACGGTGCCAGAAATCCTTCTTGCTACTTCTCGAGCATGCGTTGGTTTCCGTGAAGAGGAACGGGTGATGCAGCAAAGTAGATAAGTATTTCCCTCAGTTGTTGAGAACCAAGGTATCAATCCAGTAGGAGATACAAGCAAGTCACCAATGGATGTACCTACACAAATAATTAAACACTTGCACCCAACGCTATAAAGGGGTTGTCAATCCCTTCACGGTTACTTGCAAGGATGAGATCTGATAGAGATAGATAGAATAGATTGCTTGAACGGAAAGTAAAACAAAAGTAAAAATATTGCAGCAAGGTATTTTTGGTGTTTTTGGTTTTAGATCTGAAAGTATAAGATGGAAAATAGACCCGGGGGCCATAGGTTTCACTAGAAGCTTCTCTCATGATGGCAAGTATTACGGTGGGTGAACAAATTACTGTCGAGCAATTGATAGAAAAGCGAATAATTATGAAGACATCCAAGGCAATGATTATGCATATAGGCATCACGTCCATGTCAAGTAGACCGAAACGATTCTGCATCTACTACTATTACTCCACACATCGACCGACTCCTGCCTGCATCTAGAGTATTAAGTTCATGAAGAACAGAGTAACGCATTAGGTAAGATGACATGATGTAGAGGGATAAACTCAAGCAATATGATGAAAACCCCATCTTTTTATCCTCGATGGCAACAATACAATACGTGCCTCGCTACCCCTACTATGTCACTGGGTGAGGACACCGCAAGATTGAACCCAAAACTAAGCACTTCTCCCATTGCAAGAATTACCAATCTAGTTGGCCAAACCAAACCAATAACTCGAAGAGACTTGCAAAGATATGAAATCATGCATATAAGAATTCAGAAAAGACTCAAATAATATTCATAGATAATCTGAACATAAACCCACAATTCATCGGATCTCGACAAACACACCGCAAAAGAGTATTACATCGAATAGATCTCCATGAAGATCATGAAGAACATGGTATTGAAGAGCAAAGAGAGAGAAGAAGCCATCTAGCTACTAGCTATGGACCCGAAGGTCTATGGTGAACTACTCACGCATCATCGGAGGGGGCAATGGAGTTGATGTAGATGCCCTCCGTGATCGAATCCCCCTCCGGCAGATTACCGGAAAAGGCTCCAAGATTGGATCTCACGGGAATCGAGGCTCCTGGCGGCGGAAAAGTGTCTTCGTGGCTCTCTCTGGTATACAGGGAATATTTTGGAATTTATAGGCTGAAAATTAGGGTGGGGGGAGTTGCCGTGGGCCCACAAGCCAGGGGGGCGCGCCCCCCCCCTAGGGCGCGCCCCTGTGGCTTGTGGCCACACGGCAGCTCCTCTGCCTTGGTCTCCAAGCTTGGTAGATGTCTTCTGGTCCAAGAAAAATTATTCAGAAGATTTTATTCCGTTTGGACCCCGTTTAATATTCCTTATCTGCAATACTCAAAAACAAGGAAAAACAGAAACTGGCACTAGGCTCTAGATTAATAGGTTAGTCCCAAAAATAATATAAAATAGCATATTAATGCATATAAAACATCCAAAACAGATAATATAATAGCATGGAACAATCAAAAATTATAGATACGTTGGAGACGTATCAGGCCCTCACACTTGCCGTCATGGAAGAAGGCGTGGGTTGCTGAATCATCAAAGAGGTCAGTACTTGATATAGTACTTTTAACACATGCAGTAGGCAAAGTAAATTACCTGGTGACTGAGGGGGCACTTTCGCCTACCCCCTCACTTTGGCTTGTGCGTCTGGTGCCTCCCACGGGGACCTCCCCATAGAAGCTACCTCTTTGCGTGGGCGTTTGGAACATCGTCCCTTTGGAAGAGGAGTCAAGTGGCTAGGGGCTGGAGAACCAACGCCTCGCTTTCTGTCAGAGGAAGGGAGCATTACCGATGAAGCTAGCCTTGGCCCAGGAGCGTCAGGAGTAATTTCCACTCTTGAGTTATCAAGGCTCTCCAAGAAATTTTTCTGCCTTTCATATATAAAGACTAAGTCCTTATCCTCGTTAAAAATGGGATTTTCGGCTTGGCAGTGCAACTTCGGCTCGGCCGCTGGGCCGCTTATGTTATCTACCCAACGTCTCCATTTCTATTCAAAGCCAGTGGATGGTTGGCAGGATTGATCATCAAAATACTTCAGATGGACGAAGGGAGGAGGAGCAACTTACTATGTCGGCAGGATTGTGGTAGGACTGCCCGTCCCAAAATTTTCGCCTGGAAAATTCCTCTGTCGTCCCCTGATAAATGTCGGCTAGTGCCACTCCAAAGGCTGCTCGGTAATTAAAGTCCTCCCGAATTGTTCGAAGGCGTCTGCGGTCCCGTTAAACTCGCACAACAGACAAGGGCGCTAGCGAAGTGGTTTGGCTCTTCGGTACATCGTCGTGGCCATTACATCTATTATGGTGAGGCCGATGCTAGTCAATTGCTTCACCTCGGCTTCCATCTTGGTAACCTCGACACTTTCCTCTTGAAAGGGAGCATGTGGCCTCCAGCTATAATGCTTCTTTGGGGGGCTCCAAGGAAAACGAGGGGAGTCCCGGCCGAACGGGGTCAAGAAGAGGGACGTCATCTACATAGAACCACTCGGTTGGCCAGATATAGGTATCCTCCCGAGGTGTGCGTGAGGGGTATCCGGTCCCCTCAATCCTGTAGACTTTGGCTGCCCCGACCTCGTATAACTTCTCATCAGAAAAGAAGGGCACAACGCAGAAATACTTTCTCCATAGCCCGAAGTGTGCCTCGCATCCGAGGTGCATCTCGTAAAGGGCAACAAACACCGCGATATGTAAAATTGAGTTGGGGCTAAAGTGGTGAAGTTGCAGCCCATAAAACTCAGCAGGCCTCGAAGGAAGGGGTGAATGGGAAATCCTAAGCCGTGCAATAGGAAGGAGATGAAGCATACCCTTTCGCCTTCTCGAGGGGAAGGGTGATTCTCTGCCTGCACCTGCCCATTCACGGATATCATACCAGAGCGAGCTGCTATTGGATCTGAATGTGGTAGGTATCCTCACCTGGCTAGACGCCCCAGGTGGAGGCATGAGACAGAGCAGCTGCCCCAGTCGCCCCTGGCAGGGCCATGGGGGCATCTCGAAGAACCAACATTGCTCGCCATGAAGAACTTTCAAGGGTGGACTTGGGAGAGGAGAAGTGCTCACACGATTTGTTTGAAGAAAGGAGTCGGGAGTGCGTCGTAAATTTGCATGCTCGACTTCCAATAAAAGGGGGAAAAAGGGCGACGCTTCGACGTTCTGCCATAAAATGGTCCGATTTCCCATAAAAAAGTGGCTACGATGGTTACTATTTTGATACCATGTGTGATGAAGATGGGCCTGCCAGACATAATCGTAGATTCAGCCAAAGACTTTTTGAAGCCGAGCTAAAAGAATGGGGGAACTTGCCTGTCGAGCCAAAGACTGTAGGAGCCGAAGTCCGGAAGCGTCGTCTTCGGCGTCGAAGACCAGTTTAGGGTCTACTGACAGTGTCCTGGACTAGGGGTCCTAACCTAGTCAGCCCAGACTCCTCGGACTGGTTCGGCAGGCCCTCTACCTGTTCAAGATGGACTCCGGGGATCGCACGGTGGGATGTGATCAAGACTGCGTCTGCTGAAGACTTGTCGTATACTCCAAGACTTCTTCTACCGCCTCTATGCTAAGATGCCGACCTTGTAACCCTAGATACCCTACCTGGTGTATATATAAGCCAGAGGGTTTAACCCGTAAAAGGTTAGAACACATATCACGATCTTGAGGTAGATCAACTCTGTACTCGATACTGCACTACCATAATAAACAAGAGTAGGACGTAGGGTTTTACCTCCATCAAGAGAGCCCGAACCTGGGTAAACATCGTCTCCCCTATTCCTGTTACCATCCATCCGAGATCCACAGCTCGGGACCCCCTACCCCGAAGTCTGCTGGTTTTTACACCGACACTACTTCAATCTCGTTACCGTCAAGTCTCTTTACTCGTTCCTTAATACAAGATGCCGTAATTAACTCATTAGTCACATTTCTTGCAGACTTCTTGTGATGTTGTATTACCGAGAGGGCCTAGAGATACCTCTTCGTCATACGAAGTGACAAATCATAGTCTCGATCCACGCCAACCCAACAGACACCCTCGGAGATACCTGTAGAGCACCTTTATGATCACACTGTTACGAAGTGACGTTTGATCACACACAAGGTATTCCTTCGGTGTCAGGGAGTTGCATGATATCCTGGTCTTAGGGACAGATACTTGACATGAAGAAAGTAGTAGCAATAAACATAAGTGATACGATCATATGCTAAGCTTACGGTTGGGTGTTGTCCATCACATCATTCTCCTAATGACGTGACAACTCAGGTCTATGGTTAGGAAACCTTAACCATCTTTGATCAACGAGCTAGTCTGATAGAGGGTCACTAGGGACACGGTGTTTGTTTATACATCCACACATGTATTTAAGTTTTTGGTCAATACAATTCTAGCATGGATAATAAACATTTATCATGAACATGGAAATATGATAATAACCAATTTATTATTGCCTCTAGGGCATATTTCCAATAGTCCGGACACGTCCGCGTATGTTTGAGGGTCCGAATTTGCAAAATCTGACTGTATATGCTCTTATCAGGGTTTTGTATATATCCGGACGAAGAAATTCATCGCATATTCCATTTCTCGGAAGCCTACTTATGCTATATGATGTCTACTACAAAACTTTATTCTTGTAGACTCGTATTGGGCCTCCAACCGCAGAGTTTTGTTGGACAGTAGAAATTTTCCCTCAAGTGGATGACCTAAGGTTTATCAATCCAGGAGAGGTGTAGGATGAAGATGGTCTCTCTCAAACAACCCTGTAATCAAATACAAGAAATCTCTTGTGTCCCCAACACACCCAATACCATGGCATATCGTATAGGTACACTAGTTCGGCGAAGAGATGGTGATACATGTGCAATATGAATGATAGAAATAGGTTTTTGTAGTCTGAAAATATAAAAACAGCAAGGTAGCAAGTAGTAACCAACGAGCAAAATGTTATATCAATGCTTGGAAATAAGGCCTAGGGTTCATACTTTCACTAGTGCAATCTCTCAATGGTGCTAACATAATGGAATCATATAACCATCCCTCAACGTGCGACAAAGAATCACTCCAAAGTTCCTATCTAGCAGAGAACATAATATGAAATTGTTTTAGGTAGCAAAACTACCTCAAAGTTATCCTTTCCGATCAATCTATTGAGCCATCCCTATAAGTGTCATAAACAGACCTAGAGTTCGTACTAGAATAACACCTATGATTCGCATCTATCAACTCTAATGCCACCTAGATACTCCAATGTAACCACAAGTATCCATGAGTTAATTAGTCGACATGCATCAAACAATTTCAGATCCATCATATTCAATCCACACAAAGAACCTCAAAGAGTACCCCAAGATTTCTATCGGAGAAGGTAGGATGATAACTTGCATGAACATATGTGCCTAGATCACCCCAATGTCACCACGGGGATCCGCAAGTTGATAACCAAAACATATATCAAGTGACTCAATAGAACAACCCATTGTCACCACGGGTATCCACATGCAATACATATATCAAGTGCTCTCAAATCCAAAGTATTCAATCCAAAATAACGAGATCTCAAAGGGAAAAGACTCACTTCATCACATCAAGATAGAGAGGGAAGAACACCATATGATCCAACTATATTAACAAAGCCTATGGTACATCAAGATCGTGCCATATGAAGAACATGGGAGAGAGAGATTTAACACATAGCTACTGGTACATACCCTCAACCCCGAAGGTGAACTACTCCCTCCTCAACATGGAGACCACTGGGATGATGAAGATGACCTCCAGTGATGATTTCCCCTCTGGCAAGGTACCAAAAAGGGCTCCGGATGAGATCGCTTTGAAACAGAGGCTTGCGACGGCGGAGCGGAAGTTCTAGGTTTATATTTCTAGGGCTTTCTCCATTTATAGGATTTTTTGGCATAGGTTTCACATCAGGGAGATGCCCGAGGGGGCCACAAGGTATCCCAGCGCGCCCAGAGGGTGGGCACGCCTGGTTGCGTTGCCACCTCCTCGTGGCTCTTCTAGAACTCCCTCAAAGCTTCCTGGGTCCTTTCCTTCCAGAAAAAATTGTCAACAAGTTTCGTTCAATTCCGAGAACCTCCATTTTCTGCACAAAAACAACACCACAGTAATTTTGCTGAAAATAACGTCAGTCCGGGTTAGTTCCATTTGAATCATATTGCACAACAAAACTGTCAGGCCCGTGGGACTGGGTGTACCCAGGCCCGTCTACCTACGGCCTAAGACACGTCACATGCCGTGGGCCCAACACGGCCCACCTCTGGACCTCACGAGCGAGACCCTCGCGAGGATCGGCGCCTCGCGAGGCGTATCTCAGCAAGCGCCGTCAAGAGCCTCGCGAGGCCCCCCTCGCGAGGTCGCCACCCGAGGCTGCCTCCAAGGCCTTCGCGGGGCAGACTAGTCAAGTGTGGCCCGGCGGGGTCGCGCAGCCCTGCACCTCCACATGGGCGACGTGCGCCACGCCAAGCGGTGTCAGGAGCCGTGCCGGCAGGCGCAGATGGGGAGGATTTCCTCTTCTGTGCTAAGGGAGTGGAGCCGGCTCACCCGCTCCCAAAGCAACCCCCAAAGGTTTCCGGTTCGGTGCAAGAAGACCGGAGGAGGGGGCTCGCCAGGATAGAGGTCATCCCTGAGCCCACCAGCACGTCACGGCAGGAGGCTTTTGCAGGCGTAGACTACTTTTGTCATGATAAGCTAAAAACATGTACCCCTTCGAACTGACCGTTGTGGCAACCCTTCCTGCCTTGTGTTTTTGGGGGAAGAGGACCAAGGCGAGTATAAGAGGGGATGGGCTGCCACTGTAGAAGGAGAGAGAGCCAGAACCTATCCTTATACTCATATCGTCAAGCAATCCAGACCAGCAGGAGTAGGGTTATACACCGCGAGGTGGCCTGAACCTGGGTAAACTGCTGTGTCCTTTGTTCTTCTTCCATAGCCCGAGCACGCCGGAGAGTCGCCGTGAGGTTGTGAGGCCGAGTAGGGCAGGAGAACCAACGCACCCCAGAGTTCGAACCTCCTTGGGTCCCCAGAGCCCCGACTCCGACATTTGGCGTGCCAGGTAGGGGTGCGTTGTTGTTCTTCAGCTCCGTTCGGGCCCCGGCTTCGCCGACCCTATGGCGGACGCCCGCCGTGTGCGCGCCGAGCACCGGGCGGCCCGCGTCGTCTAGACCGCGCCTACGGGCCGCTATGGTCGCCACCACTCCTCCGATGCCGCCGCCGCCATCGGCCCTGCTGCCTGCGGGCAGCCGGATTCTTCCTTGCACCCTCTAGTGTAATAGGGTGGCCGCACTGCCACGGTCTCCTCCCCCAGCGCCCGCCTTGGGCACGTGAACGCGCAGGCCGCGCTGCTCGAGGAGCACGAACTGCTCCACTGCCGCCCGTCGGACGCCGACCACGACGCCTAGCTAGGCCGCATTGCCGAGCTCATCGCCGCAGCCGGAGAAACCGCGATGTCGGTGTCAAAACCGGCGGATCTCGGGTAGGGGGTCCCGAGCTGTGAGACTTGGATCGATGGTAACAAGAGACGAAGGGGACAAGGTTTTACCCAGGTTCGGGCCCTCCTATGGAGGTAATACCCTACGTCCTGCTTGATTATATTGATGATATGCAGATTACAGAGTTGATCTACCTCGAGATCAAGTAGCCAAAACCCTAGATGAGTTCTGTTGTTCTAAAACCTAAAACCCTCCGGCTTATATAGACGCCGAGGGTACCTAGGGTTTACACATAGTCGGTTGCATATCAAAGGGAAAAACATGCCTATCTACTGTCGACATCTTGGAGGACACGCCTTGGCTCCCTGACATTTCCGCCTTGGCGCCCGGGCCCCCGATCTTCCAACGCTCATCCGGTGGCCCATATAGTCCGGCCCATGAGAAACAGGTTGGCCATCCGAGGACCCCTTAAACTAGGACTCCCTCAGTAGCCCCTGGACTAGCCTCCAACGCCGAGTTATATTCGGACAATCTTGTACGTCTTTGGCTTGCGAGGCGAGTCCCTCCATCCCTTCTTGTTCGGTAACCATCCTATCATCGGCGAAATCCCAAACATCGCGGGATTGCTGGGTCCACAGTAATAATGTTTCTTGGTTCTCACGCATCGCGGGGAGACGAGCGGTTCAGTAGCTTTTTACAAAACTACCCCCAACACAAATGAGGCACCGCCCATTTAAACAAACTGAGCCGTGGTCCAAGCCACATCTTCTTCTCCTCCACCGGAAAAACCTCCAGCGAAGGGTCTCCACCAAAGATGGCGAGCGCCCCCAGTTCCTCCTCGGATCCTTACGGATCCCGTCCCGGGGACTGGACTAGCTGCTCCGTGTCGCTTCTTCGACTTCGCGACCTCGAGACCCAAGGGTACCTACCTTCCTCGGATCTGACAGCCATCCGCGCCGGTCTGACATCATTCAACGGCGAGGCCCTCGCGGAGAATTTTCCCCATCCACGTAAGGGGGAGCATGTATGTCTTGTGCCATTCCTCCTGCGAGGTCTCGGGTTTCCCATTCATCCATTCCTGAGAGGGTTACTGGCGTTTTATGGGATCCAACTCCACCACCTCACCCCAGGGTCTATTCTGCATATCTCGGGCTTCGTCGCCCTTTGCGAGATGTTCCTGGGGTGCGAGGCACACTTCGAGTTGTGGAGAAAATACTTTTGCCTCGTTCCTCGCACTCGAGACAAGACAATTTTTGAGGTCGGTGGAGCCAAAGTATGCCGCATAGCAGGGACAGGGTACCCCATGGGGACACCGAAGGAATCCGAACTATGGACTTCGGAATGGTTTTATATCGAGGATGTCCCTTTATTCGATCTAGCTCGGAGGGGTCTGCCCGAATACTCCGATGCCCCTTTGAGGAAAAGGTACAACTGGCGCCCGAGGAGCCTGTCCCAAGAGGACAGCGTTGAGATGCAGCGCTTAGCAGCCCGTGTGAGGATACTAGCCCATCATAAGCTGACCATGATAGACGTCATGGCCGCTGCTATATCCCGGTGCGTCCAACCCCTCCAATAGAGGATACACCCCTTGTGGTGTTACAACGGGACAAGCGACACTACTCGCTCCCGAAGACTGGGTCCTGCCGATCAAACGACGTTGGCCGCCGCACTTGCCGATCTATACAAAGGGGAGCAAGAAGATTTCATTCAGCGATCGACCAAGGAGGGATACTCAAGCCATAATCCCATCGAATGGGTGAGCCTTGCAATCCCGTGACCACAATTCAGGTTCTCAATTTGTCCCTTCTTGACCGAAGCCTTTTATCTTTATGCAAACAGGAATGGAGAAGCTTTATCAAGACAGTCAACTGTCCGGCCCCTCAGCCCGAGGACTATTCCCGTGATGATGATCCGGGCTATCATGAAGACCCAGACCTGTCAATCGAACTCGAAGACGGGGTTTTATACCAAGAGGGCCTTGACGGCTCCAAGGTGGCCATTATTGCCGATTACCCTGGATCCTTCCCTTCTCCCGCAACAAGCAAGAAGAAGAAGACATCCCGCAAGAGACAAGTATCCTCCACTGGCCCCAACGCGCCGGCTACTACAACCAAGCGCCGCAGATCCGCGCGACATACACCGGCAGCAGCGGCAGCGCCTGGATTGGAAAGCAACAAGGATCCGGCAAATGAGCCGGTCGCGGGTGCGAGTGCGCCTGCGAGTTCATCCCCAAGGTATTTCGCTCGATCGCTTGGTTTAGTACCATGATTTGATAAGGTCTGACAAGAGACCCTTTTGTCAAAATATTCAGGCAAAGGGTTCAGCCATCACCCACCGAGGACGTCGCCAAGATGTCCGGCGGTGCTCAAGATTCCAGGCCTTCCGCCCATGCTAATCCTGCTGCTGGAGCCCCCACCATCAATCCCGTCCCAGCCGATTCTGGTGACGCTATATCCGTCACTAAATCAGAGGTTGGGAGCGCTATGCATCATCGGCGGCGACGAGAAGCCCTCCGTCATCCGGCCTTTTCCGAACAAGAGTTCGGTGCTCTGCGCACGGCGGACGCACACCTCGGAGCCGCCCGAGCTGGATTCGGGGACGCTGTGAAATTGATATCGTCCAGCCTGCAGGTAAGTAATCGATTATTGAAGTCCGAACACTCGTGTAGACTCAGTAGCCCCCGAGCCTTAAATTGGTCGGTACGACCGAATTAAGGATCCCCGTATTAATTTGCTGGTATTGCAGGCCTCTAAGCAACAGTGCGAGCAACTGGCCAAGGAACTGGAAGCTAGCCGAACACAGGTCGAATCTGTGAAGGCCGAATTGGAGCAAGTGAAGAGCTTTACTCGGGAAGCACACGGTGAGTATATATATTCCGCTGATCTTTAGTATATCCCCATGCTTACGCAACGGTACCATGTATCAGCGGAATCAATAGGGCAATTACAAAAAGATTTGGATGTAGCCCGAGAATCTCAGCAATATGCCGAGTCCCAACAAGAGGCTGGCTATCGCGTTTTACAACGGCATCTTGAAGAGAAGAACCGCCTGAAGGAGGAGAACAGACAGCAAGCCGAACAGATTGAGAGTTTAAAGGATCAATTGGCCCAGGCCCAAGGAGAAAACCAGAATTGACAGAGAGGCATGTTCGGTAAGTGTGATTCTAACATCGGAAGATATCTCTTATTAGTGAGGTGTAATACGCATGCCGTGACTAATGTGTAGGTCTATTGTCCGGGCGACCCGAAGAGGAAATCGGATCCTATCAGGGGAATCTGCTGAAGGAGCTGTCCGCCCTTCAGGAGCGGGCTCGGAAGGCCATGAAGAGCATGGTGAAGGCACTGTGGCCTGCCGAACAATCTCCAGAGGGGATGACCGAACTAATCAATCGCTTCAAGGGAGCCCGAGCTAGGTTCGAGCTCTGGAAGACATCGGCTTGTCGGGAGGGAGCACGAGAGGCGTGGGCGATGATCAAGACCCGCTATACCGGACTTGACCCCGAGCGTATGGCTCAGGTTGGGCCAGTAGGGTCAGACGGACAAGAAGTGCCGCTCCACCTGGTTTATGACCAGGTGATGCCTGCCGCCCGTCTCTCACAAGAAGATTGCTCCCTGGACACCATAATCGATAATCTCGATCAATAGCCAGATGTATGATCATATGTAGCTATGTACTTAATAATCAAAGGGTTGCTCTGTCTGTGTTGTAAACATTGTCTTAACCGGCCATCGGCCTCAGCCTCCCGCACTAAGAGCTTGGGAGTGTTCCTTGTAAATTATCACCCTAGGGGAGGGAATTATGTTTGGGGAACCAAGCAATCCGGCCATGTGGTGCGAACAGACAGAAAGCACACAGGGAGATATGTTATATTACTGCTTAGCGTAAGAAACATCTTCCGAAGAAAATAGTACCCCTATCGATACCTTTCTTCGGGGTTCTACGTAAATCGTAGGAAAAAGGCCGTATACTGTTAGTATGCGGCCAAGGGCTTGTGTGAGGGAAGAAGCCCGAATAATGGTCATGACGACCATAGTTGAATCCGTCGTAGCCGATCAATTGTCTACTGAAGATAGCTAGCTTTTGGCTTCACCTGTCTGAGGTACGTATCCGGATGACCCGGTCGTAACAATCGCAGAGGTGCTCCCTTTACCCTCTAGCCGAACAATCGGGAACGTAGAGGGTAAGCACAGGAGCAAGGTAACCCAGCTTGGCAAATTCTTAGTTCGAATTGATGCATAAGATGGCGTAAAAAACGACAAGGAAAGTATGCATACACAATAAATGTGCATAAGTGCTTATAACATAAAAGCGTTGGCTTCGGAAAAGAAGCCCCCGGGTACTGTGTTCGGATTTAACACTTAAAGGTGTAGGCCGAAAATCATTAGTACAAGATCGGTCGAACCGAACATAGAGTTGGGAAGAAAAAAGAATTCAAACCTGCCAAAAATCAAGGTGGGAGGGAGAAGAAATAACAAAGAAAAGGAAAGAGAAAGGTAAAAAGTATGACAACACCGGTCTAGCCGTAGAAGCGCCGAAGACGAGCTGCGTTCCATGGGTTTGGTTCAAGGCGGTTGTCATGCAGGTTCCGAAAACGGTAAGCCCCTCCTGTGAGTACCTCGTCGATGATGAAGGGGCCTTCCCATTTGGGCTTGAGTTTATGCTTCTGCTTCTTCGGGAGCCGTAAGACTAGTTCGCCCACGTTGTATGCTTGTGCCCTGACCTCCCTGCTCTGGTAACGCCGGGCCTGCTGTTGATAAAAGGTAGAACGGGCCCGAGCTATGTCACGCTCCTCTTCCAAGGCGTCCAAGTCGTCCTGCCGATCTAACTCGGCCTCTCTTTCCTCGTACGTGCGCACCCTTGGTGCGTCGTGAATAATATCACAAGGAAGGACCGCTTCGGCCCCATAGACCATGAAGAACGGTGTGTATCCCGTTGATCTATTCGGGGTGGTGCGCAAGCCCCATAGAACGGAGTCGAGCTCCTTTACCCAATGGCAATCGGACTCTTGCAGAGACCGGACCAAACGTGGCTTAATGCCGCTCATTATGAGGCCGTTTGCTCGTTCGACTTGTCCATTAGTCTGCGGGTGATAAACCGATGCGTAATCGAGCTTGATGCCCATCTTTGCGCACCAGTCTTTGACCTCTTGGGCCGTGAAATTGGATCCGTTGTCAGTTATTATACTATGCGGGACACCGTAACGGTGTACCACGCCGGATATAAAGTCGATCACTGGTCCGGATTTGGCTGATTTGACAGGTTTTGCCTCTATCCATTTGGTGAACTTGTCGACCATGACCAGTAAGTATTTATTCTTCTTGGTCCCCCCTTTAAGTGGTCCGACCATGTCCAGCCCCCAGACCGCGAAGGGCCAGGTGATCGGAATAGTCCAAAGAGCTGTTGGGGGCATGTGACTCTGATTTGCAAAGAGTTGACACCCCACGCAATATTTGACAAGTGACTGGGCGTCCGCCCGAGCTGTGGGCCAGAAGAACCCGTCCCGGAAGGCCTTGCTTACTAAGGCTCTTGCTGCGGCGTGATGACCGCCCATCCCTGCGTGGACTTCGGCTAAGAGCTGCCGCCCTTCTTCCTCAGATATGCACAGCTGTAGTATTCCAGTGGTGCTCTTCTTGTACAACTCACCTTCGTGTACCTTGAAGGCTTTGGAACGCCGAACTATGCGCCGCGGCTCCGTCTGATCGTCGGGGAGTTCTTTGCGAAGAAGGTAGGCGAGGAAGGGATCGGTCCATGGCGCGATTACTGCCATTACCTCGTGAGCCGAGGGCGTTTCATCCATTACGGAGCCGCCGATAATTTGATCGTCTGGTTCGTTTACAGGGGGAACAACCTCGTCTGCACTGGTGAGATCGGCGCCCCTTTGATCTACCTGCCAATCCACGGATGGCTTAAAGAGCCGTTCCAGGAAAGTGTTTGGTGGGACATGGTCGCGTTTGGCTCCTATGCGAGCCAATATATCGGCGGCTTGGTTGTCGTCTCTGGTGATGAGGTGAAATTCCAGCCCCTCGAACCGTGCGGATATCTTGAGGACAGCGTTTCTATATGCCGCCATCTTTGGATTCTTGGCATCAAACTCACCGTTGACTTGAGAGATGGCCAGATTGGAATCTCCCCGTACCTCCAGCCGCTGTATGCCCATTGAGGCTGCCATCCGAAGACCGTGCAAGAGGGCTTCGTATTCGGCTGCGTTGTTGGAGTCGGTATACATGATCTGCAACACGTATCGAACGTTGTCACCTGTGGGGGATGTGAGAACAACTCCAGCCCCCAGTCCGGCCAAAGGATTTGGATCCATCGAAGTACATCGTCCAATGGGAGTATGTACTATATTCCCTGGGGAGCTCGGCCTCTGTCCATTCGGCGAGGAAATCTGCCAACACCTGAGATTTAATAGCTCGGCGTGGTTTGTAGGTAATCTCAAAAGGAAGGAGCTCAATGGCCCATTTGGCTATGCGGCCGGTGGCGTCCTTGTTATTGATTATATCATTCAGGGGTACTTCGGATGCCACCGTGACCGAACACTCTTGGAAGTAGTGTCTTAGTTTCCGTGATGCCATAAATATTGTATAGGCTATCTTCTGGTAGTGCGGGTATCTGGACTTGCATTGCGTTAGTACTTCTGACACGTAATAGACCGGCTTCTGTATCCGGAATTTGTGTCCCTCCTCTCGTTCGATAACGAGCACCGCGCTAACGACTTGGTTGGTGGCCAATATGTATAATAACATGGGCTCACCCGCGCCTGGTGCTGTGAGTATGGGGTTACTTGCCAGGAATGTCTTAATTTCTTCTAACGCGGCCTTTGCTTCGCCGGTCCATTTAAAATTCTTGGTCCGTTTCAGCAACTTATACAGCGGTAAAGCTTTTTCACCGAGGCGGGAGATAAAGTGACTTAACGCCGCCACGCAACCCGCCAACCTTTGGACATGCTTTAGCTCCGTGGGAACTGCAAGTTCTGATAAGGCACGGATCTTGGCCGGATTCGCTTCTATTCCTCTATGGGAAACGATGAATCCGAGCAGTTTACCAGTGGGAACTCCGAATACACACTTCTCCGGATTGAGCCGAATATCGTATTCGCGTAGGCTAGCAAAGGTTTGCCTTAAATCGTCGATCAAATTGCTGACGTGTTTGGTTTTAATGACCACATCGTCCACGTACGACTCTACTGTTTTGCCAACCTGTTTTTCGAGACAGGTCTGGATCATGCGCTGGTATGTAGCCCCAGCGTTCTTTAGCCCGAAAGGCATTGTGTTGAAGCAAAACGACCCGTAAGGGGTGATGAAGGCGGTTGCCGCTTGATCGGATTCCTTCATTTTAATCTGATGGTATCTAGAATAAGCGTCGAGGAAACACAGCGAGTCGTGTCCGGCTGTGGCGTCAATAATCTGGTCTATTCGTGGTAGAGGGAAAGGGTCCTTAGGGCAGGCCTTGTTGAGGTCTTTAAAGGCGACGCACAGCCGCCAGGATTTATCTTTCTTTGGTACCATAACCAGGTTTGCCAACCATTCGGGGTGCTTAATGTCCCGAATGAATCCGGCCTCCAGCAATTTAGCCAGTTCTTCACCCATAGCTTGTCGTTTGGGCTCGGAGAAGCGGCACAGAGTCTGCTTGACGGGCTTAAAGCCTGCGATGATGTTCAGACTATGTTCTGCCAGCCGTCGTGGGATGCCGGGCATATCGGAAGGATGCTAGGCGAAGATGTCCCAGTTTTCCTGTAAGAAAGCTCGCAGCGCTTCGTCCACTATGGGATCGAGCTGGGCTCCGATGGACGCTGTCTTGTTGGGGTCCGTCGGGTGTACCTGAAATTTAACGATTTCCTTTGCCGGTTTAAAGGACGTGGATTTGGGCCTCTTGCTGAGGATCACATCGTCTTTGTCTACTGTTGACCGAAGTGCAGTCAGTTCTTCTGCGGCAAAGGTCTCGGCTAGAGCCTCGAGGGCGAGCACCGTTGTTTTGTTTTCGGCCCGTAGGGCTATATTCGGATCACTAGCAGTTGTGATTACTCCGTTTGGTCCTGGCATCTTAAGTTTCATATACCCGTA
Organism: Elymus sibiricus; assembly: GCA_039707655.1. Classification (NCBI taxonomy): domain Eukaryota; kingdom Viridiplantae; phylum Streptophyta; class Magnoliopsida; order Poales; family Poaceae; genus Elymus; species Elymus sibiricus. Next base: position 315,317,013 of record CM077667.1, on the reverse strand, counting down.
ATGTGGTATAGCCTGGAATTTTGCGAAGGCGTCACGTCCCAACAGGGCGTGGTAGCCACTGGGGAAGGGCACGATGTGGAAGAGAAGTTCTTCAGATCGGTAGTTGTCGGGCATGCCGAACACTACGTCCAGGGTGATACATCCTGAACAGCGTGCCTCCTTCCCCGGGATTATCCCCCGGAAAGTTGTGTTGCTGTGCTCGATGCGAGATTGGTCGAACTGCATTTTTTCTAGAGTATCCTCGTAGATTAGGTTTAAACCACTGCCGCCGTCCATTAGCACCTTGTGTAACTTGAAGCCATCAATGATGGGGTTTAGGACTAGTGCGGCCGGTGAATGACCGGGAAGAATGGCTGGTCGGTCAGCATCTCCGAAGGTAATGGGTATGTCTGCCCATGCACTTGTTGCTGCCACGTGATATACCTGTTCGAGTTCTTTAAGAGCTCTTTTCCTCCTGTTCCTCGAAGGGAACGTTTCGTAGATCGTTAGGACTTCGGTGTTATATTCTGTTGGCGTTGTAGAGCGCTGGTTAGACGGTGATGCCTCAAGAATGGCTTCGCCACTTTTTGCGATCTGCCTGACGACCCAGCAATTTCTAAGGCTGTGAGTCGGAGCTGTGTTCAGCAATACGGAGTGTATAGGGCAAGGTTTGTTCAGTAGTCCATCCAAGACAATACTGACCCCTGAGGGGGGTCTGTTCCTCTTTTTGGCGGGCTCAAGTTTGGCTGGCCGATTCGGATGTATCCTCTTTTGCCGATCTCCTCTAGGGTATTCGGTAAAGGTTGGTTCCGAAAATAGCCGCTCAGCTTGCCAAGCACTTTCCATGGCACAATACTTTTGTACCAAGATTGACAGCTCGGTAAAGTCACTAATGTGCCGCCGCGCCAGGGCATTGAGAATCCCTTTGTCGTGGGAGTTACGTTTGAAGGTTGCCATTACCTCTTGATCACTAAGGCCCCGTACTTTGTTTCGGGTGAGTAGTAGTCTGGCCCACTAATGATGAACCGACTCCCCTGATAAATGTACAGTGTCCGGTAAGTCCGAAGACTTGGGCTCTGATGCGATGCTCGAGTCATCGGCTTGGGAGGTGGGTGGGAGAAGGTTTGATTCCACGCCACAGTGGGAGTTTGGAATCACGGATCCCGAACTGTATGATAGATCAGGGACCGATACCGGACTGTTTCCGGAGCGAACGCCAGAGTCTGGGTTGCAAGCAAGGTCTCGGTGATCGGAGATTGGAGTATAAACCGTTTTTAATTCCGGTAGCTGGGAGGTCGAGCCCCTAGCCGGACACTCGACGGTGGCGACAAGGTGGGTGACCGTGGGGATGTGAATCTCCCTATCGTCGGGTTTAAGCCCGAGACGGTCATAGACCGGGGTCTGGTTATCGGCCATTCGCATAGTCTCCATCCGATCAAACAACTCGTTGAGAAACGAGGCGATGGTGGGATGCGTGTCGCTGAAGCGAGTGGGGTCGGTATGCGGCGTCACAGTTCTAGAGTCGCGCAAGAGCGGTCTCGGATTCTGTTCAACCATGGTAGATCCGGTCGCAACGACCGGACCGGGTGGTCCAGACGGCCCGGAGATAGCAACTTCATCTCCGGAGACGAGGCCCGATGTATTCGGCGCCGAGGCGTCGGGATCTGCGGGCTTCTCCATAGGGGTCAAGGATTCCATCAGTACAAGTCCTCCCCGGGAATCAGCTGCGAACTCTAGGGTTCCGAACCTGATCCCTTGGTCGGGGGGAAAGCTTCCGATCTGGCGTGGGTGGCCGATCGGGTAAGCGCGCGACAAGATGTCGTCGCTCGTGAGGATCTGATCCGGGGCGAGAGTCCCCCGGACACGGATCTCGCTGTTGGTGACAAAGCGAGCCATCGATTCCTTCTGGCGATCACAGCGGAACTCTCAATGAAAGCACCAATGTCGGTGTCAAAACCGGCATATCTCGGGTAGGGGGTCCCGAGCTGTGAGACTTGGATCGATGGTAACAAGAGACGAAGGGGACAAGGTTTTACCCAGGTTCGGGCCCTCCTATGGAGGTAATACCCTACGTCCTACTTGATTATATTGATGATATGAGGATTACAGAGTTGATCTACCTCGAGATCAAGTAGCTAAAACCCTAGATGAGTTCTGTTGTTCTACAACCTAAAACCCTCCGGCTTATATAGACGCCGAGGGTACCTAGGGTTTATACATAGTCGGTTGCATATCAAAGGGAAAAACATGCCTATCTACTATCGACATCTTGGAGGACACGCTTTGGCTCTCTGACATTTCCGCCTTGGCGCCCGGGCCCCCGATCTTCCAACGCTCATCCGGTGGCCCATATATTCCGGCCCATGAGAAATAGGTCGGCCATCCGAGGACCCCTTAAACTAGGACTCCCTCACCCGACGCCCGCTTCGTCCCCCGTCGTCCCGCGTGGGGGACAAGGCGCACGGAGCGCTCCCTCCGCCTCTCTTGCAATGCGGCCCAGTAGAGCCTCGGCGTGACGTGCGCTCGCTCAACGGCAGCGCCGGGGCTCACCAGGCCCCCGTCGCTGGCCGCCACTTCAAGCCCTCCATCCGCGGGGCGAACGCCGCCCTCAGGGAGCGCATGCCCGCATCGCCGCCGGGCTAGGAGCAACGTGACATCACCTTCGACGTAGGGGATCGCCCTAGATCCGCGGCTGCCGCAGGCGCCCTCCTCATGCTGTGCACTCCCACCATCAGCAATGTCGCATTCACCAGGACCCTCGTCAATGGGGGCGTCGGGCTCAATGTCATCTCCGTTGCGGCCTTCGAAGCTCTCCAGGTGCCCTATGACCAACTGAAGCCCACCAGGCCCTTCTCCGGAGTGGCCAACGGGACTACATCCCCCTTGGCAGATACGCCTACCCGTCACCTTTGGTACCCGCTATAATTACCTCACCGAGCTCATCGACTTTGAAGTGGCGCCCATCGGCCTCCCGTACAACGCCATCCTAGGTTACCCAGCGCTCGCCAAATTCATGGTGGCGACCCACCCGGGCTACAACATCGTCAAAATGCCTGGTTGCGGCAGCATCATCACCATCAAATGCGACAAGAGGGACACAGTTAACTCCCTCAAGCGCGCATACAAAGCCGCCACGGTCGCACACCCGGCTGTCGGGAATGAGGCGGCGCTCTCCGAGTTGGCACCGGCAAGGAAAAAGCTGTTGTTCTCCCAGGATCGAGCTGAAACAAAGAAAGTGTCGTTCGACGCTAGCAACTCGAGCCCCACCTTCACCATCGGCGCCGACCTTTCCCCCAAGATAGAGGGTGCGCTCATCGCTTTCCTTCGTGCCAATGCAGACGTGTTCGTGTGGAAGGCGAGCGACCTGACCGGAGTCCCGAGGGAAGTGATCGAACACCACCTGGCGGTGTGCCCCAACGCGCGCCCCGTCAAGCAAAAGGCGCGGCGCCAGGCGCTCGAGAAGCAACAATTCATCATTCAGGAGGTGCATAAGTTGCAAGAGGCTGGGGTCATCCGCGAGGTGCGCTACCCAGAGTGGCTCGCCAACCCAGTCATCGTCCCCAAGAAAGGCGGCAAGGAGCGAATGTGCGTCGACTTCACCAGCCTCAACAAGGCCTGCCCCCAGGACCCCTTCTTGCTGCCGCGCATCGACTAGATTGTGGACTCCATCACCGGCTGCGACCTCTTGTGCTTCTTGGATGCCATCTCGGGCTACCACCATATCAAGATGGCGGCGAAGGATGTGGAGAAGACGGCGTTCATCTCCCCCTGCGAGGTGTTCTGCTACACCTGCATGCCTTTTGGCCTGAAGAGTGCTGGCACCACCTTTCAGAGGCTGATGTGCATCACGATGGGGCCCCAACAGGGAAGGAATACGAAGGCTTATGTGGATGATATCATGGTCAAGACACACGAGGCCAGGACGCTCATCGAAGATCTAGCGGAGACATTCGCCAACCTGCGCAAGGTCAACTTGAAGCTCAACCCCAACAAGTGCGTTTTCGGAGTCCCTTCAGGCAAGCTCCTTGGCTTCCTTGTATCTCATCGGGGAATTGAAGCCAACCCGGAAAAGTTTAAGGCCAACGAGAGAATGCGCCCCCCCGGACCCTCAAGGAGATGCAGAAGTTGGCAGGATGCCTGGCCTCACTCGGGCGCTTCATCTCCAAGTACGGCGAGCGGGCGTTGCCGTTCTTCAAGCTTATGAAAAGGTCCGACCCGTTTGAGTGGACCCCTAAAGCAAACGCGGCCTTTGCAGATCTCAAGAGATACCTCACAAGCACCCCCATCATGGTCGCGCCGCACCCACGCGAGCGCCTACTACTGTACTTGGCGGCCACCCCTCAAACGGCCAGCACAGTCCTTGTGGTGGAGCGAGAAGAGCAAGCCTGCGCCAATAAGAAGCCCACAGTCCTCCAGAAAGCATCGCCTGAGGTTGCTCGAGCCGCGTCGGCGCTGGCCGAGGGCACGCTTCAGGGGGCCCTGATGACCCACAAGTATAGGGGATCAATCGTAGTCCTTTCGATAAGTAAGAGTGTCAAACCCAAAGAGGAGCAAAAGGAAATGATAAGCGGTTTTCAGCAAGGTATTCTCTGCAAGTGCTGTAAGTAACGGTAGTAGATAGTTCGATAGCAAGATAAATCGTAACAAGTAACAATTGTAACAAAGGTGCAGCAAGGTAGCCCAATCCTTTTTGTAGCAAAGGACAGGCCTGAAAGTACTCTTATATTAAGCAAGCGCTCTCGAGGACACATGGGAATTCTGTCTAGTCATGTTCATCATGTTGAGTTAATTCTTGTTCGCTAATTAGATATGTGGGTGGACCGGTGCTAAGGTGTTGTCCTTACATGAACTAAGAACCTACTTATGATTACCCCCTCTCGCAAGCATATGCAACTACGAAAGAAGAATTAAGATAAATCTAACCATAGCATGAAACATGTGGATCCAAATCAGCCCCTTATGAAGCAACGCATAAACTGGGGTTTAAGCTTCTGTCACTCTAGCAACCCATCATCTACTTGTTACTCCACAATGAATTCCCTTAGGCCCATAGCATGGTGAAGTGTCATGTAGTCGACGTTCACATGACTAACAACATACATATCATCAAAATATCGAATGAATAACGACTTCACATGATTACTTATTACCAGACTTCTCCCATGTCCTCAGGAACAATAGTAACTACTCACACCTCATCAACATGCTCAAGATCAGAGGTGCAATAATAATAATTAAGGATCTGAACATAATTTCTTCCACCAAGTAATCCAACAAGCATCAACTACACGATGTAAACAAACACAACTTGTAACCCACAGGTACCAATCTAAGGTTTTGGGACAAAGATTGAATACAAGAGATGAACTAGGGTTGGAGATGAGATGGTGCTGGTGAAGATGTTGATGAAGATTGGTCCTCCCACAAAGGAGGAAGCGTTGGTGATGACGATGGCTTCGATCTCCCCCTCCCGGAGAGGGATTTCCCCGACATAATCTGACTGCCGGCGTGCAATAGGGCCTCTGCACAGGTTTCCGCCTCGAGACGGCGGCGCTTCGTGCTGAAAGGTTGCTCGTGATTTTTTCTGGGGTAAAACACACCATATAGGAGAAGAGGGGCCTCGGAAGGCCAGTCAGGGCCCCACCACACATCAGGGCGCGACCTGGGGGGGCGCCCTGATGGCTTGTGCCTGGCTGGTGGCCCCCCTCTGGTATATTTTTGGCCCATAAATTCACATATATTCAATAAAAATTCATCGTGAAGTTTCAGGTCATTTGGAGTCTGGTGATTTTTCTGCCTATTTCTCGGTTTTCGGTCCAAAATTCCAGTTTCCAGATAATTCCCTCTTTGTGAAGTACCTTGCATATTCAGAGAGAAAGGGCATAAGAATTGTATGATATTAGGGAATAATGGACAAGAATAATATAAATATGATAAAGAAATCATGATGCAAAATGGATGTATAAACTCCCCCAAGCTTAGACCTCGCTTGTCCTCAAGCGAAAGCCGAACTCGAGAGTAATGACCACATAATTTGAGAGAGAGGTGCCGATAAAAACAGAATACGGACATGGGAGCATCATGAATATCATTATATCAGCAATTATTTCATCATATAACTTCTCATAAGCAATTAAAGATCTCTTCACAATTATCGAAATATGAAGCATAAACCTTATTTACAACCAACAAACGATGCTTTTAGTCATGGTGATAATCATAATTCATCATATTCAAGAGAAGAGTCTATATAAGAGCTTTCATTGTAGCAAACCCACATACTCAACTATCATTTAGTCATCTATGATTGTTGACACTCATTGCATATTTTTGGAGCTAATGTTTTTGCCGGACACATAGCAAGATATGAGCTTCATTTGCCACCCAACTCATTTACCTCAAGGATAATGTCAACAATAATGAATCATGATTCTTTACATTCAACTGGATATATATACTTGGATCTTTCCTCAACATGTGATGCTTGCCACTAAGAGAGTTTATAACTTAAATGAAGGGAAAATATTAATGGCTCTTGGGTAGAAGTAAAAACTTTATGAAAGTGAAGGATATGCCCTTCGCAGAGGGAAGCAGAGGTTGTCATGCGCTTTTATTTGATTAGGTGTGCAATCTCTTAATGCAAAGGAACTTCACTTTATATTGCCCCTTGCGATAGCGAACTTTATTATGCACTCTGTTGCTTTTATTTGTTCACCATCACAAGATCGTACAAAGCTTATTTTCCTTTTCAATAGAAGATCATACATGATTAAAGGCAATTTTTATTGCTTATGCACCGATGACAACTTATTTGAAGGATCTTATTCAATCCCTAGGTAGGTAAGGTGGACTCTCACAAAAAGAAACTGGGTTCAAGGGGTTATGGATGCACAAGTAGTATCTCTACTTAGTGCGGAAATCTTGGCTAGCAAAAGATCAAAAGGAAGCATCACATGTTAAAGGATCCATGCCTATATAACTTTTATGGAAAGTAAGCAATCATGACCATTAGGTTGTCTTCCATCTCCAACTTCAACACTTGATCATTATTTAATATTTGGTAAGGGTTCGTGATCATAGATGATGTCCAAGATAGTGTATTTGTATGTGGATCTTCTCTTCTCTATCATAACCTTGCATATATTATAACAATGACTAAGGCTATGTTTGTTATATTCCCAACAATTTTCATAACTCATACTTTCTTTTTATGTGAAGTCATTACTTCCCATGGGATAAGAATATGATCTTTAATTCTTTCTTTTTATTGTCATGCTATGATAATTGATGAAAGAGAATAAAGCACACGGACTCAACTAATCTTTATTATATAACTCTCACACTCGATTACAAGGATAGGTAGAACTCAAAGCAAAATCCTAAGGAAAGCAAATCTGAAACTTTATTTCTCTAAACCACGAAATAACTAAAGATCAAACCAAAATAAAAGATGACGGTGAAAAGTGACGGTGATACGATACCGGGGCATCTCCCCCAAGCTTGGAACAAGATAGGGGTTGTGCCCATACCCATGTGCTCAAGTGTTCTTCGGTGATGGTGGTGGCGTGCGGAAATCCTCCATCTTCCAAGGCATAGGTTCCCCATCATGGAAAGAAACTCTTGTCTCTAGAATCCTGAAATCAGCAACGAGGCTCATCCTTTTAAACCTAGATTCATACTCACAGTTCTGGGTTTGGAGTTCATAGATTTGATCTTGGACGTGCTCGATCCGCTGTTGAAGTTTGAAGAGAGCTTCTCCCACGCTCTTTGTGTCAATATTGTTCTCGCGGTTGAAGTCCGTGACCATTGAGTGATTAGCACTCAGACCACGTTCAACCATCCCTTGGCACTTGAAGATCTCTTGCTCCACCTCTGCAAGCCTGGCCTTGTGACTTCCCTCCTTCTTGGGTCCTTGGACATCCCGGATGTGGAGCACTTCCTCATGCATCTCAATGGCTTGAGGGTGCTTCATCACCTCCGGCAAGTAGGGGTTGATGACCTTCTCGAAGAACTTGTCTTTAGATGAACTTCGGGAAGTCATGGCGATCTAGATCTGTCAGAAAAATAGCTCGAAACAAAAATAGAGGATAAACTCGCGATGCGGTGGTCAAAACATACGGGAGTATATATAATGATTTTTTCTAGGTTAGAATACGTGTTCGGGAAGAAATCAGAGTCGGGAAGGCACACGATGGCCGCACAAGCCATCAGGGCGCGCCCCCGGGGGGGGGTGGGGGTGGGGGGTGCCCTATTGGCTTGTGCCTCCCTCGTGAGTCCCCCGGGCTCTGTTTCATTTTTAGAAATTTTCTAAGATACTAAAACCAACATATTTTCTAAAATACTAAAACCAACATAATTTTCTAAAATACTAAAACCAACATAATTTTACCGTATCACATACCTACCCCTTTTTGAGGTTTCTAGAGTGTTCCAGATAGCCTCCCGTATGTGTTCTTCCAGTGTTATCACTTGAATGACATTAGTCTCTTCATTAATGGGCATACCTGAAATATAATGCTTGATTATTTGCCCATTCACCACCCTCGAGTTTTTGCCTTCGAAGTTATTAATTTTTATGGCACCGGAGTGATAGACCTCCTCGATAACATATGGGCCTTCCCATTTGGATAAAAGTTTTCCTGCAAAATATCTAAAGCGATAGTTGTACAAAAGCACAAGGTCCCCTACATTGAATTCCCGTTTTTGAATCCTTTTATCATGCCATCTTTTAACTTTTTCTTTAAAAAACTTAGCATTTTCATAGGCTTGTGTCCTCCATTCATCTAGTGAGCTAATATCAAATAACCTCTTTTCACCGGCAAGTTTAAAATCATAATTAATTTCATTAATTGCCCAATAAGCCTTATGGTCTAGCTCAAGAGGTAAATGACAAGCTTTTCCATACACCATTTTATATGGGGACATACCCATGGGGTTCTTATAAGCAGTTCTATAGGCCCATAGAGCATCATCTAATTTCTTAGACCAATTCTTCCTAGATCTATTAACAGTCTTTTGCAAGATTCATTTTAATTCTCTATTACCAATTCTACTTGGCCACTAGACTGATGATGATATGGTGATGCAATTCTATGGTTAACATCATATTTAGCTAGAAGTTTACAGAAAGCACCATGAATAGAATGTGAACCACCATCAGTCATTAAGTATCTAGGGACTCCAAACCTCGGGAAAATAATTTCCTTAAGCATTTTAATAGAAGTGTTATGATCAGCACTACTAGTTGGAATAGCCTCTACCCACTTAGTAACGTAATCAACATCAACTAAAATATGAGTATACCCATTTGAGGAAGGAAAAGGCCCCATGAAATCAAAACCCCATACGTCAAATGGTTCAATGGCAAGTGAATAATTCATAGGCATTTCTTGACGTTTACCTATGTTACCAACCCTTTGAAATTCATTGCATTTGTCGGATTTCGGGCTCCGTAAAACCCTTAAGATTTGAACACAGGGGCGTGTGCGAAGATCCCCAGCGGCTTCGCCCAACCTAGCTTGCTACTCGATGAACACGGCAGCAAACTCACACGATGACGAGGAAGAAGATGAACACGATAGTTTACCCAGGTTCGGGCCGCTGCGAAGCGTAATACCCTACTCCTGCTTTGGTGGATTGCCTCTCGAAGAGGTGGCATGGATGAACAAGTAAAGTGTTTCAGGGCCTCATGAGGGCTTCCCAGAGGTGTTCGGGGCCCTCTGTGACTTGGCGGTGGATGAGTGGTGGAGTCGATGCGGATCCCCCCTCTACGGTGCAGCCTACCCTCTATATATAGCGGTGGCACGGGTCCTCTTCCCTTATCGCAATGGCGGGAAGGGATCCCACAACGGCCAATTTTGAAGGGGGACAGGGGTACGTGCTCACCCTACCCAAAGGCGGTATTCGCCTGCAAAGTAGCTGTCGACGGCGCAGGGATGGGCTCAGCGATGACATCCTCCCTGCGGGGCCCGTGGTTGTGGTCTTGTTGCACCGGAATGGAAACCTTTGGGGGGTGCTTTGGGAACCCGCGTACGTCCTTGCTCCCTTTGCACTAAAGGGGAAACTGTGCCGCCTGGCGCGCTGGCGCCCGCCTGTCCTTTCTTGCATCACCTTTGACTCCTGAAGCCGGGCCTTGCATAGAGATCTCCGCCGCTCCAGAGGGTGCCTGAGGAGGCCCATCCCTTGCCGGTCTTGATGCTGCTCCTCCTCGTGAGCCTAGGGCCCTCGCGAGGGCTTTGCCTTGAGTGGGGCCGCGCCTGGCTGTGTTTGGTTGTTGAAGTGGGCCATGCCCTGGGCCGCAGGCAGGCAGGTCTGGGTACCCCCATTCCCAGAACGCCGACAGTAGCCCCCGGGCCCAAGGCGCGCTCGAGCCGGCCTCTGGGTGGAGCCCTGAGGGCGGCCCGGAGCGCCACGGGCCCCATGTGCCTGCGGGCCAGGACTGGCGCGCGTTGTGCGGCTGATGTCGGGCGCCCTTCGTCTTTTCAGCCACCGCTCGAATTGCCAAGAGCCCGACTTCTAGTGTTGGGCCATTATTGCTTTCCCTTCTAGCGCACCCGCTCTTGCTTTCCAGGTCTCCCATTCTAGCAGGCGCCTCTCTAGATCCGGCGCCGCTCCATCCTCCCCCTTGCTGCTCTGGCACCGCGAGCTTCGTGATGGCTCCCACCGGCAAGCAGAAGCCGGAGGCGCAGGGCTCTGCCTCCGCTCCCATCTCGCCGGCGCTCTTGGGGTCTACCATCGCCAAGGACGAGGACCTCCTCCCGGTGCTCCCATGGACGGCGGATGGGTCCAACGAGCAAGGGCGGACCTTGATATGGGGCGGTTCCTTGGCGAAGCGTCCCTCGTCCAGGGCGGTCTACCCCTTCTTCCTTCATAGCATCTTTGCTGGGCTCGTCCCGCCCTTCTCTGCGTTCTTCACCGCCATCCTCGACCACTACGGGATCCAGGCCCTTCACCTCCAACCCAACTCCATCTTGCTCTTGTCCGTCTTTGCCTTCTACGGCGAGGCCTTTGTGGGCGTGCGGCCTTCGGTGGCCCTCTTCCGCCATTTCTTCAGCTTGCACCTGCACGATGGCGCTCAACGGTCGGCGTGCGTCTCCTTCGTCGCGGTCCAGAGCGGCAACATGCTCTTGAAGGCCGGGAAGAAGGTGGAGAACTTCAGGCACCGCTGGGTCCTCATGGATCTCAAGGACATCAACCCTCGGTTGGATCTGCCGAAAGGGCTACCGGAGAAGACCTCTGCTTGGAGCTCCGCGAAGCTTTCCGACCCCTGGGCCGGGCCCGTCCTGGAGCGCTTCACTCGCGACATCAGCGCCAGGAAGCTGACTGGGGGGATGATAGTGAAGGAGTTCTTGGTGCAGCGCCTGGCGCCCCTCCAGGCCCATTCCAGGCCCTTGTGGGACTATCAGGGCAACGACGACAACCTCAGGTTTCGGTCCGCGCACATAACCCCCGAGGAGCTGAGCAGGGCCATGGCGACCCTGCTCAATGGCGACCCTGGTGACCTCCCCGAGGCTCACGATCCGCTGTACTGCCGTGACGACGGGGCCGATCTGGTTGCCGCGATGCCTGTCTTCAACGAATTGGGGCTTTTCCCCGCTGAGGGCCCTGGTCCGGTGATGGCGTCCTCCGGCAACACCACGTGCGGGGAGGACTCAGAGAAGACTGCCGACGACGGCCTGGCGGGGGCGTCTCCCCCATCGCAGGGCACCCTTTTGCGCGGGCTTGAGGACGACGATGATGTTGGTGAAGTTTCTGCTGCAGGCTCCTCATGCGCCGCCAAGGTTTCTAGGGGGCTAGGGCCAGCCCCTCGGGCCACGCGAAATGCGTGCGTGTCGACTCCCAGGAAGCGCGGAGCGGAGTCTCCCCCGGCGCGCTCCGCCCCTACTGGCAAGTTGGTTGAGGCGCCGGCCTCGCCCTCGCCCGAACCACAGCTCGCAGGCAAGGCGGGCGTGGCCGGGGCCACGGCGGTCCCTTCGGCGGCCGCCCTTGCGGAAAGCGCTCCTGCTCCCCCGCGTGGTGGCGCCCCCGCCGAGGGAGGCTTGGGGGCCCCCGTCGTTGCCAGAGCGAAGAGAAAATGGGTCGACGTTGAGGAGTAAGCGACCCGACTCGGCTCGCTCGCCCGCCGATGGCTTGTATACTAATGGCCTTCTTTGCTTGGTGATCAGGGATGCTGCCGCACCGAAGATGAGGAAGAAGAAGGCGGGCGTGAAGCCGAAGGCGACTTCCGGCGCGCCGTCTGCCCCTGTCGACACGCCGCCGCTAGTTGCTGGAGGCGAGGGGGCTCGCGAGGCAACCTCCCTGGTCGTCGCCGTGAAGCCCCCTGAGCCCCCAAAGCCTGCAGGCAAGGTCGCTTCTGCCCTTGAGGGCGCGGTGACACTGACGTCCGGAGGGCTAGCCTCCCGCCGATTCGTCCGCGTCCGTGGTCGCCGAGCGGCCTCCGGAGCCTCCTGTTCCTCGTGCTGCTGCCTCCCCGGGGACGCCTCCCGCGGCCGCGTAGGGGGCTCCTCCGGAGGGGACCTTGGTGCCTCCGGTGCGTGGCCACGACGTCCTGGACGGGGCCTTCGCTGCTCTGGGTTAGGTTCGTGGCGGCCTCGGGGGTGACGACGATCGCCTCGCTAGCGGGCGCCTAGAGCTCCTCTCAGGGTGGCTCCAGGCTGACGCCTCCGTCGTGTCGATTTGGGGTCAGGCCGGGGCTGCCGCGGCGAAGAGCGAGAAGGAAGCCGTGGCCACCTGGGCAGCGCGGGAAGAGGCGCTGACTGAAGCGGCGTCTGCTGTCAAGCGTTGCGAGGAGGTGGAAACCCGTCTGAAGGCCTTCCATGAGGAGCAGGCCAAGCTTGCGGGGCAGCTTCGTCAGCGGGAGGAATACCTCGAGGCCCGCGAGGCCAAGCTTGCCGCTCGGGACTCTGAGCTGTCCCAGGCGGCGACCCGCCAGGACGCGGAGCGGGTGCGCCTGGACGCGCAGGAGAAGGAGATTGCTTCGAAGAAGACCCTTCTTGATACCAGGGAGGAAACTCTCGCCACGGCCGAGGAGAAAAGGGCCGCGGAGCTGAGCACCTTTCCTGCCATCGAGATCAAGCTTCGCCAGGCGCTCCATGTCCTTTGCCAAGATGGGTTCGCGGAGCCCCTGGCTGCTCCGGAGAGCGGCTTCGCGGTGCTCACTTCGAAGCTCGTCGAGGCGCTGGAGGGCGCCATCGTCAAGGCGGAGAAGGTCTTGGAGGGTGAGTGCCGCGACCTCTTTTCTAAGGCCGCGACGCGCGTCTTCAGCCATCTTCATCTTCACGAGCCGGGGTTCGACTTCAACTCCGTGATCCGCCCGGTCGCCCCTGAGGTCCGCGTCAGCGCCGCGGCGGCTGTGAAGGGCGCCGTGGAGACGCTGGTGAAGAGGTTCACCCGCGTCACGGTTTCTCCGCCTCCGGGTGCTGCTGGGGTTGGCGGCGAAGAAGACGACGCCAGCAATGTCTACGACGAGTCCACCATGGGTGAGATGAATGGTGACGGCGGTTCCTCCTGATTCCTTTCTCCTGCTCCTTTCCTACAATGCACATCGTGTCTCATGGAGGCGTTAAACTCGTTTGTGTTCGCGAAAACTATTAATGCTTGTAATAACTGTTGGACTGTGTGATTGCTTTCTTCGCCTTGTTTCCTTCTTGCTTGCTGTGATGCTCTGCGTCGACAGGGCCCGGCCCGCGCATACCTCAACCGCCGTTGGGCCGACTGGAAACCAAGGATGGTCCAAGGGGTGAGGGGCTACGGTACCAGTTAGGCTCCTGAGTCGAGATGCTCAGGAGTCCCCCTTGACGTACGAGCAGCCCTCATGAAGGGAACACGGTGGAGATTGGTTTACTTGAAATTTTCGAACACCTTTAGCGCTCTGCGTCGGCAGGGCCCGGCCCGCGCATACCTCAACCGCCGTTGGGCCGACCGGAAACCAAGAACGGTCCAAGGGGTGAGGGGCTACGGGTCCAGTTAGGCTCCTGAGTCGCGATGCTCAGGAGTCCCCCTTGACGTGCGAGCCTCAGCGTCCTCCTTAAGGGTTTTTGAGCGGTTTTTTGAGCGCTTCGAGCTCTGCGTCGGCAGGGCCCGGCCCGCGCATACCTCAACCGCCGTTGGGCCGACCGGAAACCAAGGACGGTCCAAGGGGTGAGGGGCTACGGGTCCAGTTAGGCTCCTGAGTCGCGATGCTCAGGAGTCCCCCTTGACGTACGAGCGGCTCCCATACCTTTCCTCGCCAGCTTTTCCGGAGATGGGCGCGTGAAGACCAGGTTTGGCAGACCTGGGAAGGTGGCGTGTACCAGGCTTGGCCGGGTAGTAGCCCCGTGCAGCCCCCTCACGCGTGCATCCCTGGGGAACGCAGCGAGAAAGGGGGCCACTAGGGACCTCCCTGAGGTTGGATGCAGCCGCTGGGGCGCCCTCAGTTGTTTATCCCCCCGCACCGGGCATGGGGCTTCCACCTTGCGTGGACATAGTCATTGGTGGACCGTGTTGACCGCCAGCATGGAGCTGTGGCTTCCACATTGCGTGGGCATAGTCATTGGTGGACCATGTTGACCGCCAGCACGGAGCTGTGGCTTCCACATTGCGTGGGCATAGTCATTGGTGGACCGTGTGAATTCTCCGCCAGTGCTGGGCTGTGGCTGCCACATTGCGTGGGAAGGGACCCCTCCGCGTCCTCGGGGGGCCCCGGGCGTGTATAGCCCATTGAGTTCGTACGCGTGGCTGGCACAGTAGAACTGGGAGGTGTATCTGGGAGGTCGCGAGGGCGCTTTGGCCTCGCGATGTCCCTACCTCAAAGGCGGTTTGCGCCTGAGTCTTCTTGTAGATGGGGCCGTTTGAAGCCCTGCTGACTTCTTCTTCTTCATGAGTGAGGCAGGTTGGGGGTCCTTTTGGCACTCTACGTCTGCAGGTCCCGGTCCCGCACATTTCCCGACCACCGTAGTGTACGACCAGATCACCAAGGACGCAACTACGGGGTTAGGCCCCGGCACCCTTGACGCCGACCGGATCACCAAGGACGACATCAAGGGGCGAGTGGCTTTATGACCAGTAAGGCTCCTGGGGAGCCCCCTTTGACGCTCAAGTGGCTCTACATCGGCAGGTCCCGGTCCCGCACATTTCCCCACCACCATTAGGTACGACCGGAAACCAAGGACGCACTTCACGGGGCGAGGCCCCGCCACTCCTGATGCCGACCGGAAACCAAGGACGACATCAGGGGGGCGAGTGGCCTTATGACCGGTAAGGCTCCTAAGGCTCAATGCTCAGGAGCCCCCTTTGACGCTCGAGCGACCCCCGTTCCACCCTGTCGGCTGCTGCCTCAGGAGGCCATGGGGCCTCCCGAGACTCCATGCTGAGGCGACGCACTGCGGCCGGAGCCCCCGAGCGGGGGCTCGACCGCCCAAAGATGCGAGTCCCTGAGGCGACAGGGCCTTGCATCCCAGTTCTGTGGTGCCCCGAGAAGGGCCGCGGTGCACAGCCCCTTGCGAAACACCAACTCAGAGAGGGCAGTGAAGGCAGCATTCACGCCAGCAAGGAGCCATGCAAGCAAGGTAGAACGTTAGGAAACAGACTAGATGCATGGGAAAATATTTAAATATGCATAAACGAGGCGACAGCAGGGGCGTGCCCTAATCACCTGAGGATCATGCGGCCCGGTGGGAGCCCTCGAATAGAGCAAGCCAAAAAATTACCTGGCAACAGCCAACAAAAAGTCACCTGGCGGCCATGCCGCTGAAGAGCCGAGGCTACCGTCATAGCCTGATCTCCCGCCTCCACGAGCGCGACCTTCACGGGTCCGTCGTCTCTCGAGGCTCGGAACCTTCGCTTGGTCCGAGCATCTCCTCCAACTCCTCGCTGCGCCTCGCCAGGCAAGGCACGAGCATGGCTCGGTAAAGGCGCTGGAACGTGACGCCTGCGTTCGCCAGTCCGAAGGGCATGCAGACGTAGGCGTTCGGGTAGACCCATCCATGATCTGCATGCGCTGGCCAGAAGGGGCCCTGGGCCGCGGCACTATTGATCGTGAGCGCGTTAACGCAGATGCACGGCTGGTCGACCGTGCCGATGACGGCGGCTGCGACTGGTGGCGCTGGGAGCCCCCGCCTTGCACGGCCTGTGCTTCTCGAAGCTCCTCGATCGCTCTGATTACGGACTCTTGCGAGCTCGGCGTCTCGTGCCGCGCTCCCGGCTCGGGCCGACGCACATCAGACCATGCCTTCAGGTTGTGCTCGAGCGCCCTCCTTGTCTCACTGGCCAAGCCCGAAGCTCCCCGGGTGGGAGCCCCCGGGCCCGACCCAAGAGGGGCGCCGAGTGCGCTTTCCTATGCGATAGGAGGTGGGGCCCCATCCCTGGGCGTAGAGCGCGAGGCTCCGGGACGTCCCGCGGGAAGGAGCTGCTTCTTCTTCTTGCATGGGTCCTCGCGAGGCAGGGCGTCCTCCTCGTCGTCCGAGCGCTCGGCCGCCGCGGCGCGGTAAGCACGCTCGAGGGAGCAGACAGCATCTTTGTCATCGCAAGCAACGGTGATGACGCCGCCACTCCCTGGCATCTTGAGGACGTTGTAGCCGTGGTGAGTCGCCGCCATGAACTTGGCGAGGGCCGGGTATCCAAGGTTGGCGTTGTACGGGAGGTGGATGTGTGCGACGTCGAAGACGATGATCTCGGTGTGGTAGTTCTCGCGCCTGCCGAAGGTGACAGGCAGGCGTACTTGCCCAATGGGGACGGTAGACCCGTCGGTGACTCCCGAGAAGGGTTTGGTCGGCATGAGCTGCTCGTACGGTACCTGGAGCGTCTCGAAGGTCTCAATGGAGAGGACATTGAGCCCCGCTCCACTGTCGATGAGGGTCTTGGTGACGAGGACGTTGCTGATCGTCGGAGTGCACAGCATGGGGAGCTTGCCGGCCATGGCTGAGCACCTGAGCTGATCCCTCGAGTCGAAGGTGATGGCAGTCTGGGACCACTTGAGGGGACGCATTGCTTCGGGCTTCGGGAGAGCCGCGTTCACCTCCCGTGTGAATTGCTTGAAGGCACGGTTTGATGTTGGGGCTTGGGCGCCGCCCAGGATACAGGCCACCGCCCTAACCTCCTAGAAGCCCCCAGCCCCATCGTCCTGCCTGTCTTCCTCCTTCCTTCTGGGCGGCGGAGGCAGTGGAGGTAGACCAGCCTCATGAGGACGGGGCTCGCGAGGCTGTCCGCGTCGTGACTGTTGGGGAACGTTGCATGGGAAACAAAAATTTTCCTACGCACACGCAAGATCTATCCATGGTGAAGAGCATCTACGAGAGGGAGAGTGGATCTACATACCCTTGTAGATCGCTAAGCGGGAAGCGTTAAGAAACGCGGTTGATGTAGTCGAACGTCTTCGCGATCCAAATTGCCGAGCGTCCCGCGATCCCATCACGATCCATCTCGCGATCCAATCTCGATCCGTCCCGCGATCCCATCACGATCCGTCCCGCGATCAAATCATGAATCGTCTCGCGATCCTGATCACGGTCCTTCCGATCTAGCGCCGAACGGACGACACCTCCGCGTTCAGCACACGTACAGCTCGATGACGATCTCCGCCTTCTTGATCCAGCAAGAGGGAGCGGAGAGGTAGAAGAGTTCTCCGGCGGCGCGACGGCGCGGCGGCGATGGTGGTGGAACAATTCCGGCAGGGCTTCGCCTAAGCACCGCTGAAACTAGAGTAGAGGAGAAACCGATCTAGATGAAGTAGAGGGAGCACATGGCAATTAGGGTTAGCTCTTCCCTCTAAATCCTCTAGTATATATAGGAGGGAGGGAGGGAAGGAGGCAGCTTCAAACCCTCAAGGTTTGGCCGAAATTGGAGGTGGAGGAGTCCTACTCCAATCCTATTAGGAGTAGGATTCCTCCTCTCCACATGGAAACCCTTTCCACCTTTCCTCCTTTGGATTTTTTCCACCCAAAGCCACATGGGCCTTAGTGGGGGGGGGGGGGGGTTAGGCCAGCCCACTAGGGGCTGGTTTGACTCCTCCCACAGCCCATGAGGTCCTTTGGGTCGAGACACCCCTCCCGATGGTCCCCGGTATCCCTCCCGGCACTCCCGGTACACTACCGAAATACCCGAAACTTTTCCGGTGACCAAAACAGGACTTCCTATGTATCAATCTTTACCTCCGGACCATTCCGGAGCTCCTCGTGACGTCCAGGATCTCATCCGGGACTCCGAACAACCTTCGGTCACCACCATACATAACTCTACTATACTGAAACGTCACCGAACCTTAAGTGTGCAGACCCTGCGGGTTCGAGAACTATGTAGACATGACCAAGACACCTCTACGGTCAATAACCAATAGCGGGACCTGGATGCCCATATTGGTTCCTACATATTCTACGAAGATCTTTATCGGTTGAACCTCTATGTCAAGGATTCAGTTAATCCCGTACGCTGTTCCCTTTGTTCTTCGGTATGTTACTTGCCCGAGATTCGATCGTCGGTATCTCTATACCTAGTTCAATCTCGTTACCGGCAAGTCTCTTTACTCGTTCTGTAATACAAGATCCCGTGGCTAACACTTAGTCACATTGCTTGCCAGGCTTATTGTGATGTTGTATTACCGAGTGGGCCCTGAGATACCTCTCTGTCACACGGAGTAACAAATCCCAATCTTGATCCATGCCCACTCAACAGACACCCTCGGAGATACCTGTAGAGCATCTTTATAGTCACCTAGTTACGTTGTGACGTTTGATACACACAAGGTATTCCTCCGGTGTCAGTGAGTTGCATGATCTCATGGTCATAGGAACAGATACTTGACATGCAGAAAACTATAGCAATAAACTGACACGATCATATGCTATGTTTATAGTTTGGGTCTTGTCCATCACATCATTCTCCTAATGATGTGATCCCGTTATCAAATGACATCTCATGTCTATGGCCAGGAAACCTTGACCATCTTTGATCAACGAACTAGTTAACTAGAGGCATAATAGGGACACAGTGTTGTCTATGTACCCACACATGTATTTGAGTTTCCAATCAATACAATTATATCATGGATAATAAACGATTATCACGAACAAGGAAATATAATAATAACCAATTTATTATTGCCTCTAGGGCATATTTCCAACAGTCTCCCACTTGCACTAGAGTCAATAATCTAGTTCACATCACCATGTGTTTTACATTGTTATGAATCTAACACCCAATGAGTTCTGGGGTTCGATCATGCTTTGCATGTGAGAGAGGTCTTTAGTCAACGGGTCTGCGACATTCAGACCCGTGTGTACTTTGCAAATCTCTATGTCATACTGTAGACACTGCTACCACACTCCACTTGGAGCTATTCCAAATGGCTGCTCCACTATACGTATCCGGATTGCTACTCAGAGTCATCCGGATTGGTGTTAAAGCTTGCATCGACGTAACCCTTTACGACGAACTCTTAATCACCTCCATAATCGAGAAATATTTCCTTAGTCCTCTAGTTACTAAGGATAATCTTGACTGCTGTCCAGTGGTCCACTCCTGGATCACTCTTGTACCCCTTGACAGACTCATGGCAAGGCACACACAGGTGCGGTACATAGCATGGCATACTATACAGAGCCTATGGATAAGGCATAGGGGACGACCTTCGTCCTTTCTCTTTCTTCTGCCGTGGTCAAGCTTTGAGTCTCACTCAACTCCACACCTTACAAATTAGGCAAGAACTCTTTCTTTGACTGATCCATTTTGAACTCTTTCAAAATCTTGTCAAGGTATGTACTCATTGAAAGTTTTATCAGACGTCTTGATCTACCTCTATAGATCAAGATGCCCAATATTTAAGTAGCTTCATTCCAGGTTTTCCTTTGAAAAACTCCTTTTCAAACAACCCTTTATGCTTTCCAGAAATTCTACATCATTTCCGATCAACAATATGTCATCCACATATACTTATCAGAAATTCTATAGTGCTCCCACTCACTTTATTGTAAATACAAGTTTCTCATAAACTTTGTATCGACTCAAAAACTTTGATCACCTCATCAAAGCGTATATTCCAACTCCGAGATGCTTGCTCCAGTCCATAGAAGGATCGCTGGAGCTTGCATACATTTTAGCATCCTTAGGACTGACAAAACCTTCTGGTTGTATCACATACAACCTTTCCTCACGCAAACCGTTAAGGAAACTCTGTTTTGACATCCATCTGCCAGATTTCATAATCGAAAAATGCAGCAACTGCTAACATAATTCCAACAGACTTTAGCATCGCTACGGGTGAGAAAGTCTCATCGTAGTCAACTCCTTGAACTTGTGAAAAACCCTTTGCCACAAGTCGAGCTTTATAGACGGTGACATTACCGTCCGCGTCCGTCTTCCTTTTAAAGATCCATTTGTTCTGAATGGCCTTTCACCCTTCAGGTAATACTTCCAAAGCCCATACTTTGTTTTCTTACATGGATCCCATCTCGGATTGCATGGCCTCTAACCATTTCTCGGAATCCGGGCCCACCATCATGATCTCGAAGACAGGGTTGCCGTACCACTCAGGAGCAGTACGCGTCCTTATTGACCTACGAGGTTCGATAGTAACTTGATCCGAAGCTTCATGATCATCATCATTAACTTCCTGTTCAACTAACATAGGCTCCACAGAAAACAACTTTCTGCGCTGCGCTACTCTCTGGTTAAAACAAAGGTTCAATAACCTCATCAAGTTCTATCTTCCTCCCACTCAATTATTTCGAGAGAAACTCTTTCTCGAGAAAGGACCCGTCTTAGCAACAAACACTTTGCGCTTGGATCTGAGATAGAAGGTATACCCAACTGTTACGTTAGAGTATTCTATGAAGATGCACCTTTCCGCTTTGGGATCGAGCTTATCAGACATAAGCGTCGTATTCCCAAACTCTGAGAAATGACAGCTTAGGTTTCTGCCAAACCAAAATTCATATGGTGTCATCTCAACGGACTTAGATGGTGCCCTATTTTAAAGTGAATGTAGTTGTCTCTAAGGCATAACCCCAAAACGATAGTGGCAAAATGATAAGAGACATCATAGTACGCACCATATCCAATAGAGCACGACTACGACGTTCGGACACACCATCACACTATGGTGTTCCAGGTGGCATGAGTTGTGAAACAACTTCCACATTGTCTTAAGTTGTATACAAAACTCGTAACTCAGATATTTACCTCCACGATCATATCGTAGACATTTTATCTTCTTGTCACGATGATCTCAAACTTCACTCTGAATTTGTTTGAACTTTTCAAACGTTTCAGACTTGTGTTTCATTAAGTAAATATACCCATATCTACTCAAATCATCAGTGAAGGTAAGAAAATAACGATATCCACCACACGCTACAACACTCATTGGACCGAATACATCAGCATGCATCATTTCCAATAAGTCACTTGCCCGCTCCATCATACCGAAAACGGGGTCTTAGTCATCTTGCCCATGAGGCATGGTCCGCATGTCTCAACCGATTCGAAATCGAATGAGTCCAAAGATCCATCAGCATGGAGTTTCTTCATGCGCTTTACACCAATATGACATTTAGCGGCAGTGACACAAGTATGTGGTACTATCATTATTAACTTTGTATCTTTTGGCATCAATATTATGAACATGTGTATCACTACGATCAAAATTCAATAAACCATTCTCATTGGGTGCATGACCAATGAAGGTATTATTCATGTAAACAGAATAACCATTATTCTCTAACTTAAATGAATAACCGTATTGCAATAAACATGATCTAATCACGTTCATGCTCAACGCAAACACCAAATAACATTTATTTAGGTTCATCACTAATCCCAAAGGTAGAGAGAGCGTGCGATGGTGATCACATCAACCTTGGAAACACTTCCAACACTCATCGTCACCTCACCCTTAGCTAGCCTCCGTTTATTCCGTAGCTTTTATTTAGAGTTACTAACATTTAGCAACCGAACCGGTATCCAATACCCAAGTGCTACTAGGAGTACTAGCAAGGTACACATGAATAAAACGTATATCAAATATACTTCTGTTGACGTTGCCAGCCTTCTTATCTACCAAGTATCTAAGGTTGTTCCGCTTCAGCGACCGTTCTCCTCATAATAGAAGCACTTAGTCTCGGGTTTGGGTTCAACCTTGGGTTTCTTCACTGGAGCAGCAACTGACTTGCCATCCATGAAGTTTCCCTCCTAGCCCTTGCCCTTCTCGAAACTAGTGGTTTCACTAACCATCAACACTTGATGCTCCTTCTTGATTTCTACCTTCGCGGTGTCAAACATCGCGAATAGCTCAGGGATCATTATTTATATCCCTGGCATTTTATAGTTCATCACGAGGCTCTAGTAGCTTAGTGACAGTGACTTGGAGAACTATATCAATTACTATCTTATCTGGAAGATCAACTCCCACTCGATTCAAGCGATTGTAGCACCCAGACAATCTGAGCACATGCTCACCGATTGAGCTATTCTCCTTCATCTTGCAGGCAAAGAATCTTGTTGGAGGTCTCATACCTCTCAACATGGGCACGAGCCTGAGATCCCAATTTCAGCTCTTAGAACATCTCATATGTTCCGTGACGTTCAAAACGTTTTGGAGCCTCAATTCTAAGCCGTAATGCATGACGCACTGAACTATCAAGTAGTCATCAGAACGTGCCTGTCATATGTTCACAACATCTACAGACGACGCTTGAGGGGGTGGCGCACCGAGCGGTGCATTAAGGACATAAGCCTTCTGTGCAGCAATGAGGACAATCCTCAGATCACGGACCCAGTCCGCATTATTGCTACCATCATCTTTCAACTCTATTTCTCTAGGAACATATAAAAATTCAAGGGAGCTACAGCGCGAGCTAGTAATCTACAACATAATTTGCAAAGACATTTTGACTATGTTCATGATAATGAGTTTAGTTAATCATATTACTTAAAAACTCCCACTCAAATTGACATCCCTCCGGTCATTCGAGTGACACATGATCCAAATCCACCAACTCAAGTCCGATCATCATGTGAGTTGAGGTGGTTTCAATGGTGAACATCTTCATGTTGATCATATCTACTATATGACTCATGTTCGACCTTTCGGTCTCTTGTGTTCCGAAGCCATGTCTGTACATGCTAGGCTCGTCAAGTTTAACCCGAGTGTTCCGCACGTGCAACACTGGCTTGCACCCGTTGTATGTGAACGTAGAGTCTATCACACCCGATCATCACGTGGTGTCTCAAAACGACGAACTTTCGCAATGGTGCACACTCGGGGAGAACACAATTTTATCTTGAAATTTTAGTGAGGGATCACCTTATAATGCTACCGTCGTCCTAAGCAAAATAAGATGCATAAAAGGATTAGCATCACATGCAAATCATAAGTGACATGATATGGCCATGAACTTGTGCTTTTGATCTCCATCTTCAAAGCACCGGCATGATCTCCATCGTCACCGGCATAACACCATGATCTCCATCATCTTGATCTCCATCAATGTGTCGCCATGAGGTTGTCGCGCCGACTATTGCTTCCACGACTATTGCTAACTCATAGCGATAAAGTAAAGCAAAAACGGCGAAAATAATTAAAGACAACCCTATGGCACCTGCCGGTTGCCGTACTCATCGACATGCAAGTCGTGATATTCTATACAATACATGATCATATCATACATCACATATATCTCATCATGTAATTGGCCATATCACATCACAACATACCCTGCAAAAACATTTAGACGTCCTCTAATTGTTGTTGCAAGTTTTACGTGGCTGCTACGGGTATCTAGCAAGAACAATTCTTACCTATGCAAAAACCACAACGGTGATACAAAAATTGCTATTCAACCTTCTCAAGGACCGCCTTTGTCAAATCCGATCCGACTAAAGTGGGAGAAACAGACACCCGCCAGCCATCTTTATGCAACGAAGATACATGTCAGTTGATGGAACCGGTCTCTCGTAAGCATACAAGTAATGTTGGTCCGGGCCGCTTCATCCCACAATACCGCCGAATCAAGAAAAGACCAAGGGAGGAAGCAATCTGAATATCAACGCCCACAAACTCCTTTGTGTTCTACTCGAGATCTCATCTACACATAGACCTAGCTCATGATGCCACTGTTGGGGAACGTTGCATGGGAAAAAAAATTCCTACGCACACGCAAGATCTATCCATGGTGATGAGCATCTACGAGAGGGAGAGTGGATCTACATACCCTTGTAGATCGCTAAGCGGGAAGCGTTAAGAAACGCGGTTGATGTAGTCGAACGTCTTCGCGATCCAAATCGCCGAGCGTCCCGCGATCCCATCACGATCCATCTCGCGATCCAATCTCGATCCATCCCGCGATCCCATC
The DNA here is from genome assembly GCA_039707655.1 of Elymus sibiricus. Lineage (NCBI taxonomy): Eukaryota > Viridiplantae > Streptophyta > Magnoliopsida > Poales > Poaceae > Elymus > Elymus sibiricus. The sequence goes on along the minus strand of CM077667.1, from coordinate 315,292,714 downwards.
ACGATCCATCCCGCGATCAAATCACGAATCGTCTCGCGATCCTGATCACGGTCCTTCTGATCTAGCGCCGAACGGACGGCACCTCCGCGTTCAGCTCACGTACAGCTCGATGACGATCTCCGCCTTCTTGATCCAGCAAGAGGGAGCGGAGAGGTAGAAGAGTTCTCCGGCGGCGCGACGGCGCGGCAGCAATGGTGGTGGAACAATTCCAGCAGGGCTTCGCCTAAGCACCGCTGAAACTAGACTAGAGGAGAAACCGTTCTAGATGAAGTAGAGGGAGCACGTGGCAATTAGGGTTAGCTCTTCCTTCTAAATCCTCTAGTATATATAGGAGGGAGGGAGGGGAGGAGGCGGCCTCAAACCCTCAAGGTTTGGCCGAAATTGGAGGTGGAGGAGTCCTACTCCAATCCAATTAGGAGTAGGATTCCTCCTCTCCACATGGAAACCCTTTCCACCTTTCCTCCTTTGGATTTTTTCCACCCAAAGCCACATGGGCCTTAGTGGGGGGGTTAGGCCAGCCCACTAGGGGCTGGTTTGACTCCTCCCACAGCCCATGAGGTCCTTTGGGTCGAGACACCCCTCCCGATGGTCCCCGGTATCCCTCCCGGCACTCCCGGTACACTACCGAAATACCCGAAACTTTTCCGGTGACCAAAACAGGACTTCCTATGTATCAATCTTTACCTCCGGACCATTCCGGAGCTCCTCGTGACGTCCAGGATCTCATCCGGGACTCCGAACAACCTTCGGTCACCACCATACATAACTCTACTATACTGAAACGTCACCGAACCTTAAGTGTGCAGACCCTGCGGGTTCGAGAACTATGTAGACATGACCAAGACACCTCTACGGTCAATAACCAATAGCGGGACCTGGATGCCCATATTGGTTCCTACATATTCTACGAAGATCTTTATCGGTTGAACCTCTATGTCAAGGATTCAGTTAATCCCGTACGCTGTTCCCTTTGTTCTTCGGTATGTTACTTGCCCGAGATTCGATCGTCGGTATCTCTATACCTAGTTCAATCTCGTTACCGGCAAGTCTCTTTACTCGTTCTGTAATACAAGATCCCGTGGCTAACACTTAGTCACATTGCTTGCCAGGCTTATTGTGATGTTGTATTACCGAGTGGGCCCTGAGATACCTCTCTGTCACACGGAGTAACAAATCCCAATCTTGATCCATGCCCACTCAACAGACACCCTCGGAGATACCTGTAGAGCATCTTTATAGTCACCTAGTTACGTTGTGACGTTTGATACACACAAGGTATTCCTCCGGTGTCAGTGAGTTGCATGATCTCATGGTCATAGGAACAGATACTTGACATGCAGAAAACTATAGCAATAAACTGACACGATCATATGCTATGTTTATAGTTTGGGTCTTGTCCATCACATCATTCTCCTAATGATGTGATCCCGTTATCAAATGACATCTCATGTCTATGGCCAGGAAACCTTGACCATCTTTGATCAACGAACTAGTTAACTAGAGGCATAATAGGGACACAGTGTTGTCTATGTACCCACACATGTATTTGAGTTTCCAATCAATACAATTATATCATGGATAATAAACGATTATCACGAACAAGGAAATATAATAATAACCTATTTATTATTGCCTCTAGGGCATATTTCCAACAGTCTCCCACTTGCACTAGAGTCAATAATCTAGTTCACATCACCATGTGTTTTACATTGTTATGAATCTAACACCCAATGAGTTCTGGGGTTCGATCATGCTTTGCATGTGAGAGAGGTCTTTAGTCAACGGGTCTGCGACATTCAGATCCGTGTGTACTTTGCAAATCTCTATGTCATACTGTAGACACTGCTACCACACTCCACTTGGAGCTATTCCAAATGGCTGCTCCACTATACGTATCCGGATTGCTACTCAGAGTCATCCGGATTGGTGTTAAAGCTTGCATCGACGTAACCCTTTACGACGAACTCTTAATCACCTCCATAATCGAGAAATATTTCCTTAGTCCTCTAGTTACTAAGGATAATCTTGACTGCTGTCCAGTGGTCCACTCCTGGATCACTCTTGTACCCCTTGACAGACTCATGGCAAGGCACACACAGGTGCGGTACATAGCATGGCATACTATACAGAGCCTATGGATAAGGCATAGGGGACGACCTTCGTCCTTTCTCTTTCTTCTGCCGTGGTCAAGCTTTGAGTCTCACTCAACTCCACACCTTACAAATTAGGCAAGAACTCTTTCTTTGACTGATCCATTTTGAACTCTTTCAAAATCTTGTCAAGGTATGTACTCATTGAAAGTTTTATCAGACGTCTTGATCTACCTCTATAGATCAAGATGCCCAATATTTAAGTAGCTTCATTCCAGGTTTTCCTTTGAAAAACTCCTTTTCAAACAACCCTTTATGCTTTCCAGAAATTCTACATCATTTCCGATCAACAATATGTCATCCACATATACTTATCAGAAATTCTATAGTGCTCCCACTCACTTTATTGTAAATACAAGTTTCTCATAAACTTTGTATCGACTCAAAAACTTTGATCACCTCATCAAAGCGTATATTCCAACTCCGAGATGCTTGCTCCAGTCCATAGAAGGATCGCTGGAGCTTGCATACATTTTAGCATCCTTAGGACTGACAAAACCTTCTGGTTGTATCACATACAACCTTTCCTCACGCAAACCGTTAAGGAAACTCTGTTTTGACATCCATCTGCCAGATTTCATAATCGAAAAATGCAGCAACTGCTAACATAATTCCAACAGACTTTAGCATCGCTACGGGTGAGAAAGTCTCATCGTAGTCAACTCCTTGAACTTGTGAAAAACCCTTTGCCACAAGTCGAGCTTTATAGACGGTGACATTACCGTCCGCGTCCGTCTTCCTTTTAAAGATTCATTTGTTTTGAATGGCCGTTCACCCTTCAGGTAATACTTCCAAAGCCCATACTTTGTTTTCTTACATGGATCCCATCTCGGATTGCATGGCCTCTAACCATTTCTCGGAATCCGGGCCCACCATCGCTTCTCCATAGCTCGTAGGTTCATCGTTGTCCAACAACATGATCTCCAAGACAGGGTTGCCGTACCACTCAGGAGCAGTACGCGTCCTTATCGACCTACGAGGTTCGATAGTAACTTGATCCGAAGCTTCATGATCATCATCATTAACTTCCTTTTCAACTAACATAGGCTCCACAGAAAACAGTGTTGTCTATGTACCCACACATGTATTTGAGTTTCCAATCAATACAATTATAGCATGGATAATAAACGATTATCACGAACAAGGAAATATAATAATAACCAATTTATTATTGCCTCTAGGGCATATTTCCAACAGTGACACCTCCGGAGGGTCGTCGCGCCAGCGGTCCTCACGAGGTGGGTCGCGCCAGCGGTCGTCTCGAGTCTGATCGCGCTAGCGGTCCTCCTGAGGCTGATCACGCCATCCTTGACGCGGGTCCCGGCTGTCCCAGCGGCCTCCACCGCGGCCTCCGCCGTGTCCGAAGCCTCGGTCAGCTCGCCCGGGGCGCCTGCCGAAGTGCTCGGCGTGGATCAGCCTGGGTTCCTGGCAGTCGGCGGTGTCGTGGTTGTTGGTGCCGTGGAATACGCAGGTCGGTCTTCCCCCCGGGGGCTGTTCTTCACCCCGGCTACGCTTCGCCTTAGGTTCGGCCGCAAGCACTGCCAGGGCCTTGCGCTTCGCCTCCTTGGCCTTGGTCTTCTTCTCTTCTGGCTCCGCCGCCGGAGGCCCACGGAGCGACAGGCGGCCCTCCTCGGCCTTGGCGCACTTGTTCGCCAGATTGAACATCTCCAGGGCAGAGCATAGTTCGTCATTCATGGCGAGCTCCTCCTTCATCTTGAGGTCAGTGACCCCGTCGGTGAATGCAGATATGATGGCCTCGTCTGAAGCCCTCGGGATCTTGAGGCGCGTGGTCGTGAAGTGTTGTATGAACTTGTGGAGGGTCTCCCCATCCTGCTGCTTGATATGCCGCAGGTCGTTCACGGTGGGTGCGCGGTCGCGGGTGCCTTGGAAGTTGGCGATGAAGCGTTTGCGCAAGCCATCCCAGGAGGTGATGCATGCCTCCGGGAGGTTGAAGAGCCAGGAGAGCGCGCCGCCCTTGAGCGCCATAGGGAACCAGCATGCCATGACCTTGTCGTCTCCTCCTGCCGCCCGGATGCTCAGGGAGTAGAGCTGTAGGAACTCGGCCGGGTCTGGGGTGCCATCGTAGCGCGGGGGCAGGTCAGGGTTGAACTTACAGGGCCACGCGGTCGGGTAGAGCTCCGGGGCGATGGCGAAGCACCCCACCGGCTCGACGGGTGCTGCGTGCGTGGGAGGAACCTGGTCTTGACGTTCCTGCGGTGCCACCTCGAGTGGTGTCCGGTCGCGGTGTTGGGTCGGCAGCGCGGGGAACGCGCGTGCGTCGACACGCGGCCGGGGAACCACCTGGCAGCTTACTTCGTCTCCCGGCCTCGTCCGTGGTTCGCGAGGCCGGTCACGGGGGCGCGCTTCCCGCCTGGGCTCGGGGTCAACGTCGCGTTGCGGAGGTGGAGGCTGCGCGTCTTGCGCCGCATCGTTCGCCAGGGACGGTTGGGGTCGGAGCGAGTAGGAGAGTGCCGAAGCATCGCCGGCAGCGCTGACGAGCTCCGCGATGCGCCGAAGCCAGTCGTCGTAGCGGTCGGGGGCGGGGCGGTAGCGAAGCAGCTCGTTGGCCATGGCGAGTGCGCCTTGGCGGCGCACCGGCCCGGGCCGAACATGGGAGGATGACCCAGAGGCTGGGACGATTGACGGAGTGGCGGTGTGGCCGTTGCGCTGCGCGGTGATCGGCTGGGAGGAGTCTTGCTGCTCGTGGGCGTCGGGGCCCGTAGCGGCGTTTGCCACAGGCGAGGGTGACCTACGTGCGCCGGCGCGGCCCACAGGCGCCGTCTGAGCGACATAGGTGGCTCGGCGCTCAGCGCGGGCTCGGCGAGCGTCAGACATCGGAACGGCGAGGTGGGAGAAGACCTTAGCTTGAGGAAGACTCCGACACGCCCCCTACCTGGCGCGCCAAATGTCGGATTTCGGGCTCCGCAAAACCCTTAAGATTCGAACACAGGGGCGTGTGCGAAGATCCCCAGCGGCTTCGCCCAACCTAGCTTGCTACTCGATGAACACAACAGCAAACTCGCACGATGACGAGGAAGAAGATGAACACGACAGTTTACCCAGGTTCGGGCCGCTGCGAAGCGTAATACCCTACTCCTGCTTTGGTGGATTGCCTCTCGAAGAGGTGGGGTGGATGAACAAGTACAGTGTTTCAGGGCCTCATGAGGGCTCCCCAGAGGTGTTCGGGGCCCTCTGTGACTTGGCGGTGGATGAGTGGTGGAGTGGATGCGGATCCCCCCTCTACGGTGTAGCCTACCCTCTATATATAGCGGTGGCACGGGTCCTCTTCCCTTATCGCAATGGCGGGAAGGGATCCCACAACGGCCAATTTTGAAGGGGGACAGGGGTACGTGCTCGCCCTGCCCAAAGGCGGTCTTCGCCTGCAAAGTAGCTGTCGACGGCGTAGGGATGGGCTCAGCGATGACATCCTCCCTGCGGGGCCCGTGGTTGTGGTCTTGTTGCACCGGAATGGAAACCTTTGGGGGTGCTTTGGGAACCCGCGTACGTCCTTGCTCCCTTTGCACTAAAGGGGAAACTGTGCCGCCTGGCGCGCTGGCGCCCGCCTGTCCTTTCTTGCGTCACCTTTGACTCCTGAGGCCGGGCCTTGCATAGAGATCTCCGCCGCTCCGGAGGGTGCCTGAGGAGGCCCATCCCTTGCCGGTCTTGATGCTGCTCCTCCTCACGAGCCTAGGGCCCTCGCGAGGGCTTTGCCATGAGTGGGGCCGCGCCTGGCTGTGTTTGGTTGATGAAGTGGGCCATGCCCTGGGCCACAGGCAGGCAGGTCTGGGTACCCCCGTTCCCAGATCGCCGACAGCATGAAAGGACATACTTACGAGCATCTTTGAACAGAGTAGGCCAATAAAAACCAGATTGTAATACCTTGTGTGCAGTTTTGTCACCAACATGGTGTCCTCCATAAGGTTCAGAATGACACTTCCTTTAGATTTGTTCCTGTTCATGCTCAGGTATACAACGTCTAATAATACCATCTACTCCTTCTTTATAAAGATGTGGGTCATCCCAAAAGTAATGTCGTAAATCATGACGGAATTTTTTCTTTTGTTGATCGGTGAAACTAGGTGTGATATATTTTTGCAACAATATAGTTAGCATAATCAGCATACCAAGGAGTACTACATGAAGTATTTATAGCAGCAAGTTGTTCATCAGGAAATGAATTAGATAAAAATACCAGTTGTTGGCATGCCTGTAGTTTCGGTTAAAATTGGAGACCATTGTTATCACGGCTTGTGTGATATTGGTGCTAGTGTTAGCATTATACCTTTTACCCTATACCAAGAAATTATGAATGACATAGCACCTTCTGAGCTTGAGGACATTGATGTTACTATTAAACTTCCAAACAGAGACACTATTACACCACTTGGGATTGTTAGAGATGTTGAAGTCTTGTGTGGAAAAGTCAAGTACCCCACTGATTTTCTAGTACTTGGTTCAGAACAAGATAACTTTTGTCCCATTATCTTTAGTAGACCTTTCTTGAATATCGTTAATGCTGAAATTAATTGCGCTACTGAGAAGGTTAAAGTAAGTTTTGGCGACGTGTCTCATGAATTTAATTTCTCCAAGTTTAGTAAACAACCACATGAGAAAGAATTACCAAGCAAAGATGAGATTATTCATCTTGCTTCTATTGTCGTACCTCCTTCCGATCCAATAAAACAATGTTTACTAGACCATGAAAATGATATGCATATGAATGAGAGAAATGAAATAGATGACATATTTCTTAAACAAATGCCTATTCTTAAACACAACTTACCAGTCGATATTTTAGGGGATCCTCCTCCACCGAAGGGAGATCCCGTGTCTGAGTTAAAGACTTTACCTGACACTTTGAAATATGCTTACCTTGATGAAAAGAAGATATATCCTGTTATTATCAGGGCTAGCCTTTCAGAGCATGAAGAAAAGAGATTACTTAAAACTCTGAAGAAGCACCGGGCAGCTATTGGATATACTCTCAATGATCTTAAGGGCATTAGTCCCACTTTATGTTAGCATAAGATTAATATGGAACCGGATGCTAAACCGGTCGTTGATCATCAACGCCGCTTAAATCCTAAGATGAAGGAAGTGGTAAGAACAGAAATACTAATGCTTCTGGAGGCACATATAACTTATCATATTGCTGATAGTAGATGGGTAAGTCCTGTTCATTGTGTTCCTAAGAAAGGAGGTATAACTGTTGTTCCTAATGATAAAAATGTATCCCACAAAGAATAGTAACTGGTTATAGGATGGTGATTGATTTCAGGAAATTAAACAAGGCTACTAGGAAAGATCATTGCCCTTTACCTTTTATTGATCAAATGCTAGAAAGATTATCCAAGCACACACACTTTTGCTTTCTTGATGGGTATTCTGGTTTTTCTCAAATACCCGTGTCAAAAGAGGATAAAGAGAAAACTACTTTTACTTGCCCTTTTGGAACTTATGCTTATAGGCGTATGCCTTTTGGTTTATGCAATGCACCTGCTATTTTTCAACGATGCATGACTGCTATATTCTCTGATTTTTGTGAAAAGATTGTTGAGGTTTTCATGGATGGTTTTTCCGTTTATGGAACTTCTTTTGATGATTGCTTGAGCAACCTTGATCGAGTTTTGCAGAGATGTGGAGAAACTAATCTTGTCTTGAATTGGGAGAAGTGCCATTTTATGGTGAATGAAGGTATAGTGCTAGGGAACAAAATTTCCAAACGGGGTATTGAAGTGGACAAAGCTAAAGTTGACGCAATTGAGAAGATACCATGCCCAAAAGATATAAAAGGTATAAGAAGTTTCCTTGGTCATGCGGGTTTTTATAGGCGTTTCATCAAAGATTTCTAGGCCATTAACTAATCTTCTTCAAAAAGCTATTCCTTTTATTTTTGATGATGATTGTGTAGAAATACTTAAGAAAGCTTTGAATACTGCACCCATTGTTCAACCACCTTATTGGAACTTGCCATTTGAGATTATATGTGATGCTAGTGATTATGTTGTTTCTGCTGTTCTAGGGCAAAGTGTAGACAAGAAATTGAATGTTATTCATTATGCTAGTAAAACCCTAGATGCCACTCAAAGAAATTATGCCACCACTGAAAAGGAATTTTTAGCAGTTGTCTTTGCATGTGATAAGTTTAGACCTTATATTGTCGATTCCAAAGTAACTATTCACACGGATTATGCTGCTATTAAGTACCTTATGGAGAAGAAAGATGCTAAGCCTAGACTTATTCGGTGGGTGCTTTTGCTCCAAGAATTTGATTTGGATATTGTTGATAGAAAGGGAGCTGAAAACCCCGTAGCAGATAACCTGTCTAGAATGGAAAATGTTCTTGATGACCCACTGCCTATTGATGATAATTTTCTTGCTCATTTCTAGCAGGTTTTGCAATTCTAGCAGCTTCACCACAAAAGTAAATAACTTGACCATCAATGTTATCCACTAGCAAATCTTTAACCATAGCAACTTTAGGCTCAACATTTATTTGTTCAGGAGGTGTAGATGTCCTAGCATGACTTTTATTAACAACAGTTGCGGCTTTAGCGTGTTCCTTAATTCTAACAGGGAAGGGTGGTTTCTCAAAGTAAGCAGTAGGAACAATAGGATCAACATGATTAACAATTAGTTTTTCCTTCTCAACTTTAATGGGTTTCTCGAATTGCTCTTCAATGGGTGGATGGTGTTTAAACCACTTCTCCTTAGGGAGATCAACATGAGTAGCAAATGATTCACAAAAAGAAGCTACTATCTCAGAGTCAAGGCCATATTTATTACTCAACTTATAGCAAGCATCAGTTTCCATAAAATATTTTACACAATCGAACTTGAGCTTTATACCTGAATCTTTACCTTTGTCGAGTTCCTAGTCTTCAGAGTTGCGCTTAATTCTTTCCAGAAGATCCCATTTGAATTCATTAGTTCTATTCATGAAGGAACCAGTAGAAGAAGAATTGAGTAGTGTTTGATCATCATGAGAAAGCCGAGCATAATTTTTTTTGCATAATAGTATCTCTTGAGATATCATGGTTGGGGAAAGTGTGCATCATAGATTTAAGCCTCCCCCAAGCTTGAGCGATACTTTATACTTCACGAGGCCAACAATTATAAATAAAGTTCCGATCACGATGAACTAGATGCATAGGATAAAAATTCTGATGAAATTCCAACTTCAAGCAATTGCAGTCCCATGATCCAATATCGCCCAATAGAGTGTACCACATTAATGCTTTTCCCTCCAAAGATAAAGGGAAAACTTTATTTAACTTTGTCTCCAGATAAACCTGCAAGCTGAAATAATCCACAAACTTCATCGACAAATATCAAGTGATAATCAGGATGAGTCGTTCCATCATATGGATGTGACAAGAGTTTTTCAAGCATACCCGAAGGGATCTCATAATAAATATTTTCAGTAGGTTCAGTAGGTTGAGGAACAATTTCCTCATCTTCACTTCTGGGCGAAGATGCCCCGAACAAGCCACTTAAAGGGTGACCATTCATAGCGACAAGCAACAGTAAAATTTAGCATGTATAGAAAATCTTTCCTTACCAATTCCACTTACCAAAGGCGCTTCACTCCCTGGCAACGGCACCAGAAAACAGTCTTAATGACCCACAAGTATAGGGGATCAATTGTAGTCCTTTCGATAAGTAAGAGTGTCGAACCCAACGAGGAGCAGAAGGAAATGATAAGCGGTTTTCCGCAAGGTATTCTCTGCAAGTGTTGTAGGTAATGGTAGTAGATAGTTTGATAGCAAGATAAATCGTAACAAGTAGCAAGTAACAATAGTAACAAAGGTGCAGCAAGGTAGCCCAATCCTTTTTTAGCAAAGGACATGCATGAAAGTACTCTTATATTAAGCAAGCGCTCCTGAGGACACATGTGAATTCTGTCTAGTCATGTTCATCATGTTGAGTTAATTCGCGTTCGCTACTTTGATAATTTGATATGCGGGTGGACCGGTGCTAAGGTGATGTTCTTACTTGAACAAAAAACCTACTTATGATTACCCCCTCTCGTAAGCATCCGCAACTACGAAAGAAGAATTAAGATAAATCTAAACATAGCATGAAACATGTGGATCCAAATCCGCCCCTTATGAAGCAACACATAAATTGGGGTTTAAGCTTCTGTCACTCTAGCAACCCATCATCTACTTGTTACTCCACAATGACTTCCCTTAGGCCCATAGCATGGTGAAGTGTCATGTAGTCGACGTTCACATGACACCACTAAGAGAAGTAACCACATACATATCATCAAAATATTGAACGAATACCAACTTCACATGATTACTTATTACTAGACTTCTCCCATGTCCTCAGGAACAATAGTAACTACTCACACCTAATCTTCAAGATCAGAGGTGCAATAATAATAATTAAGGATCTGAACATAATTTCTTCCACCAAGTAATCCAATAAGCATCAACTACACGATGTAATCAACACAACTAGTAACCCACAGGTACCAATCTGAGGTTTTGGGACAAAGATTGAATAAAAGAGATGAACTAGGGCTGGAGATGAGATGCTGCTGGTGAAGATGTTGATGAACATTGGTCCGCCCACGTAGGAGGAAGCATTGGCGATGACGATGGCTTCGATCTCCCCCTCCTAGAGAGGGATTTCCCCGGTAGAATCTGACTATCAGAGTGTAAAAGGGCCTCTGCCTAGGTTTCCGCCTCGAGACGGCGGCCCTTCGTCCCGAAAGGTTGCTTATGATTTTTTCTAGGGTAAAACACACCATATAGGAGAAGAGGGGCCTCGGGAGGCCAGCCAGGGCCCCACCACACATCAGGGCACGGCCTGGGGGACCCCTGATGACTTGTGCCTGGCTGGTGGCCCCCCTCTAGTATATTTTTGTAATGCCCAAGATGCGATCCTACCCTTTTTTTGGCATGAGGGCCTCGACAGGGATAGAAGCGCATCTTGTCGTTTCGCAAGAATGGATATCATTACAAGTACATGTAAAGAAGAGATGAGTATATGGAATTGACTTACACTCGCCACAAGCTAAATAAAGATCACATCAATACAACAACATATCCAATCATCGTACATAAGAGCAGGGTCCGACTAAGGACGAAATCAAACGATAAAAAGACAATCATCCTTGCTATCCCAGGCTGCCGGCCTGGAACCCATCCTATGATCGATGAAGAAGAAGAAGAACTCCAAATAGAACAATCATCGCGCTCACGTCAAGGTAACACTTTACCTGTACCTGCAACTGTTGTTGTAGTAATCTGTGAGCCACGGGGACTCGTCAATCTCATTTCCAAGGGTATCAAGACTAGCAAAGCTTAATGGGTAAGGTATGGTTAAGTGGTGAGGCTGCAACAAGCACTAAGAATTATTTGAGTGGCTAACTTACGAGTACAAGAATAAGGGGGGGGGTGATCGTCGCATAAACGGACGTGAACTAGTAATGATCACTAAGTGATCCTGAACACCTACTTACGAGTCAAACATAACCCCACCGTGTTCTCTCTCGGTTCGGAAATTCACGAGAAGAGACAGTCACGGTTACGCACACAATAGGTGTATTTTATTAGAGTTTACTTCAAGTTCTCTATGACCGTATGTTAAAAAAATTCCAAGTTGCCACATAACCGCGGACACAGTTCTCATGAAAGATTTAACCTTGCAAGGGTGCTCCAACTCATCCATCACAAACTAACCACAAGCTGCGTTGGAATTCCTCAACTGCGGGATGACCAATAGTATTTGCGGAATTCCGATGGAAAATCTCAACCTCGAGATAGCCCGAAGTGTCCTCGAAATCCCGCACACAAGACGTTCGAGAAAGGTAAAACAAATCCAGCAAGGCCGCCCGACGTGCCGACAATCCTGATAGGAGCCGCGTATCTCGTTCTCAGGGCACAACCGGATGAGCACAACGTACATTGGCCTGATAGACATCTCCCGAGTTGCCTCGGGTTGGACCCGCACACGACTCTAGTTTGGACCAACACTCATGAGGAGCACTGGCCCGGGGGTTAATTAATTATCCACAAGGTGATCATGCCCTATGCAAATTTTAAGTTGTTATTAAGCAAATAGTACCAATGTTGGGCCTTGCCAGAAGAGTTTTATCCCAAAACGAAAGTCAAGGGGGTCCCCATGACAACCCCGAGCATGTTAGGAGCGCTCAATATGGAACATAACACCGGTACACAAGTAACTAGGGCAGCAAAAGTGGAACAAAACACCGAGCAAAAGGCCAAGCCTTCCACCTTTTACCAAGTATATATGTGCATTAAATGAAATAGCAATAGTATTGTGATATCTCAAAAAAACTTCCATGTTGGCACATGGAAACAATTGCACCTGCAACTAGCAACGCTATAAGAAGGGCTGAGCAAGCGGTAACATAGCCAAACAATGGTTTGCTGGGATGTGGAGGATTAGAGGCTTATCATGGCATTTGGGAGGCTTGACAAACAATGGTAGGTAGCGAGACATAACGATAGAAACGAGACAACTAGCATGGCAATGATAGTAGTGGTATCTAGGGAAATGGTCATCTTGCCTGAGATCCCGCATGGAAGAAGAACGAATCCATGAAGAAGACGATCCAACGTAGTCGAACGAATCCTCGCACTCAAAACGCTTTCGGAACTCTATCGAGAAGAAGCAATCCGGAAACAACAATAAATGCATGATAAACACCACAACATATGCATGCATGATGCGCAAACAAATATGATGCATGTCAAGTTTAAATATGCAAGACATGGTAAGAAGCAACAATCAAACACTACAAATTAAGTGAAGTTCAATATGTTGCATATTGACGAAACTCCACATTTGAATTACATAGTTCTCTCCCGTTTAGGTACATGACAATATTAAATTTTGTTAAACATGGCAAGAGGTGAAGCATAAATAAACTATCTATCTAGGCATCTTAAATGAGGTCGGAAACAACTTATAGTATTTTTGAAGTGACCCCATATGTTAATTTCGAAATTGGTCCATATCTGAACTAACCATATTTTATATTTATTAAAAAGTAAAATAAAGTAGACCATGTGATTCTACACGTCATTCTAGTCGATTTACATATATGGATCATCTAAAACGGAGCTACGGTCTAAAAGTTATGACAAACACAAGGTGAATATGTCATGAATGCAAAATGCATGCAAACAACCACCACAAACATGTTAAATCATGGATGCTACAAGATATTATGAAATTATATGGAATTCTAAGCAAGTTTCATATATGACATGTTCAAAACGGAGCTACATTTCAACAACTAGGTGGTACCCCGCGCGTTGCTTCGGGATTTTGCGGACGTGATCTGTTGCAATGATAAATGTTGAAATCATGAAAGCAAATTGCACTTGCATGCTCCATGCTTGCTACATGTTGGCTGGTCTTATGTCTTGCTTTAACATTTTGAGTACCATTTGCACATGGAAAAGAATAATTGTATATATTAACAACAATTAGAGTAAAATCTACATAATCATCCCAGTAGTGTATAGCAGCCCATATATACTTCACAATTCAGATTTTCATAATTCCATAAGGTGAATCCATATCTTACTACATGCATATGGTCAACATGTAATTACTAATGGAAGTTCGGCTGGTTAAAATATAAGCCATTATATAACTAATTTAAATAGAAGGCAATGCAATTCAGCCCATAAATAGTTGCATAAGTTGAATCCATGTCACAATAATGCATATGATCATCTTGAAGTAGTACCACCAATGAGAGTTTGACTGGAATACAATTTAACCCACTATATAACAAATTTAAATAGAAGTGTAGTTCGTCGATGCTTGCATGCGTGCTTGACGATGCTCTACATGCTTTAAAAAGAGCATTGTTCGTACGTTATCCTCTTCAGGCTAGCAGAGGAAACATAACTTTGGATACTTTCATTTCATAACTTTTTGACATTTTCGTTTGGACATGAAACATACAGTACCTTTTATTTGTTGATTTGAGGGTTGCATAACCTCTTGTCATAATATGGTGGAATACCGACAAATTCATAGATATAAACCCCAACTGGTGGATTGCATGAAACGTTAACCTAGTGAAGTAACCCTCGAATGGCATAATTACATATCCTTTTGTCATAATATGGTAGAATACGACACATCTATAGAGAGAAACCCCAAGTGACGGATTACTTAAAGCATTAACCTTGAAGGGCACACATAATCATTTTTTACCCGGCATAATATACAGTTGTGTTTCTATCAGGGAACGACAAATAGCCTCTTGAAGAAAATTCAAAGGGGGGGGGGGATTCAGCTTTCTACAGAGTATACTATTCGAGCGCATGGAGGGGGGGTCAGTTTGATAAAAGTGGTTTGCTATCGAATTCCATGATACTCTTCAATAGCATGGAAAAACAAAATCTATAATCTTACCCATGGCCTCCTTTCGGTCAGTTAAACTGGTAGGAAAAGGTACTAATTCAGGTCAAAAAATACGAACTATTATTCTCTCTTCCCCATCTCCAAAAAACTATAGATGTCAGATTTGAGAGTTTGAACTCTAGCATTGACAGATTATTCCTGCTTAAAATGAATAAAATCAATCATACACAGAACACATACATATCAAAAAATAATGCGGGGACCAAGAGAGATAAAGCGTTATCTTTTTTTCGATGAGTCAAGCACCTGTTGATCCGGAGTGCAAACTGGCAGATTCAAAAAGCATAAGCTCAGGGATAGTAAAACTTGACGGTGGCTAAAAATAGTAAGCATACACCTATCAGGGTGGAGAGTTGGAGCCAAAGAGTACGACGCTAGGAATTGCACATGCCTGAAGACGTCTTTTTAAAGACAAAAGGCAGCAGCGAGCGGAAGAGAGAGCGGCGGGGCAATGGAGGGCGGAGTAATGATCCATTTTGAATGATGTTGTTTCATGTGTAGTAGTGGCTGCCGTTTCATTGCGGCGAGTAGAAGATAAAGCAGTCGCAGCAAGCGGAAGAGGAAGATGAATCCTCACAAGACCTAGTGCGATAGGACCAATTTTTTTAAGAAAGACAGTAGAACCTACTAATGCCTGGCTTTTACATCCGACTTGTTTTGGAAAACACTATTGGGCTGTGAGCCCACGTACAAAAATATGGGTTTGACTGAACTATGCGGTCGCATCCACGGTCCAGTTGGGGTCGTCTTCAACCTTCGACACAGTCACACAGGCATGGATGAACAAACGGAGAAGGACAACTACCACCAAAATCTACCATATTGAACAATTTAGGCCATCGATTGCATGAACGTTAAACATAAAATATGCTCCCCTATTCCTCTCGAACCCATTCCACTCGAACGCACAAGATATTGTCCAGTAACGATGGAGATAAAAAAAAGGAGCTAGGCCGGCCATGGGGAACGATCCAGAGCACTGTCCAGCGAACCATGCGAGGTAGCAGCGAGGACCACCTGGACGCCATAGGAGTTTGTGTGTTGCTCCAGCGAGATGGGTTGAGGAAGCAACGGGGATGAGCAGTTTTGCACGAGATGAATGGTGCACTGTGGATGTGTGGTTAGGTCGGAGAAGAAAGAACACATGAGAGACAAGGAACGAAGGGTTATTTCCACTTAGCGGTGGCAACTCTTTGTAAATTTCTTTGAATTCTGATCTAACGGTTGCATGCTGCTGAGTTATGCTACATCAACGTCTAATACAATTCAGATGACGTGGCTTCATGAGAATCCAGGAAAATCAACTAATGGGGGGGCCCTATTTAGATATAGAAGATAACAAGCAACACAAGTTATAGACATAATCTGCTCAAAACAGCGACATGGCATTTTGCACACATGAAAACAATAAGCTACAGGATTCTACAATGCACAAGCAAGACAAGGGGTTGTAGCCTACATGATGCACAACAATTCATATCATCACAGCAAATTGAGTAGCAGCATGGATCACTAGGAAATAAGCTCACAAGATGGCAATAAAATATAGCAGATTAGGACTTGGTGAAAATCACAGTTTTTAGACAGAGCAGTTTTCCATGGAGGCATATTGACAGCAATGAAACTATATGCTACAGGGCATATCATGGCATAAAAATCTACAACATGGTATATGACATGATGCACTTCAATTCATTCCATAATGACAACATCAAATTATGCACAAAATCTTAGCAACCATCAAATTATGCATTCTGAAACAACCAGATTCTCAAACTTATTGAAAATTAAAGTAGACAAGAGGAGCAGTTTTTAACAGATTGACATCTTTGACAGTAGAATTAATTAGGATGCAAAACCTCTACATGAGAACAAATGGCACAACATCGCAGAGCATAACATGCTTAACAAAAGACTCCATTGTGGCAACAACAAAAGAGTCCTAGATCACTACCAAATCACAAGGCAACATGACAAGAAAATAACAGTTTTACACTTGGTGAAATTTAACAATCTCCCAAAACTGCAGTTTGACTAGGCATGTTGACAAGGCAATAACAGTAGCATAGCAACCACTTATAGGCATGTCAAGGACACTAACAACAACTATACATGGCACACTACAAATCACTCCATTAGTACAACTTCAAAATAGTCATGGATTGCTTAATACGAAGCTCGCAAAACTGAACTTATCGTTAACAGATTACAGTTTTGACGATTACGATGAGATGCACTTTTGCAATAGAGTTTTGAGCAAGCAAATGAGTACTATTATGCATGCAAATGGCACCATCATGTAGAGCACGAAGAGTACACCAATTTTTATATACTACACTTCTTCATACGATGCACGGTTTTTGAGATATCATCAACACAAAATGCAATCATGATGCTGAAATCTGGGGACTTTGTGGATTTCTCACCCCCTGACAAAAATCTGGACGGAGCGGATCGGGACGGGACGGTGCAGCCGGGAAGTTTGGTTCGGTGGTCGTGGACGGATCGGGACGGGGAGGTCCGGTTGCGGCTCATCGGCGGCAGCGCGCGAAGGTGGCCAGAGGAGCAACTCGGGGGAGGCGTCGGCGACGGGGGACGCCGGATCCGGCCAGCGCAGCGGCGGATCTAGCCGGAGGGGAGCGGAGGGACCGACAGTCACCTTGGAGAGCGCTGGTTGGGCACGCGCGGGCCGGCGGCGGGGCATGGCGGCACGGGGCTAGGGTCGCGGCGGCACCCGACAATGCAGCTTTGGCGGGGCAGCTCGCCGGCGGAGGCGGGGAGCGCCGATGGCGACCGGCCGCGGCGGCGAGGCAAGGCGCGGGGGAGCGGCTCGGGAGGAGGTCGGCGGCGGAGCGACGCAGGCGAAGGCGCCGGCTCCGGCGGGCTCCGGTGAGCTCCTGGAGAGGCGACCTGGCGAGGTGCGGTGGCGGCGGATCCCTCCGGCGAGGCTCCCGGGCGGCGGGTGTTGGGGCGCGGGGCGCGCGGCTCGGCCCAAATCGGGCCCAGGGCAGGCCGGATCTGGGTCTGGCGGGCCCGGTGTGGTGTAGGGAGGCTGGGAGGCGGCGGCGGGTTGGCTGCGTGCGGCGGCACAGGTGGCGGCTCAACCGCTGGCTGAGCGCCAAGTGGCGGCGGGGGACTTGGCTGGCACGGATTCTAAGGCTGGAGAGGGAAGAAGACCAAAAATGGACGTGGGGGTGTCCATATATAGCAGGGATGGCCCAGGGTTAGGGGTTTTGAGGCCGATTTCGACCGTACAATCACGATCGGACGGTTCCGGTCGCGGGGTTAGGCTAGGATGGGCTAGTGGCCTGTGGAGAGGTGGTTGGGTTGAGATGAGAGGGAATTTTTATGGCCCGCGACGCGAGTTTGTAAACCGCGAAAAATGTCTGATAAATAAAATGATGACGGTGCCGCTACGGTCGACCGTTCGGGTATCAAACGACCTCCGATTGCGACGAAATTTGGCACGCGGTCTACCTACAATAAAATAAAAAACCGCATGCCAAGTTTCGACCCAATCCGAGAAAGTTTTAAACACACTTTTAGAACAATATTTTATCGATGCCGCGGGCGTGTGCATGTGTGGTTGGTCTCGAAACGGTCGTCGATGAGAAAGGAGAGAACCGGCAACTATGCATGGATGCAAGTTTTGAAAACTGGCGGCAACGAAGTGCCGATGCAATGCGGATGATGCGATGATGAATGCGACAACCAGATAAATCACACGGCGACAATGAAATAAAAGGGGAATCTTCTGGAGCGTCGGTCTCAGGCTGTTACAACTCTCCTCCACTAATAAGAGATCTCGACCCGAGATCTTAGAACGAGAAGGGGAAGAGAAAGAGAAGAGGTAAAACTTAGTTGCTTCTTTGACAAACGAGTGAAACCAACGATCCTTGAATGTTGCAAAGAGGTGAAGCATGGCATGAGGAACAATCAATAATTCACAAGAAATTTGGGCAGCACTTCGGTAGAAATAGAAGAGAAACTTGATATGATGGAAAGAACTTGAAAGAGGACACAACACTCTGGTTTAATGGATAAGCAAGGAAAGAACAAGACCTTGACAAAACGAGATGATGATCGAAGAGAGCAACATGGCTACGCCTCCGGAACAGAAGAATAGAAGCTAGATCGATGGAAGGAAAAGAACGGAGAAGGAAATTGCAACTTCTATCCCAATTGGACTTGAAAGAGTCCTTACAAAGGAAAGATTGAATGGAGTTGTTGGAACCTCAACAACGAAAAGAAGAAGCTTCTTGTGGGCTTATGTAAACATCTCAAAATTATGAGGTGACAACCGGCCACTAACAGGAACATTTGATTTGATTGAGATCAACAAAGAGGTGAAAACTCCTTTCGCCGAGAGGATAAGAGAAAACTTGGATCATTGATATGCACCACAAACAACAACAATCCTTAGGATAGGCTTTAGGTGATATCCAATCCAAGATAACTTCGAGAAAGAAATGATGGGTTTACTTATCTCATTCTTGACAAATTCTCTTCGAGACTCCTCATGAATCAAGAATGCTATAACACCATCTCAAAGATAAGAGAGAATGAATTGCACTTTGGAATGAAGATAAAGAATACTTGAGATCCTCCAAAAGAATCTTGAAGAACACTTCGAGAAAGAATTGCGTCCTGAACAAACCACCATGAAGAACCATCGGGACGAACTCCGGAATGAAAGGATGATAGAAAAGAATTGAAGGTTGCAAAAGAACAAGATTGAGGCCTTGCTATGATTTAGATGAAGCTTCCCGATGAGATACTTGATAAAACTTGGAACTCTGGAAAAGAAAAGATGAAGAACTTAGAATCGAGAATTTTATATCATGAACAACTCCGGAAGAAGGATTGAAATCACCTTGATGAAACAAAATAAGATTTATGTTATGCTTATCCTTCATCAAGTTAAACTAATGACAAACAATGGATTTGGCATACTACTTATTCTTCTTGAAAAACATTGAAGAGAGATATTGCATGAATTGAAGAAGTCTCGAACAAACACTGGAATAATTGAGAGACGAACGAAGAGACAACAATAGAGAAGAATTTGAGAACGACAGCAGAAGGCTGAGAGCGAAGAAATCTTCTGAAATGATGGCCTTCGGAGGATCGAGAAATGAAAACAACACTGAAATGCTCCGGATAGATATGGAAGGAATTTCTCATGATCGAAAATAATTGAAAGGAGAGCACCAAGCTTTGATGACGAATCTTCACAAGAACAGAACAAGATTTGAGAGGAATTCTTCTTCTGTCTTCAACACAGAGAATGATGACGAGAAGCAACATCATGAATTACCGAGACACTCCAGAGCATTAAATAAAGAACGGTTGAGCCAATGATGAAAATTAATACGAAAACGATCTTGGAAGAGGAATATGACTAATGAAATTCATTCTTACGTCATATTAACAAGAACTAGAGGACATCTCCAAAAAGATTAGAAGAGCCAGATAAGATCCCGGGAAAAACCTGTGGGTTATGGGCTCACTCAAAAAGAACACCGTTGAAATGACTTCTTAGGAAGAGAGATTGCACCGGAATAAAAGAAATCTTGATGAGGTGAGAACCTCGAAATAATTTGAAAGGATTGAACGGAAACACGAATCTTCTGAGATATCTTCAAACTCAGGGTAGAATAGAGAGAGATGAAAACCAAGAGATACTTGGACAAGAATTTCCAACACGGAAAGCATCAGACAGATGACGAATGATATGACGAACACCGATAAGTTGAATTGAATCCACCAGAGAAGAAAACAAAATGACTACGAAGAAATGATGAACTTGAGGACTTGAGCATCTTCACAATGAATCACCGGATATGATACAGAAGAAAACAAAGCGGAAGCAACAATGAAAAGAATGACATTTGGATGATAATTCAATCATTGAATAAAAGGGCGGGAGGGTGGGGAAAACAAAGAAAACTTGGGACGGATGAAACGAACTCCGGAAAGAAATATGAGGATTGGTATTGCCAATATTGGAGAGGATTGAATTATCTTGAATAGAAGCACACCGGTTGAAAAGAATTTCATGACAACTCCGGTCGATCAAAAGGATTAACATTCCCATAGAAATATGAGAACACCGCTTAGAAAAGATATGACATCACCATTTGACATTGAAGCAACTCGAATAACCATACTCCAACAAAACAAAGGATGAAGCTTGCAAGTTAAGCCAGAAACAAATACATAACCCATTTGCATTTGTTCGAAGGATAATCCTTGGTAACTACTTGAATTCCCACCTAGGAACTCCTGAAATCTTTCTGGTTATGCAATCTGGTCCAACAGATACATGGATAAATTACTGAATAAATCACTCAACTCCTAGCAATAATACTACCCACCTTGTATCACATCCGTCAACACATAACCAGAGAAACCTCGGAAACTCATCTACCTTAGACCCTCATGATCACAACGATACTAAACATGGCAGTACATCTGGACGCTCTCCCAAGTACTGGGTGACGCCAAACTCCTCTCGCCACAAATAGTATTGAAGCAATATCGAACATCCGCGTCCTGAGATACTAAGGAAACTTAACGATAACGGTGTGACAAGAATCCCCTGGAGCTCAACTCCCCGAGTCCAATCCATACAGTCGGGAGGCACCAAGAACAGAATTCCGGTCACATCGGCATCATAGAGGTTCCAAAATACCTGCGTGATCCTAAAATTTTTTTAGTGAAAGGAGGGGTAGAATTAAAATTCCTACCTCAGGATTCCTCACCAGAGCATAGAAGAGGAGTAAAAATAATCCTACTCTCCGATATATAACTAGACTCAAAATAGTTTTCTTTCTAGATAACACACAGCCAAGTTCGATCAATCAAAGGGCTCCTAGGTCGGTACTGCTCTGATACCAACTTGTAACGCCCAAGATGCGATCCTATCCTTATTTTGGCTCGAGGGCTTCGACAGGGATAGAAGCGCATCTCGTCGTTTCGCAAGAATGGATATCATTACAAGTACACGTAAAGAAGAGATGAGTATATGGAATTGGCTTACACTCGCCACAAGCTAAATCAAGATCACATCAATACAACAACATATTCAATCATCATACATAAGAGCAGGGTCCGACTACGGACGAAATCAAACGATAAAATGACATCCATCCTTGCTATCCCAGGCTGCCGGCCTGGAACCCATCCTATGATCAATGAAGAAGAAGAAGAAGAACTCTAAATAGAACAATCATCGTGCTCACGTCAAGGTAACGCTTTACCTGTACCTGCAACTGTTGTTGTAGTAATCTGTGAGCCACGGGGACTCGTCAATCTCATTTCCAAGGGTATCAAGACTAGCAAAGCTTAATGGGTAAGGTATGGTTAAGTGGTGAGGCTGCAGCAAGCACTAAGCATTATTTGAGTGGCTAACTTACGAGTACAAGAATAAGGGGGGTGATCGTCGCATAAACGGACGTGAACTAGTAATGATCACTAAGTGATCCTGAACACCTACTTACGAGTCAAACATAACCCCACCGTGTTCTCTCTCGGTTCGGAAATTCACGAGAAGAGACAGTCACGGTTACGCACACAGTTGGTGTATTTTATTAGAGTTTACTTCAAGTTCTCTATGACCGGGTGTTAAACAAATTTCCAAGTTGCCACATAACCGCGGGCACGGCTCTCATGAAAGATTTAACCCTGCAGGGGTGCTCCAACTCATCCATCACAAACTAACCACAAGCTGCGTTGGAACTCCTCAACCGCGGGATGACCCATAGTATTTGCGGAATTCCGATGGAAAATCTCAACCTCAAGATAGCCCAAAGTGTCCTCGAAATCTCGCACACAAGACGTTCGAGAAAGGTAAAACAAATCCAGCAAGGCCACCCGACGTTACGACAGTCCTGATAGGAGCCGCGTATCTCGTTCTCAGGGCACAACTGGATGAGCACAGCGTACAGTGGCCTGATAGACATCTCCCGAGTTGCCCCGGGTTGGCCCCGCACACGACTCTAGTTTGGACTAACACTCATGAGGAGCACTGGCCCGGAGGTTGATTAATTATCCACTGGGTGATCATGCCCTATGCAAATTTAAAGTTGTTATTAAGCAAATAGTACCAATGTTGGGCCTTGCCAGAAGAGTTTTATTCCAAAACGAAAGTCAAGGGGGTCCCCATAACAACCCCGAGCATGTTAGGAGCGCTCAATATGGAACATAACACCGGTACACAAGTAACTACGGCGGAAAAAGTGGAACAAAACACCGAGCAAAAGGCGAAGCCTTTCATCTTTTACCAAGTATATATGTGCATTAAATTAAATAGCAATAGTATTGTGATATCTCAAAAAAACATCCATGTTTGTCGTGGTTTTATCAACCCGGCAGATGTCCTCATAACAGGACTTAGGTGTGAGGCCATCACCGCTTGGTGGCGACTCGAAGGGGTTAAGCGAGAGAAAGAGTCGGGTTTACCCAGTTCGGCCCCTCCTATGGAGGAAATAGCCTACGTCCTGCTTTTTGTGTATTGGACGAAGAGATCTCGATTACAAGGGTGCGGAATCGCTAACCTAGCTATCGAGAGGTGGTAAATTGAGAGTTTTTGGCATAGTGGCTTGCCTTTATATACAGGTCAAGCCCTA
The DNA here is from genome assembly GCA_039707655.1 of Elymus sibiricus. Classification (NCBI taxonomy): domain Eukaryota; kingdom Viridiplantae; phylum Streptophyta; class Magnoliopsida; order Poales; family Poaceae; genus Elymus; species Elymus sibiricus. The sequence goes on along the minus strand of CM077667.1, from coordinate 315,269,511 downwards.
GGTTTTACAACAGAGTCCGGGTCATAATATGACCCGTGATCCACTACATCTCTAACTTATCTTGCACCATAAGGAAACTTTAACCGGCGTCCTTAGCTTCATGGGCTGCGAGCCGACGTCTTCTGGTATTGGGCCGCTTGGCGTCTTGGGTAGCCGCCACTTCACTCATCTTATATTGAGGACACGGCCCAATCAATCTTGGTTGTAGAGTTGTTGATACGTTTAACCCGAACCAGTATGGCGGGTTACTCCATTAAGTTATATCCCCGACATTAGGCCCCAGATTGACCTGAATTCATTCATGTCAATAGATCTTTCCTTCCTGCGGCGGCTCATATTTGAACTGGTATCTTCAACAGATTTCATAATACTAGCTTGTTTCGATCCCACACTTGTCATTTTCCCAACGTTCATTTATTATGATGTCATCTTTGCTGACCGTTCTTCTTCAAAAGTTATCATAACGTATCCCCTCGAAGACTGCGCCAAATCTAGGTGGGTGCAAAAATCGAGGCGCGCTTGTAGCCACAAATTTACCATGGTCGCTTTGTTTTTCGTGGCGCCGCTTCACTTACTTCCTCTTATAAATAGGCCCCGCTAGACCTCACTGGAACCTTTCCTCATCGTCTTCCTCCTCATGCTTCTCCATTGACTGAACACCAACAAAGCTCCCAGGGCGATTTCGAGGTCTTTCGACTCCACTGTCGGTATCGTCAAGCCCTCTCGCGACCGTCGAAACGAACTCGATCGTCTTCGCCCCTGCTTCGACGCCTTTTGGTATGAATCCCCGCCATTTAGGGTTTTGGTATTTTTCGGTGTTCTTGCCGCCCTCACAGTGTTCATCCGAAACTTCATTAGTAGATCCACATACTAACCGCTCATTGCATTGTTTTCTTTAGGACGTCCTCCGCTCTATTTTCCTTTAAAGTAGATCTAAAACAAACCATCAAGGGTTATCCTTTGGACTGCTGTAGTCTCGGTCGTTCCGTCGGCTAGAACGTATATACCACTGTTTTTCTTCGTTTAATTAGATTCGCCCAGAGAGAAACTTTCATAGAAACCTGTTCGTGACCCAATGTCGCTACTAAGTTGTTAAAGATATCCCTTTGACCTTCTCAAATTTCGCAGGCTCATAACAGTATTTTAATATAGGCGGCTTATAATCTGCTCCGGCTTATTCTTTTTGCTACCCTTGTAGCTACTCGCATAACCCGCCATGACTTCGAAGAACTCCAAGGTTTGCAAGTGGGCAAAAAGCAAAGAGTCCAAGCTTACCCTGGAGAACCTTGTGGATCAGGGCTTTTTGGCGGCTCGAAAGACTATAAAGTGGCGAGCTCCTGAAGAAGAGCCGGCCCCACAGCCACAACTAGGAGAGGTTGTAATATTTACTGATCATTTGCACAGGGGCTTCCGCCCTCCCGGCTCAAAGTTCTTTCGAGACCTCTTGCACTTCTTTAAGCTAAGGTCTCAAGACATCAGTCCAAACTCTATGACAAACATTTGTCAATTCCAAGTGTTATGTGAAGTGTACCTTCAGGTTGAGCCGTCCGTTACTCTATTCAGAGAGTTCTTTTATCTTAATCGTCAAACAGAAACAAAGAACGGTGCTTCCTGCGAGCTTGGTGGCATTTCCATTCAGAAGAGAAAGAAAAACGGCTTCCCAGAATCAAAGCTGGCGAGTCATCCTAAAGGGTGGAACAAAACCTGGTTTTATTGCAGAGATACTTCACCTGAAGGGGAAGATCCCTTGCTGGGTTTCAGATTGGAGAGGCTTGGTAAAATGGAATTCCCGAGTTGGCCAACTGACGAAGAGAGAGTAAATTCGACACCTTTTCATGCAAAACTGAGAGCCCTGACCGCACACGGCCTGACCGGGATAGATCTGATTCGTTGTTGGTTAAAGTGGCGGATCCAACCCATCAGCTTAAGGGACGGCCTGATGTGTGATTATTCGGGTGCCTCAAACGATCCTCAATGGTTTTCCCGTGAAAATCTTACCGGTAGTGTTCTGACCAAGGAAACAAAGAAGTTCTTCTCTGTCTCAAAAGAGTTGTGCAGTGTCACCGGCTTGGGTCCATTTTACCTTCTCAACCCGCCGCCTCAGGTATTAACTATTTCCATTGTCACCTACCCATGCTTCTCTTGACTCGCCATTTGCTCATTATATGTTTTATATATTTGCAGGTGGATTCTAACTTTTGGAAATTTGAACCACAAGCCTCCCTTCCTGCTATGGGAAAAATGAATGCCCCAGTCTCCGTGTCATCTTCGAAGGAGGGATCTGAAATAGAACTTGATTCTCTCAGCCGCCTATTTAATGAACTTGCTGACGCACCTTCTTGTCAGGACGACTCAGAATGCAGCCAAGCCGGCGAAACTGAGGTAACTCCAACTTCCCTCAATCCTTCGGAAATGCATGCTCCTCTGAAACCAAGACAAGCCGTTCGGAAAGTTAAATTATCACACCTAGAAGCTCATATGGCTCCTGAATTTCTTTTGAAGAGCACACAATTTACCGGATCATCAAAACGCAAGACTCGGGATGATGAAGACCCTAGTTTGTCTTATGCACCGCCGGCTCGCAAACCACACCATGAGGTGCCCAATAGTCCAACTGATTCTTGACCTAGAGCCGGCTTGTTTAAACAACCTCTCAGTCCTTCAGATTCCCTTTATCAGGATTCTCCTTCATCGTCAGGCGACTCAAGCGCGTCACAACTTCCCCCTTTCAATGTCAATCGTGGGTAAGCGTTTCATCTTTTGCGAAGTCCGTATTGTATCTTTCATTGTCTTGATCTCAACTTGTGATAACTTTTGTTGCACTAATAATCCAGGGCCAAAGCCGTTGTGTGCAAACGGAAGGGCGAGTCATCCTCTGGGCCGATGAGCCAAGAGACGCCAATTCTACTGAAGATGACTCCAATGGTTGATTCTTCTGTTGAAAAGGAACTTGATGCGAGGGTAGAGCCGGAGGCTACTACTGAGATGCCCAGAATAAATGAGCCGGTTTTGATGGATGTCGCTCCTGAGATTGAGTCATCCCTCTTTCCTTCCAACTCAACTTGCGTAGATGAACTTCTGGCGTCATCTGATCACAACGTTCTAGACGTTGTGTTTGTCAAAGAAAATCCGCAAGCCCCCACTTTTTCCACTTCCTTAGCTAAAATCGTGAGCAAGGATGAATCAACAACTTTGGACAAGGGAAAGGCCAAAATGGAATCCCTGGATTTACCCATACTTGGTGTTGAAGACCTGTACCAGGAGTACTTGACCCGGCTGTCTGAGAGCCGAGAAATTGAAAAGAGCATGATAAATGCTATGAAGGAAAAATATGAGCTAATCTCCTCCTTTACCATTATCTTGCATACTACCATTAGCTTCCAAAGACCAGCATGTTATGATAAGCCGGTTTGATAAAATAACTAAAAGCCTGTAATATCCATGTAGCCCCCAAGGGCCGACTCAACTGCTTGAGACGAGTCGGGTCATTTTAAGATAAAAGAATTTCGATATGTAGCCCCCAAGGACCGACTCATCTTCTTGAGATGAGGCGGGTCTTTTTAAGACTGAAGAAGTTCGACCTGTAGTCCCCAAGGGCTGACTCATCTTCTTGAGATGAGGCGGGTCTTTTTAAGACTGAAGAAGTTCGACCTGTAGCCCCCAAGGGCCGACTCATCTTCTTGAGATGAGGCGGGTATTTTTAAGAATGAAGAAGTTCAACCTGTAGCCCCCAAGGGCCGACTCATCTTCTTGAGATGAGGCGGGTCTTTTTAAGACTAAAGAAGTTCGACCTGTAGCCCCCAAGGTCCGACTCATCTTCTTGAGATGAGGCGGGTCTTTTTAAGACTGAAGAAGTTCGACCTGTAGCCCACAAGGGACGACTCATCTTCTTGAGATGAGGCGGGTCTTTTTAAGACTGAAGAAGTTTGACCTGTAGCCCCCAAGGGACGACTCATCTTCTTGAGATGAGGCGGGTCTTTTTAAGACTGAAGATGTTCGACCTGTAGCCCCCAAGGGCCGACTCATCTTCTTGAGATGAGTCGGGTCTTCTCCATTCTTTAATTTGAAGAGATCTGAATTACATTAGCCCCCAAGTGTCAAGGATATTTGCTTGCAATCTTCTTGAGACTTGTAAACCATAATTGCTGATGTTTTTTTATTTATCCATCAGGGATATTGTGAAGATGCTGAGTCTATTGCCGTGAGACTGCAGAAACGGCTCAAGGAGGAGAGGAGATTGAAAACCGAAGCCGAGTCCATGGCGTCTCACTTTGAAAATTCTGCCCGTGAGGCCAACGAACGTCTAGAACAGATCGTAAAAGTGTTCGAGGCGGAGAAAGCTGTCTTGACCAAACGTGCAGAGAAAGCCGAGAAAAACTTGGGCCCAGCGAAGGAGAAATATGCCACTCTGGTGAAGCAGATCAATGATATGTTGACAGCAATCTTTGGTACGTGTTTTGCCTTGCTTTCATCAATGTGCCGGCTTTGTAGACTTGGTGGCGACTTATTGAACTTTTCTCTTATATGCAGGGCAAAAAAATCACAACCTCTTAGAGCTGCCAATTGTAAAATTGATGACCATTTTCACGTACGTAGAGCAGCTGTTTACGGGCTCCGTATATTCCATCATGGCTGTGAAAAACTTGAAGTATCCTCCGAGAAGTATCAAAGACATGTTGAAACAGATCTCTACGGTACCACAATGGGTGATTGAAACTTGAAAATCGGCGGCTCGTGTGGGAGCGAACATGGCGCTTGCTCGGGCAAAGGCTTATCTGCCAGAATTGGACGTGGAGCAGCTGTAAGGCGGCTTCCCAGAATTTAAACTTGACGGGTCAGCCTTCACTCATGAAGATTACGCCAAGTGTCTTTTGGAGACCCGGCCACTGGCGTCTTTGATAGCCGACGAGGTAGATCTGTCAAGGTATCATCCAGCCTACAATGCTGATAATGAACGCATCAGCGCGCCCAAGGACGAGCCGTCTGACCTGGTGCCGCCTCGCCATAAGACAACCTTTGCTCCTGACATTGACACATCAGCTCTTGTTGAAGGGACTACAAATTTTGAATTTTTGCTCTCAATTCATTGGCAACAGAAAGGCCAGCAGGTTGATGATGACGTCGAGCCGGCAGGGTCAAGTTCAGAGGCGACCGATGATAGATCTTGAAGACAGCTTAGAAGTTGGATGAGTCGCCTCGTCAGACAAGCCCCCTGGTGCAAGACAAACTTTTTGTGAAGGATTATGTGGCTCCACTATGAGCCTGTAATAGGAGTAGTACTCTTCATAACTTTAAATTTGCTTTGTCGTGCCCTCGTGCACGTTTGGTGCCTTTTGCCAGCGCTAAACTCTGATTTGACAAGCTTCTTGTAAATATGCTCATGGCACTATTTACTCCCGCACCTTCCTTGCTTAATTTCTGGCCATTTTTGTCCATAAAGCAAATCTAGATTAAGCCGGCACCATAGCCTGCTCTTTCAAGACGTAAGTCAATTGATTTTTTCCTTCAATAATATGAGGACAGATGATCCGGAAACTGGTCATGATATGAACTCAGGTATGTAACCCGGCCATCCAAATATAAGCCGGTGGCAAGGATAATATTGTACCTGAAAAAACGTAAGCATATATATATAATCCATCTCAATGAGACTCGGAGAAAAAGAGACTGGCTTTCGAGGCTCAAGTCTTGCTTCCATGAAGCGGGCATAATAACCCATGGTTTGTCCTAGCTTTCTGTATGCCGGCTCTCTCATGACACAAGCCAATGTTTTAACCTTAAAAGTTCAGGGTCCAGAAAAAGATTAACTTTCAAGAGTACATGGGGTCATCTGATCGGAGTCGCATCAAACATACAGGCAGGTTTAACCATATTTTAGTGGCGTCTTTGCCGGGTCAAGAGGGTGAGAAAGCTAAACTCGATGAGTTGGAAGCCCCCAAGTGACCTATGATTCAAACAATAAAGACTCATGCTCAATTTATAGGATGAAACGGCAGAGGCCCCGAGTTTCGGGGATGTCGGCTTTATTATATTTGAAAATAAAGAAGTATATACAAAATTTTTCAGGGGGGAAGAATTACAAAAAGGTGAGCCGGTGGCTCCTAAGTGTAATAAGGCCACAGGTGTGCGATATTCCAGGGCCGGGTTGTTTCCTCCTGAGAAGTGTATGAATCCTCTCGTAAGTCGACCAGGTAATACGAACCATTGTTGAGGTTTCTACTGATGACGAAAGGGCGCTCCCAGGGCGGGGAGAGCTTGTGCATCCCCGTTTGGTCTTGAATCAGACGGAGAACTCAGTCGCCTTCTTGAAAGGTACGGCTTCGGACTCTACGGCTATGGTAGCGATGTAGGTCTTGCTGGTATATTGCAGATATGGCCGCTGCTAAGTCACACTCCTCTTCCCAGGCATGCAAGGTGTCTTGACGTGCTTGCTCATTATCCGCCTCAACATAAGCAGTCACCCGAGGCAAGTCATGACGAATATCGCTTGGGAGAACCGCCTCAACCCCGTCAACCAGGAAGAATGGAGTGTATCATGTGGATCTGTTAGGCGTTGTTCGAATACTCCAAAGTACGGAAGGGAGTTCTTCAACCCAACAACCCGGCGTTCGCTCGAGGGGCACCATGAGCCGGGGTTTGATCCCTCTCAAGATCTCTTGGTTGGCTCTTTCAGCTTGCCCGTTGGACTGCGGATGTGCTACCGCTGCTAAGTCGAGCCGGATGTGCTCCCGCTGACAAAATTGCTCCATGGCTCCCTTGGACACATTTCTACCATTGTCAGTAATGATGCTGTGAGGGTAAACGAAGCGGAAAATCAGTTTCTTTAGAAACTTGACCGCGGTCTCCGCGTCGCAATTGCTGACCGGCTCCGCCTCAATCCATTTGGTAAATTTATCAACCGCCACCAGCAAGTGGGTCTCTTTATCGGAGGACGGCTTGAATGGACCAACCATATCTAGCCCCCAGACTGCGAACGGCCTATTAATTGGTATCATGCGCAATTCCTGAGCCGGTACGTGAGCCTGTCGACCAAACTGTTGGCACCCATCACACTTGCGCACAATCTCCTCTGCGTTGGCATGAGCCATCAGCCAATAAAACCCATGCCAAAAAGCGTTGGCAACCAATGACCGTGAGCCGGCATGGTGTCCACAATTGCCAGAGTGGATTTCATTAAGTATTTCCTGGCCTTCTTCAGTAGAAACACATCGTTGAAACACGCCGGTGTTACTTCGGCGATGTAACTCGCCTTTAACGATCGTCATGGACTTCGATCGCCGGATGATTTGACGAGCCTTAACTTCGTCTTCTGGAGCTCTCCTCGGGTCAGGTAAGCCAAATATGGCATAGTCTAATTAGGGGTGACGCGCAGAGCCGCCACCAGCTCTGCCTCCGGGTCAAGGATAGCTATGTCCTCCTCCGACGGTAACTTGACTGAGGGATTGTGAAGGACGTCCAAAAAGACGTTAGGTGGCACCGGTTTTCTCTGGGAGCCAAGCCTAGACAAAGCATCAGCCGCCTCATTGAGCCGGCGGTCTATATGGTCGACCTGATAACCTTGGAAATGACCCGCCACATCAGAGACCGCTCGTCGTTAAGCCTCCATAAGAGGATCCTTAGAGTCCCAAGTCCCTAAAACTTGCTGTGCCACTAGATCTGAGTCGTCCAGACACCTGACCCGGCTAAGATTCATATCTTTGGCTATCTGAAGCCCTTGTAGGAGTGCTTCATACTCCGCTGCATTGTTAGTACACGGGAACATGAGCCGTAAGACATAACAAAATTTGTCACCTTTTCGAGAAGATATCACGACTCCAGCCCCCGAGCCTTCCAGCTGCCTAGACCCGTCGAAGTGTATAGTCCAATACGTGGTATCTGGCCTATACTCTGAGACCTGTATATCTGTCCAATCATTGATGAAATCCACCAATGCTTGAGATTTGATGGCGGTTCAGGGCATGTACTTCAAGTGGTGGTTGTCGGATTTCGGGCTCCGCAAAACCCCAAGAAGTTCGAACACAGGGGCATGTGCGAAGATCCCCTGTAGCCTCGCCCTACCTAGATCGCTACACGATGATTACTATGGCGAACTCGCACGATGACGAGGAAGAAGATGCACATGGTGGTTTACCCAGGTTCGGGCCGCTGCGAAGCGTAATACCCTACTCCTGCTTTGGTGGATTGCCTCTCGAGGAGGTGTGGTGGATGAACTAGTACATTGGTGAGGGGCCTCGCGAGAGTGCCCGAGTGGTGTTCTTGGCTCTCTGCCTTGTCTGTTGTCTCCCTCTGGTTCGTCCCCCATTCTACGGTGCAACCTAGCCTCTATATAGAGCAGTGGACCGGGTCCTCTTCCCTTATCGCAATGGCGGGAAGGGATCCCACAACGGCCAAATTTGAAGGGGGACAGGAGTACATCCCCGCCCTATCCAAAGGTGGTCTTCACCTGCAAAGTGGCTGTCGATGATGCAGAGGTGGGCTTGGCGATGACATCCATCCTGCTGGGCTCGTGGTCGTTGTCTTGTTGCACCGGAATGGAAACCTTTGGGTGGCACTTTGGGAACCCGCGTACGTCCTTGCTCCCTTTGCACCAAAGGGGAAACTGTACCGCCTGGCGCGCTGGCGCCCGCCTATCCTTCCTTGCGTCATCCTTGACTCCTGAGGCTGGGTTCTGCATAGAGCTCTCCGCCGCTCCGGAGGGGGCCTGAGGAGGCCCATTCTTTGCTGGTCTTGGTGTTGTTCTTCCTCGCGAGCCTAGGGTCCTCGCGAGGGCCTTGTCTTGAGTGAAGTCGCGCCAGGCCGTGCTTGGCTGACGAGGTGGGCCATGCCCTGGGCCGCAGGCAGGCAAGTCTGGGTACCCCCGTTCCCAGAACGCCGACAGTAGCCCCCGGGCCCAAGGCGCGCTCGAGCCGGCCTCTGGGTGAAGCCGTTGAGGACGACCCGAAGCGCCGCGGGCCCCAAACGCCTGCGGACCAGGACTGGCGCGCGTCGGGTGCCTGGGCGGTGACGCCCCCGCTCCTCGAGGGTGTCAGGAACTGCCCCAAGTCAAACTGATGTGACATCCGTGTGCAGCGCCGGCCTTCATTGCCCTTCCTTGAATGCTGCTGCTCCCTTGGGTTTCCACTTTTCGGGCCACGCGGACGTGACCCGACAATCGGCAGGCGAGGCGACGCGGGTGGGACTGCGCCGATCGAACCGCCCCGTGGCACCCGAGAGGCGCACGACGCCTGCCCTCACACGACGCTTCGCGGTTGCAGTTACGCCTATAAATCCGCCCCGCCTCTTGGGGGGGGGGGGCATTGCAGTCTCGTGGTGCCTTCTCGCTCCCATTGCTCCACAGAAAAATCCTCTCCTCTTCCTTGCTTCCCCTCTCCCATGGCGTCTGGAGGAAGTGCTGCGGGCGCGGGGAAGCGCACGGGACCATCGGCTGCTTCGTCCCCTTCCGGAGGCAGCAGCAGGGGGCCTTCAGGGCCGGCGCAAGTTCACCGGCGCTAGGCCATGGTCGATGAGTGAGTATTCTGCCGCTTCCTTCCTTCTTGGTTGTCTCGTCCAGTGCGCCGGACCTGATCCTCTCCTTCTTCCAGGGCGCCTGCGGCCAAGAAACGCAGGCTCGGCGAACTCCAGGAGGAGGTGGACGCACTACGGGTCTAGCTGGCGACCGCCGAGGCCGCCTTCCAAGCTGCCCTCAGGAGCGAGGCGGAGGCCAGGGCAGAGCTGGCGTCCCTCCAGGCCTAGGTTAAGGAGGCAGCCGATGCCGTGCAGGCCGCCCAGGAGGAGGCGGCACATGCCAAGATGCTGGAGTCCCTGTGCGCCGAGCAGTACCTCGACATTGCCCGCCGCGCGGCCGGCGTGGTGAGCCGGTTCGTCAGGGAAGCCCCCATGCTGCCGTGCGCGCACGGCGACGGGGGCTATCTCGACTTCTTCCGGAGGGTGGTGGAGGCGCTGGAGACCAGCGTCTCCCGCGTGAACGCGGACAACAAGTCCGACGCACGTGACCTCCTAGACCTCGCCTTGACGCGCGTCTTCTCCAACTTGCGCCGTCACACCCCAGAGCTCGACCTCCAGCGCGTCGGGGAGTGGGTGCCTGACGAGCTCTAGCGGCCCCTCCGGGACGAGGTGCGTCCGCACGTGGAGTTCCTGGTGGAGCGGTTCATCCGGGTGCCCGCCTCTAGCGGGGAGGACGATTCCGGCGCCGAGGCGGCCGGCGGCGCGGGCGGCGACAGTGACTCCTCCTTCTAGGCATCCCCTATTTCCCTTTCATGGTTCCTGTGATCTTTAAGAAAAACTCGGCCCTAGAGGGCGTTAGCCTTTTGCGTATTACCTTCGTCTCCGTCCTTCCTTTTCTTAAACCGCCGGTCACCTGCTTGCCGTGACGTGACTTAGTCTCTTTGCGCGGGGCTTGGCACCGACGCTGCTGCGGCCTGGCGACGGCGGCCGGCTAGGCCCTCACGAGGTGTCCTCTCCTGAGGGGCTACTTGAGGCCGCCGCTCCCCGGGTTCGTGGCCTTGCTGCTCGTCGTGGCAGGGTCCCTCCCCTCGTGCCGTTTTTCCTGATGCCTCGGGCCTTAGGGGTCTCGGTGGCCGTGCGTGGTGGCCCGCAGTACCTACATCCTCGCATTAGTGCGCACAACCCTTATCCTGCCCTCGGGTCGTCATTAGATCAGGAGGCCCTTGCTTGGTTCGGTAGTGTACTTAGCTTGTTGGGCGGTGACGATCTCGTGCGTCGCGAGGCGCGGTTGGGTTGTCCAGATAGTCTGCGATTCCTCCTGGGGTGCTTCCTCCTTGTTTGTGGGACGGTTTGGGGGCCCTTTCGGCACTCTGTGTCTGCAGACCCCAGTCCCGCACATTCCTCGACCACCATAGAGTACGACCGAATCACCAGGACACAACTATGAGGTGAGGCCTCGACACCCTTGAGACCGACCGGATCGCCAGGACGACATCAAGGGGGCGAGGGGCTATATGATCGATAAGGCTCCTGAGGCGCGCTGCTCAGGAGCCCCCTTTGACGCTCAAGCAGCTCTACGTCGGCGGGTCCCAGTCCCGCACATTTCCCGACCACCGTAATGTACGTCCGGATCACCAGGACGCAACTACGAGGTGAGGCCTCGATACCCTTGGTGCCGACCGGATCGCCAGGATGACATCAAGGGGCGAGTGGCTATATGACCGTAAGCTCCTGAGGCGCGTTGCTCAGGAGCCCCCCTTGACGCTCGAGCAACCCCCATTCCGTCCTGCCGGCTGCTGCCTCACGGGGCATTGGAGCCTCCCGAGGCTCCCTACTATGGTGCCGCGCTGTGGTCGCAGCCCCCGAGTGGGGATCGATTGCCACAAGATGCAAGCCCCTAAGGTGACATGGCCTTGCTATCCAGCTCCGAGGCGCCTCGGGGAGGGCCGGAGCGCACGGGCCCTTGCGAAACATCAATCCATAGAAAGAGACTCGAAGACCGGAAAAAGGAGAGAATGATGAGAGAAAAGTCCCCGCCCCTTTTTCATTTTAAAAATAGAGTTCCGAAATTCTCAAACTTCACTCCAAAAAGTGGCAATTCGAACACCAAAAAGAAGCAAGCAACTGCCGCGTCTGGCACCTAGGCTAGTCTTCGTCTTCGTCTTCCCCCAGTGCGGAGCGTAGGGCATCCACGTTGCATGGGCATAGGCATTGGAGGGCAGTGTTGTCCGCCAGCGCGGAGCATGGGGATTCCACATTGTGTGGGAAGAAACCCCTCCGCGTCCTCAGGGGGCTCCAGGCGTATACAGCCCACTCATTATTACATGAGAGTGTCACGGCCGTAGATAGCTGGGCAAGCCCCCAGGCGCACGGCCCGGTTGCTCCCAACTCCGTCAAGAGTTATCCCGTGCATTTCTGCTCGGTTGTGCGCCTCTATGACCCAAACCCGAATGCATTGTTCCCCGCGTAGCCGCAAGATTGCGCTCCCGCGGCCAAAACATGAGCACAATGCATCCGGCGTAGTCATAAAGGTGTTTTGTCGATGAAGCCACCTCGTGAAGCGTCGGGGCGCCGGCCGGACAATGTCATGAGGGCCTCATATGGCCCAGCCTCCTGAGGCTGCGCCGGCGCTCCGGTTGCCGCGGGTGGCCCGCGCAACTTGTGTCTTGCTGCTTCCCCCCCAGGCCATTTGTCCTGAGGCCTCGGGGCTTGGCTCGGTGTTGCTTGCTCGCGAGGGCGACGGCTTGTGCCGTTCCCGCGGGCCCAGGGGCGTCCTCCCTCTTTCTCCCGCTCGCGTTGTCCAGGCCAGGTGCTTCGTCGGTGGGAGCCCCCAGGCCCGGCTCGGGGAGGACGACCAGGGTACCCCCTACTCTTGGGGGGTGTTGGCGCCTGCGGCAGGCGCCTGATCCATCCCACCATCCAGAGGTACGACGTAGCTCGGTACATAAGGCTCTACATAAGGGCCCGGTTCTCCTCCAGAGCCGTCCGGCGGGGCGCCGGGGACGGCCCCTTCGGGCGGCAGCGGCAGGGCCCTGCCCTGTGCATGCAGCCCGCAGACCCTCCTGCGACAAGCCTCAGATCGAAGTTGCTTACCTCTGCCACCGCCGCTGGGTGGGCCGCGTGCTTTTGGGCATGGATTGTTGCCTTGGCGATCCGATGCACCCTCGCCGTGGTTGCCTGTTTGTCCGGACGCCTGCGCCGCCTGCTCCCTGTGCAGATGGCGCGCTCCCGCCTGGTTAACCCAGGCTGTTGACGGTTCGCAGGGTCACGCGGGCACTTGTCGGTGCGCGCATGGGGCGCCCCGTTGTTTCCTCCGAGCGCTCCGTCATCGGGGCCTGGCTGCACCCCGAAACCGGTCACCGGAATTCGGAGGAGAAGGAGCACGGCGAGTGGCGGACCCCGCTCGGGCTCGCCCAGGGCCTGAGGGGGGACGCCGCCGGCGGGCCTGGCGGCAGGCATGGCGAACAAGCCCCCGGCGCCTGATGCCTGCGGCCCTGAAGAAGAGCGAGGAGCCATGGCCCTCCGCGCGACGTTGACCAGCTCTGCGATGTGGTCGGCCCATGCGTCGAAGCCCCCGTGCGTCGGGCGGTGGCCAAGCATCTCGCTTGCCATCAGCAACGCATCGTGCGCGTCGAGGTCTCTCACGTAGGTGCAGCGCGATGTCGGTGCCGGGGACGCCGCCCGGCCGCCGTGCGCTTGGCTGGCGCGAGGGGCGACGACGGTAGAGACGACACTGGCGGCTTGATACTGACCGCCCAGCGTTGCGCCGCTGGGGCGTGGGTCTCGGTCTATAGCGGCGGGGTTGGTGAAGACGGACCCGTCATGGTCGGAGGAAGTTTGTCGGGCGCTGGCCATCGGAGCGGTGCGGCGAGGGAGGAGCGAGGCTACGAGGAAGATTTCGACACGCACCCTACCTGGCGTGCCAAATGTCGGATTTCGGGCTCCGCAAATACCCAAGAAGTTCGAACACAGGGGCATGTGCGAAGATCCCCTGCAGCCACGCCCTACCTAGCTCGCTACATGATGATTACTACGGCGAACTCGCACGATGACGAGGAAGAAGATGCACACGGTGGTTTACCCAGGTTCGGGCCACTGCGAAGCGTAATACCCTACTCCTGCTTTGGTGGATTGCCTCTCGAGGAGGTGTGGTGGATCAACTGGTACAGTGGTGAGGGGCCTCGCGAGAGTGCCCGAGTGGTGTTCTTGGCTCTCTGCCTTGTCTGTTGTCTCCCTCTGGTTCGTCCCCCATTCTACGGTGCAACCTAGCCTCTATATAGAGCAGTGGCCCGGGTCCTCTTCCCTTATCGCAATGGCGGGAAGGGATCCCACAACGACCAAATTTGAAGGGGGACAGGAGTACATCCCCGCCCTGTCCAAAGGTGGTCTTCGCCTGCAAAGTGGTTGTCGATGATGCAGAGGTGGGCTCGGCGATGACATCCGTCCTGCTGGGCTCGTGGTCGTGGTCTTGTTGCACCAGAATGGAAACCTTTGGGTGGCACTTTGGGAACCCGCGTACGTCCTTGCTCCGTTTGCACCAAAGGGGAAACTGTACCGCCTGGCGCGTTGGCGCCCGCCTGTCCTTCCTTGCGTCATCCTTGACTCCTGAGGCCGGGTTCTGCATAGAGCTCTCCACTGCTCCGGAGGGGGCCTAAGGAGGCCCATTCTTTGCTGGTCTTGATGTTGTTCTTCCTCGCGAGCCTAGGGTCCTCGCGAGGGCCTTGTCTTGAGTGAAGTCGCGCCAGGCCATGCTTGGCTGACGAGGTGGGCCATGCCCTGGGCCGCAGGCAGGCAAGTCTGGGTACCCCCGTTCCCAGAACACCGACAGTGGTCACGAAGCTCAATGGCCCACTTGGCTATTCTGCCCGTGGCCTCTCGGTTTTGTATGATATCACCAAGAGGTGCTGAACTAACCACAATTATCGGGTGTTCCCAGAAATAATGCTTCAACTTCCGGCTCGCCATGAAGATCCCAAAAACCAGCTTCTGCCAGTGTGGGTAATGCTGTTTAGATAAGGTTAAGACTTCGCTGACGAAATAAACCGGATGGTGAACCGGATATTCCTTTCCCTCTGCTTTCCACTCGACCACAACCGTGACACTTACTACCTTGGAGTTGGCAACAATGTACAGGAGCATGGGCTCTTTTTCCATGGGAGCAGCTAAGACGGACGGGTTAACAAGTTGTTGCTTGAGTGCTTCAAAATCTCTATCGGCTTCGTCCGTCCACTTGAAATCGCCCGATTTCTTCAATAACTGGTAAAAAGGGGTCGCCTTCTCCCCCAGGCGGCTTATGAACTGGCTTAAAGCTGTGATGCGTCCTGTGAGCCGCTGAACTTGATTCACGTTTGCCGGCTGGGATAATGATGTCACGGCCTTGATCTTGTCCGGATTGGCCTCAATGCCTCGCTCAGAGACCAGAAACCCTAACAACTTGCCCGCAGGAGCGCCAAAAACACACTTTACCGGGTTAAGCTTCAACTTGTATACTCGAAGATTGTCAAAGGTTTCCTTGATGTCATCCAGTAGTGTTTCTTTCTTCTGAGATTTCACCACGATGTCATCAACATATGCATGAACATTACGCCCGATCTGCGGCTTGAGGCAATTCTGGACACAGCGCTGGTAAGTCGCCCAAGCGCTCTTGAGCCCAAAAGGCATAGAGACATAGCAAAAAGCCCCAAAGGGAGTGATAAAAGCCATCTTATCTTGGTCCTCAATAGCCATCTTGATCTGATGGTACCCAGAGTATGCATCCAAAAAGCATAAATGCACACAACCCGCTGTAGAATCGATGATCTGATCAATACGCAGAAGGCCAAAAGGATCCTTGGGACAGGCTTTGTTGAGGTCTGTGTAGTCGACACACATGCGCCAGGTGCCATTCTTCTTCAAAACCAGCACCGGGTTAGCCAACCACTCAGGATGAAAAACTTCCACAATGAACCCGGCAGCTAGGAGCCAGGCCACTTCTTCTCCAATGGCCTTGCGTCTCTCCTCATTGAAATGACAGAGGTACTGGCGCACTGGTTTCATCTTGGGATCTACGTTAAGGTGGTGCTCAGCAAGTTCTCTCGGGACTCCAGGCATGTCAGATGGCTTCCATGCAAAGATGTCCTGATTCTCACAGATGAACTTGATGAGCGCGCTTTCCTATTTGGGACCCAAGCCAGTCCCAATGGTGAACAGCTTGGACGAGTCGCCTGGGGTGAAGTCGACCTGCTTCGTATCTTCAGTCGGCTTGAACTTGAGCTCGGGTTCTGACTCAGTATTGGGCTTCTTGAGCGGGCTCATATCAGCCGGGTCAACATTGGCAGTGTAGAACTTCAACTCCTCCGCGGCACAAGCTGACTCAGCGTAGGCCGCGTCTCCTTCCTCACACTCCTGGGCTATCTTTTGGCTTCCGTCCACGGTTATGGTCCCTTTAAGTCCTAGCATCTTGAGCTTGAGATATACATAACTCGGGCGGGCCATGAAACGAGCGTAAGCTGGCCGCCCAAAAAGAGCATGATAAGGGCTTTTGATCTTGACCACTTCAAACATCAATGACTCGCACATGTAGTTAGACTCATCTCCAAAGGCCACATCGAGCTTAATCCGCCCAATTGGATAATCCGACTTTCTAGGGACGATCCCATGGAAAACTGTCGTTGAAGGAAGCAACGTGCTCTCTGACAGATTCATTCGACGGAACGTCTCATAGTACAATATGTTTATGCTGCTGCCTCCATCCATGAGAACCTTGGACAAAGTGTATCCTCCAACCTGCGGTGCCACCACCAACGCCAAATCGCCTGGATTGTCAACCCGGGGGGATGATCCTCTCTGCTCCAGGTGATCACGTGCTTGGACCAGTTAAGGTACCTAGGGATAGCTGGCTAAGCCATATTGACAGCCCTGCTCTTAACTTTGCTGTCCCGCTTGCAGGTATTGGTGGTGAACACGTGGTATTGGCCACAACTTAGCTACCTCGGATTCTTCTGAAAAATACCTGGCACATCATGCCGCCGGAGCTCCTTCCCTGAGTCGCAGTGCGCTTCATCAGAGCCGCCAAGGGCTCCGGACGTAAGTGGTGGCTGCGTCGCCGTGCTTACCATACCATGAGCCGGGACCTGTTGAGGGGGATAACGACGCTCCTCGCGAGTCTCCACTCCGAGCGAGACTCCAAGTTTAGAACCTGAGTTGATGACGATCGCTTCTTCGATGGCTGGCTCGTCTAGAGGACCGACCCGCCGAGAAGACCCTATAGCATCATGGCTTCGGCTGGCTCGACGCCGGCCGAAGAGTACGCCGATCCAGCTCGACGATGTTGGAGCAGATGTCCAGCTTAGGCACCATCGCGCCAATCTTGCCGATGAAGACTTGGATCTTGCCGAAGGGGACCCAGTAACCATAGTCAACCGAGTCGGCGTCGGGGCCCCAGCCAGAATCATCGATATAGATCTTGCCGCGGCGGCTTTTGGTCATGGGACCGACCACATAACTCCCGAACCCTGGAAGGGCTCCCTTCGAGAACTCAACTCCACCAGGCGAGAGCCCCACGGTGGGCGCCAACTGTCGTGGTTTTATCAACCCGGCAGATGTCCTCGTAACAGGACTTAGGTGTGAGGCCATCGCCGCTTGGTGGCGACTAGAAGGGGTTAAGCGAGAGAAAGAGTCGGGTTTACCCAGGTTCGGCCCCTCCTATGGAGGAAATAACCTACATCCTGCTTTTTGTGTATTGGATGAATAGATCTCGATTACAAGGGTGCGGAATCGCTAACCTAGCTATCGAGAGGTGATAACTTGAGAGTTTTTGGCCTAGGGTCTTGCCTTTATATACAGGTCAAGCCCTAGGTTTTACAACAGAGTCCGGGTCATAATATGACCCGTGATCCACGACATCTCTAACTTATCTTGCAGCTTAAGGAAACTTTAACCGGCGTCCTTAGCTTCATGGGCTGCGAGCCGCCGTCTTCTGGTATTGGGCCGCTTGGCGTCTTGGTTAGCCGCCACTTCACTCATCTTATATTGAGGACACGGCCCAATCAATCTTGGTTGTAGAGTTGTTGATACATTTAACCCGGCCCAGTATGGCGGGTTACTCCATGAAGTTATATCCCCGACAATGTTGGCACATGGAAACAATTGCACCTACAATTAGCAACGCTATAAGAAGGGATGAGCAAGCGGTAACATAGCCAAACAATGGTTTGCTGGGATGTGGAGGATTAGAGGCTTATCATGGCATTTGGGAGGCTTGACAAATAGTGGTAGGTAGCGAGACATAGCGATAGAAACGAGACAACAAGCATGGCAATGATAGCACTGGTATCCAGGGAAATGGTCATCTTGCCCGAGATCCCGCATGGAAGAAGAACGAATCCATGAAGAAGACGATCCAACGTAGTCGAACGAATCCTCACACTCCGAACGCTTTCGGAACTCTATCGAGAAGAAGCAATCCAGAAACAACAATAAGCACATGATAAACACCACAACATATGCACACAGGATGCACAAACAAATATGATGCATGCCAAGTTTAAATATGCAAGACATGGCAAGAAGCAACAATCAAACACTACAAATTAAGTGAAGTTCAATATGCAACGAGTTGCATATTGACGAAACTCCACATTTGAATTACATAGTTCTCACCCGTTTAGGTACACGACAATATTAAATGTTGTAAACATGGCAAGAGGTGAAGCATAAATAAACTATCTATCTAGGCATCTTAAATGAGGTCGGAAACAACTTATAATATTTCTGAAGTGACCCCATATGTTAATTTCGAAATTGGTCCAGATCTGAACTAACCATATTTATATTTATTAAATGGGAAAATAAATTAGACCATGTGATTCTACACGTCATTCTAGTCGATTTACATATATGGATCATCTAAAACGAAGCTACGGTCTAAAAGTTATGACAAACACAAGGTGAATATGCCATGAATGCAAAATGCATGCAAACGAACACCACAAACATGTTAAATCATGGATGCAACAAGATATTATGAAACTACATGTAATTCTAAGCAAGTTTCATATATGACATGTTCAAAACGGAGCTACGTTTCAAGAATAACAAGCAACACAAGTTATAGACTTAATCTGCCCAAAACAGCGACATGACATTTTGCACACACGAAAACAATAAGCTACAGGATTCTACAATTGACAAACAAGACATGGGATTGTATCCTACATGATGCACAACAATTCATATCATCACAGCAAATTGAGTAGCAGCATGGATCACTAGGAAATAAGCTCACAAGATGGCAATATGTAGGATCACTAGAAGTGTGTGTCTAGAGGGGGGGTGAATAGACTACTAGCAGGAATTTAAAACCTAACCTTTTCCCAAGTTAATTGGTTGGCAGATTTTAAAAATTATAGCAAGTCTAGCACAGCCTACACATGCATGTCAACAAGTATGGCAGCGAAAAGTAAAGACATTGCACATGGAATCACATGGAAAGTAAAGTTGAGATAGGGAGATCAAACGCATGAGGGACACGAAGATTTTTCCCATGGTTCCGATAGGTGGTGCTATCGTACGTCCACGTTTATGGAGTCTTCAACCCACGGAGGGTAACGGTCGCGAGAGTCCACGGAGGGCTCCACCCATAAGGGTCCACGAAGTAGCAACCTTGACTATTCCATAACGGCTTCCGTCCACGAAGGACTAGCCTCACTATGGGTAGATCTTCACGAAGTAGGCGATCTCCTTGCCCGTACAAACTTCTTGGTTCAACTCCACAACACGAAGTAGGAGGCTCCCAAGCGACACCTAACCAATCTAGGAGGCACCACCCTCCAAAAGGTAATAGGCTTGGTAATGTCGATGAACTCCTTGTTGTTGTGCTTCAAGATGATAGACTCCTCAACACACAATCACTCTCTCACAGATTTGGCTTGGTAGAAGAAGTTGATTTGGTGGAAAGCAACTTGGGGAGGCTAGAGATCAAGATTCATATGGATAGGGTGGAATGGCTTGATCTCAACACATGAGTAGGTGGCTCTCTCTCAGAAAATTGGATGGGGCAAGTATGGAATAGTTCTGAGTGCTTCTCTTTCGAGTTGGTGGTGGTGAAGGGGTATATATAGGCATCCCCAAAGTGACCAACTCGGTGACACCGATGTGTGAATCTCGGTGGTACCGAAGTGACCAAAAGGCAGTAACTTTTGAATCTCGGTGAGACCGATATATAAATTTCGATGGTACCAATTAGGTGACCAACGGTCAGATTGCGCAACTCGGTGATGCTGATCTAGAAAACTCGGTGGTACCGATTTTGTGAATCGAGGTAATAGAAAGTTGGCAACCCAAACTCGGTGGCACCGAAGTGGAATCGGTTGCACCAATGTGCTAGGGTTTGGCATGGGTCTGTCTGAGTTTGGGAATTGGTGGCACCGAGTGGGAAGTGTTGGTTGCACCGATTTTGGATATTTGACTTTGGACAGACTTTTGTGGAAGATCTTGTGGGTGTTTTTGGTGACTATCTCTTGTGCACGTGGAGCATCTTGTTCACCAACAGTACCTTACCCCCTTTTAATAGTATTGGCTTTCCTATGGACTCAAAGTGATTTCTCACAAATTAAAATGTAGAGTCCTCTTGCTTGAAGCTTTGCCAATCCATTTCCTTGCATCTTGGGGTATCTCCACAATCCTTTTTCCAACCCTCTCTCTGGACTTTATCTGAAATACACTAGGTAAAAGTATTAGTCCAAGAGACAATGTATGTTGTCATGAATTATCAAAACCACCAAGGGAGCATATGTGCTTTCAATCTCCCCCTTTTTGGTAATTGATGACAACATACAATCAAAGCTTCAAATAAAGATATGCATAGATATTATGAAGACTTTGAGAGACACATGACTTAGACTTGCTCCCCCTAAATGTGTGCAATTCCTTTAAAGGATAGTTGCTTTGGAATGCATGGACACACATGTAGTGGAAAGGATAATATGAGTCATGTGTATCTTGGCTATATGTATCAAATATATATGAATGAGATGTATCTTTGTTCAAGACTTCACTCTTGCAAACAATATGTGCAAGAAGCAAGAGATCATCTTGATCAAAGATATGATGCATATACTTACCTTGAGTTCTTGAGCATTCTAGTAGTAGAAACACACTTGAGAAAACAATGTTAGTAAACACAAGAGTATTCTACCAATCAAAAAACAATAGAGCTCAATAGTACCAAGATATGGAGAACATATAGAAGATAGTATTCTTTAAGATTGATATGTCTCCAAGATCATTTAGAACTTTCTCCCCTTAGATATGAAAATAGTAGATCATCCTCTCCCCCTGAATCTTAGCATGTAGATATTGGGATTGGATAGGGTGAGAAAAGTCTAACATGAGTAGTCGAATGAAATAAACATATTTTTCTCCAAACATATTTTTCTCCCCCTACTTTGGTATTCTCCCCTTGTCCATATAAGTGTAATTTTGATATTCACCTCTCCCCCTTGATTATATCTCCCCCTTTGCATTGAAGCATGTATCTCCCCCTTTAGCTTTGAAGCTTTGGTATTTCTCCCCCTTTGGCATTAAGTTCCAAAAAGGTCATACACAGGGTCAGATGCAGGGATCATTGATTAAGAAGGGATCCTTGAGAACAAGGGTCATAGAATGTAGGGTTCACAGAATATGAAAATTAGAGAGCATAAAATTGAGGGAATCATGGAAATTTATTTCTCGCTTTTTCACTGATAGCTTGTAGGTCTTCTCCTCCTTTGAGTTAGGGATCCTTGAATAAAATTTCTCCCCCCCTTTTTATTATGAAGGGATCATCGAAGAAATGAAAATATTACAATGGGATCACTAAGGAAACAAAGATTTACTGACAAGAACACAGACTGGAGAAGATATCAAATCGGTGGCTCCAAGAGAAACAAGTCGGTGGAACCGAGATGTTGTTATGCAGCCTGTCTGCATAATCGGTGGAACCGAGTCATTTGTATCGGAGGCTCCGAGGGCTAAACAGAAACTTGGCAATGTTTGAGAGACTTGCAAATTTTGGAAAGCTTGTAACAAAATGTCAAAAGGATCTTCAAAGGAAATGCAAAAGACTTTACAAAGAGATATCAACTAGAAAAGATTTGAGTGGTTCCAAAAAATCTTGCAAATAGAGAATGAACCAAACAAGATACTTAACTAGATGATGGGCGGTGACTAGGTCACCTATATTAGAGTATATTGACTTAGGAGCCAAGCAAGAATACTTGATCATAGGTCATACTCATCATTAAGCTCAAAATGGGGTTACCATTTATCGATTAAGCATTTTAATGTTTTCATCTCACTTGAGTTGCTTTAGCTCATGACTTGGAGTAAAGCCTTTTCAAGGATATGAGTACATACCTTTGAGTGATGTTGATGATGTGGCTTGTAGGTGAACTTGTTGAGGATGCTTGAGGTTGATGAAGATCATCTTGATTTGGGAGCAATCCTTCTTGTTTTAGTACACTTGTCACCTACATAGGTTAGTCAAGCAAGGAAGAACAATATATATATCCATTTGACAGGATACCAATTTTGAAATTCAAATATATGTCAAGGATATGTTTTTGTTGTCTTCTTCCTTCCATCATCAAGAGAGGTTGTGGATACTTGGTCATGACAAGATTGCTTATGATTGGAGTTGATGGCAATCTTGTGGAATAAAGTTCTTCCAAGTACCTACAAAAGGTTAGATGCAATACAAGGGAGCATAGAATTCCATGGCATGAGATAACATGTTAAGAGTATCATGGAAGTATCAAGAAAGCTCATCCCCTCGCATGCATTCGAGTGAGCTTAGCTCAAGTTTAAAGCATCAATGATGTTCAACTCACTCCTCAAATAACAAAACACTTTCTCATCAAGTGGCTTAGTAAAGATGTCGGCCAATTGCTTGTTGGTACGAACATGCTTAAGGTCAATATCTCCTTTGGCAACATGATCACGAATGAAATGATGTCGAACTTGAATATGCTTAGTTCGAGAATGTTGCACAGGATTATGACCAATTTTAATAGTACTTTCATTGTCGCAAAGTAATGGAACATTTTTCACATGGATTCCATAATCCTTAAGCATTTGTGTCATCCATAGTAATTGTGCACAATACGATCCGGCAGCAATATACTCAGCTTCAGGAGTAGATAGAGATACCGAGTTTTGTTTCTTGGAGGACCAAGATACCAGAGATCTACCAAGAAATTGACATGTACCCGAGGTGGATTTTCTATCAACCTTGTCACCGGCATAGTCCGAATTGGAATAGCCAACAAGGTTAAAGGAAGATCCCTTGGGATACCAAATGCCAAAGTTTGGTGTTTGTATCAAATATCTCACAATACGTTTTACGGCCAAAAGATGACACTCTTTAGGTGCAGCTTGATATCTAGCACACATGCAAACACTAAGCATAATATTGGGACGGGAGGCACATAAATATAGCAATGAACCAATCATAGATCGATAAACTTTTTGATCAACCGGTTCGTCCTCCTTGGTAAGGTCAACATGTCCACTAGTAGGCATAGGAGTTTTCATACCTTTACACTCTTGCATGTTGAACTTCTTGATCAAGTCCTTGGTATGCTTGGTTTGAGAGATGAAAGTTCCTTCTCTTGTTTGCTTGATTTGCAAACCAAGAAAGAATTTCAACTCACACATCATGGACATCTCATACTTCTCGGACATCAACCTTCCAAATCTTTCACTAAATTGTGGGTTAGTAGATCCGAAGATAATATCATCCACATAGATTTGGCACACAAATAATTCACCATTAACTCTCTTAGTGAATAAGGTTGCGTCAATTTTACCAATTTCAAAACCTTTTTCGATGAGAAACTTCGTTAAGCATTTATACCAAGCACGAGGGGCTTGTTTAAGACCATAGAGGCCTTTACGAAGCTTGTAAACATGATTAGGTTTCTTAGGATTCACAAAACCAGGTGGTTGCTTAACATAGACCTCTTCTTCAATCTCACCATTTAAAAAGGCACTTTTAATGTCCATTTGATAAAGCGTGATATCATGGTGATTAGCATAAGCAAGAAGAATGCGAATAGCTTCAAGTCTAGCGACGGAGTCATAGGTCTCACCGTAGTCCATACCTTTGACTTGCGTATATCCTTGGGCTACGAGACGCGCCTTGTTGCGTACAACTTGACCGTCTTCATCTTGCTTGTTCCGAAACACCCATTTGGTTCCGACGATGTTGTGCTCGTCCTTGGGCTTCTCCACGAGTGTCCACACTTCATTCCTCTCGACGTTGTGAAGCTCTTCATGCATGGCATTCACCCAATCCGGGTCTTCAAGATCTTGTTCTACCTTCAAGGGTTCAATGCTAGAGATGAAAGAATAATGCTCACAAAAATTAGCTAAGCGAGTTTTAGAGCGAATGATTCTCCCGGTTTGTATGTCACCAAAGATTTGGTTTAGAGGATGATTCTTGGTCACTCTTGCTCGAACTCGGGGTAGCTTCGGCTTGTTGGATGGTGGAGCTTCTTCATCATCATCTTCTTCATCTTCGTTGTTGTTGAAGGTGTCGTTTCCTTGAGGTGGTGGTGAAGGAGGTTGTGGTGGATCTTCATGATGTACTTCCTCCTCCTCATCTTCTTGTCGTGTGCCTCTTGTGGATGCCTCCATGTCATGTTGAGGTTCACCTTGACGTGAAGTAGGGGCTTCCACTTGAGTTGACGAAGTACTTTCCTTCACCTCCATGGGACGAATCTTGCCGATGGACAAGTCTTGGATAGCTTCCGAAGGGTCCTTATCTCCTACATCATTTGGCAATTGTTCGACTTGCGAACCATTAGATTCATCAAACTTCACATCTACCGTTTATTCAACTTTTCGTGTGAAGTTGTTGTAGACACGGTAAGTGTGAGAGTTCGATCCATAACCAAGTAGGAATCCTTCATGAGATTTAGGAGCAAATTTAGTGCGACGATGCTTATCAAGAATGTAGCACTTTGAGCCGAATACCCGAAAGTATCCAACTTGGGGTTTGATACCGGTGAGTAGCTCGTATGCCGTTTTACCGAGAAGCTTGTGCAAGTAGAGTCGGTTTGTGGCATGACATGCTGTTTCCACGGCTTCTGCCCAAAAGTGTCTTGGCGTCTTGTATTCGTCAAGCATCGTTCTTGCCATCTCAATAAGAGTTCGGTTCTTCCTCTCAACAACTCCATTTTGTTGAGGTGTGTACGTAGCCGAGAACTCATGTGAAACACCTTCTTCGTCAAGAAAGGTATCTACATGGGTGTTCTTGAACTCCAATCCGTTATCGCTCCGAACCTTCTTGATGTTCACTTCAAACTGATTTTGCGCTTTGCGAGCGAAGTTCTTGAAGATCTTTTGTACCTGCGACTTATCATCAAGCAAGAATACCCACGTAAATCTAGAAAAATCATCAACTATAACTAGACCATAGGAATTTCCACCGAGACTCTTGTAAGCATTGGGACCAAAAAGATCCATGTGAAGCAACTCGAGTGGTCTCCTAGTAGTCATGATATTCTTTACGGGATGACTTCCACCTACTTGCTTTCCAGCTTGACAAGCACTACAAAGTCTATCCTTGTCAAAGATAACATCTTTAACACCAAGTATATGATCACCTTTGATAAGCTTGTCTAGATTACGCATGCCAACATGTCCTAGTCTTCTATGCCAAAGCCAACCTTTAGAAGATTTTGCAATAAGACAAGTACGAGGTTTCAATCTCTTAGTGAAATTGACAATGTATAGATCACCTCTACAGAAACCAGTAAAGACCATGTTATGATTATCTTGTCGAAACACTTGGCAATCTACTTTCGTGAATAGCACATTAAAACTAAAGTCGGCAAGTCTAGATACGGAAAGAAGATTGTAGCCAAGGGATTCAACAAGCATGACATTTTGAATAGAGCTATCATGGGATATGGCCACTTTACCAAGACCAAGTACCTTACCCATGGAGTTGTCTCCAAATGTTACGTACCTTCGCGGTCTATGGTTTGGTGTGATCTCTTCAAACATTTCTCTATCTCCGGTCATATGATCGGTGCATCCACTATCGAGAATCCATTCTTTTCCTCCGGACATGTAATCCTTGAAGTTTTCCATGAGACTTAGATTCTTCATGATCTTCTCATGCTCGATGTCAAACAACTCATCTTCATCATAGTAGCCATGTTCCACATTGTCATCATCAAGTGGGAAATCCTCGTCACAAGGAACAAGAGATTCGTTAGGGTTGTGATCATGACAATGTTCAAGATTATGAATTCGAATGGCTTCTACAATGATGTTGTTGATAGTTATGACATCTCCTTTAGCACGCATGAGGTCTCTAAGCTCAAATAGATAGTCATCAAACTTGGGATCACTAGGCATCATTTTGTGAAAGACAATAGTCTTATGAAGAATTTCATCAAGATTACTCAATTAATAACTTGGATATCGTTTCTCCAAGTCATTCCACAAAGTATAAGCACATTCAAAATTCTTCATTTGATTAAGCACAATCCTAGGCAATCCTCTAACGATAAGATTAACAGTTCTAAGATTGCATAGCATATCAATTTCCTCTTCATGCGTGGGATGTAAAGGATCAATGGGAGGTACATAGGGGTTCTTAACATACTTTCTCAAATGAAATTCATTGAATAGCTCAAGCATCTTATATTTCCATTGACTATAGTACTCCCCATCAAGAATAGGCACTCTACAACTCAAACTTCCCGAACTAGACACATCCATCTTCCTCCACGGCGATGAATCCGTAGCAATGGAGACCAATGCTCTGATACCACTTGTAGGATCACTGGAAGTGTGTGTCTAGAGGGGGGGGGTGAATAGACTACTAATAGGAATTTAAAACCTAACCTTTTCCCAAGTTAATTGGTTGGCAGATTTTAACAATTATAGCAAGTCTAGCACACCCTACACATGCATGTCAACAAGTATGGCAGCGGAAAGTAAAGACATTGCACATGGAATCACATGGAAAGTAAAGTTGAGATAGGGAGATCAAACACATGAGGGACACGAAGATTTTTCCCATGGTTCCGATAGGTGGTGCTATCGTACGTCCACGTTTATGGAGTCTTCAACCCACGGAGGGTAACGGTCGCGAGAGTCCACGGAGGGCTCCACCCATAAGTGTAACATCCCAAATTTTGGAATGTTATATTAATTACTAGAAAGATTGAATGTTTGTTTGAGTGACTGAATTTGAGTGAAAATTTGAAACTTTTGAAACTTTTGAATGAGAGGGAATAAAATGAGTTTCCCCTTTGTTTTTGATTTCAAATACATCCAATTCAAATCAATGAGAGAAGATGACATGACTTCTTCAATACGATGTATTTGAAATTTTGGATTTTGAAAACTACTTTGAATCCATTTCATATTTGGCTCTATTTTAAAAGTTTGAATGAATTCAAACTCCCCTGCCTAAATTTAAAAATTTGAGATGAGGAACATGACCCTCCAAACCAGAGGTATTTTTGTGATTTATTTGAACCTTAAAACCCATGGGATTATTTGATAATTATTTGCAAAAAGAAATAAAACCAATTTAGGTATTTTCTGAAAAATATTTTTTTAAAAAGTATTTATTTTGGCCGTGGAAAAATGTCCCTCATGTTGCATTTATTTTTCTGATAATTTTTATATATAATACTCCCATACTTGACTTTATATTTATTTCCTATTTTTAGTTTTCTTTCCTGATTTTAAATAAAAGGAAAATGTTTTATAAAAAGGAAAAAAATCCGTTTTATTAGGAAACCCCGAAGCCCAATAGGAATAGTGTCGGCACAGGATTCCCTGCGCCAGATCCGAATCTTTTCGGATCAGCCACCGATCGCCCGCGCAACTCCTCGCGCTCGCTGACAGCGGGGCCCACGCCCGACCGCCTCCTCACCTCGGTCATCCCCTTCCTTCTTACTCCCATCTTTCCTTCGCCGGCGACCGCCTCGAATCCGACGGGATCTCAACGATCCCCTTCCCTCCGAGCACCCCTGACCCCAGGGCTATAAAAGCCGGGAGCCCCGCACCCCGTTTCGCCCGAATCCCGCTCGCCCGACCCTCTCCTCTCGCCGCAATCTCTTGCCGGAGTCCCGAGCCGCCGCTGCGCCATTGTCGCTCCCCCGCTCACCTCCGTCGCCCCCAACCATCGCCGTGACCACCATCGCCACCATCGTCACCGTCCGCGCCTCCCCGTGCACTCGCCTGAGCTCCAGAGACACCGGAGTGAGCTCCCCGTCGACCACCCGAGCGCCGCCGCCGCCCCGAAGCTCGCCATCGTCACCCCGTCGTCACCGAGCTCGCCTTCGACCACCTCTGGATGCGCCGTTCACCGCCGCATCTACTGGAGCTCTTGCCGTCATCGGAGACCCGCCGGGGAGCTCACCAGCATCAACCCCGAGCAGCCGCCGCCGTCGGACATCGCCGGAGAATCCCTCCGCCCACTGTAAGTCACCGGCGACGCCATCCACCGTCCGATTTAGATCCAACGTACCGTAATAGATCACTTAAGCAGCGAAACGTTTTCTTTAAACGTTCGGCCGTCCTCTCGTTTAGCCCTCGCACGCACGTGCCGTAGCCAATCAGGAGACGCCACGTAGCCCCTGTCCGTTAGTTCTGTTTTTATTTTTTTTCTGTTTTAATTTCAATTCCAGAATATATTCTGATTTTGTTTTTGCTCTATCTTTTATGTTTTTAATTATTTTTGAGTGATTCTTTTTTGCATTGTGTCACAAATTTTAGCTAGTTTCTGTATATATAAAATTTGACCATATTTGAATATTTTAAATTCAGATTCAAACAGATTTGAATTCAAACTTGTTTTTCTTATAACTTGAGTTTAAAAATATTTTTTTGAGTGAATCTTTTTGCTACTGGTCACTAGTGACTTTGTTTATCAGTAGGAACAATGTGGGAATTTTTAGCATAATTAAATTAGGGTTTCAAGCAAAACAGATTCTGTTTTAATTCTTTTTAGGTTCATTTCTATTTCTTTTGTTTTTATAGTTTTAAATTTATTTTCTTTTATATTAGTTGACAAGTTTTACCTTGTTTTATGTTAGTTAGAAGTAGTATTTCAACCAAGTTTATTTCTATGTTGTTTATTCTTTTTGTTTGCATGAAATCAATTCTAGTTCAGTTATAACTTGCAATTGATTTTCATTGCTAGATTGATTTCCTATTTGAAAATATTTTTATAAAGTGTTTTTTTGGTTTTACTTTCTGTTAGCTTAGTTGTTTTATATTTTTATTTCTGTTATTTTTATTATCTTAGTGTTTTCTTTGCTGTTATGTTCTATTAGTTAGAAAACTCATATTGTTTAGTGTGTTGTTTTCATAGTTCTTAGTTGTTCTTCAAAAGTAATTCTTTTGCTAGTAAAAATATTTGATAAATGCCTTTGTTAGATTTTGCTTTGTTATTGTTTTGTTGCTGTTGAAAATAGTTTATTGGTAGGGAAAACTATTCTTGGTTGTTTTGATGAACTTTTGTGTTGTAACTTTTGTCGTAAGTATTTCCTTCATCACAACACTTTTGTGTTTTGTTTTTGTGTTGCTCTTTGATTATTAGTATTGATTGCTAGTATGATTGCTTATATGAGTGCAATGTTTGATTATATAGATTTTCATCGGAGAGTGACGAATAGTTCTATCAAGTTATTTCTGAGAGCGATATTTATCTTCATCAACAGTACAGGCAAGTTCACTTTGATCATCTTACATTACCTATGTTTTATTTGCATTAGAATAAATCTCTCCATCATACATCCAGTAGGATATTGAGCTTGAACTTGTTGTAGTATCATGAGGTAGGAGAAACCCAACACCCTGTTACCATTGCCCGGGAAGGGACGTTACTTCACAATTGCTACGCTTTAGTAGACGGGATTTGGTTGTGAGATTCAGGAGTGTTGTGAGGTTAATTAATTATTTCAAGACCTGCATGATGATCAAGACTTCAAGGACTCAATATACCTCTGGGTGGATTGGACATGCATTTTGGCAGCCTGATATCTATCATGGTTATGCCGGGAATCCTGGTATCTACCTGTGATCATCCCAACGGAGTGCCACCCAGGCTCAAAGAGATGGATGGATACTTCAAGGCCGGAAAGATTACGTGTGCAACCGCAAGTCAATATGGGCTCTGGCTTGGTTGACCTTAGTGGTGACTCTGGTAGGTCAGATTGCTACGAGACGTAGAAGAACGGTAGGATTGGATGGGCACTGACTTTCTATCAGAGGATCACTTTGGAAGACCATGTTTTGATCGTCTCGTTCTCAAACATCATGCAGTGCGAGGACACAACGAGAGGGATCGAATCTTGCGGGTAAAGTGTACAAACCTCTGCAGAGTGTTAAACTAATCGATTAGCCGTGTCCCCGGTTATGGACAACATGAGCACCGGAGATGATACTATCAGCCAGTCTCAACACAATTAATAAATTATGATGAGTGGGTCTATTAATAATTTTGGGACATGAGAATTGGTTGGTGGAACCATCTCATTAACAACCAACTTTTGTAGTGATATTTCCGTTTGACTCCTTTGTTGTAGGGAAAATAAAACCAGCTTTTCTGCAAAAAAACTCAGACACAGAGCCACAAAGCCATTTGCATATAGAATAGTCTTATCATTTTATCCTATGGTGATCTTGCCAGTACATTCAATGTACTGACCTACACGGCTGCAACGTCTTATGTTGCAGATACTTTTCTACGACGAGTAAGAGTACGATTAAGGGTTACGGTCTACACTCAACCTGCCGTTGGTGTTTATTGGGACTCCACTCCCGTTGACTGTTTCCGTTGAGATTTAAGAGGTATATATCAATTTTACGTTATTTACATGTGATTGCACTTTGATATATACATTGATGTACTGTGTGTGCCAGCATACTGATCCAGGGATGGCACTGACACACAGAGGCTTGACTCGTTTTGAGTCGGGACGCTACAGAGATGGTATCAGAGCACATGTTGACTGTAGGACGTGACCCTAGAAACTGGAAAGCCCTAGGACAGGATATCTCTAAAACTTTATTTTCACAAAGATGCTTACTTCTCATCTTTTCTGATTTTATCAAATGGTCCCTCTTACCTCGATTAGTTAGAATATATCCCTTCCCTTTTGACAACACGGAGGATCAACCAAAGCCACTCCAAGAAGGACCAGATATCGGACAACTGATGGCCACTTCGGAGTAATGAAGATTTCACCATGCATTAGAATAATTGAAGCTACAACGGTTGAAGACTCCGAAGAATCGAAGATATTGAAGACCCTGAAGAATCCCAGAATTATTATGACCTTTAGAAGACCAAACCCCTGTTGTATACTCACGTTAGATGCGGTGATTTGTCAGCTGTCATTGTGTGATGTTTTTCCGACAGCCGCAAATAAAACCTATTTTCAAAACTATTGTTTGTATTGTGTGTATCCCCTCCTTTCTCTCTCTCGTATCTCATCCCCAAAACCTTGGACCCAATAGATGGTGAATGAAGTTGGACTTGTATTCTCTGG
Source organism: Elymus sibiricus (assembly GCA_039707655.1). Classification (NCBI taxonomy): domain Eukaryota; kingdom Viridiplantae; phylum Streptophyta; class Magnoliopsida; order Poales; family Poaceae; genus Elymus; species Elymus sibiricus. The sequence goes on along the minus strand of CM077667.1, from coordinate 315,238,522 downwards.
ACCAATGACCCAGCTGGAGGCAGAAGTATGGATTCAAAACATAGAGAATAGCTTCGGGAGCAACTCGATTGCAAAGAGGTATGAGGTTCAATACGCTCTTCAGTACTTTACCCAAAGTGCTGCAACTTGGTGGAAAATGCATCACGCCATACAAGGATTTAATAGAGCAAAAAGTTGGGAAGAATTCAAGAAGACTCTGTTAAGATCTCGTCTCATTCAGAAGCACCGTGATAACACGATGAAGAAGCCTTGTGCATGCAAGATCTGTGGAGAAATAGGACACACCCAGGAAGAACACAAGGATGGATGCCCTCATTGTGAAGAAAATCACCCAGCCGAGGAATGCCCAACTGGGCAGGTGACATGTTTCTTGTGTGAAGGAACCACTCATTTTCCGGCACAATGTCAAATATACCCCAAGGTACAAGAAGTGATGAAGCAGCAGAAGGAAGCAATGAAAGAAGTCCTCGGGAAAAAGTTAGAAGAACCCATGAAAATGGGAGATATACCAGACCCAATCGTAGATACCAAGTCATGTTATTCATGTGGAGAAGAAGGAAATATTTCCCTGAATTGTCCGAACGAGTATCTGGGAGATTTCCCGACAGCAGAAGTGCAATATGATCCTCAGGAGATAGAAGGAATGATCAACCTGGACAAGAAGAAAGGCCAAGTAAGCGGAGGCATCAGATGTTTGCATTGTAGCTTGGAGAGGCCCTACTGTTTTTGCAAGAGGTATGAGCCAAGCCTCAGGAAAGGAACCCAACCCAAGAAGAAGAAGAGGACTCCGTGGTTTTCTACACGGAAGGATCTGAGCCACATCACTTGTCATCAGTGCAACAAGACCGGACACTACTCCTATACCTGCCCGGAGAAGAAGACTAAACATGAGTAGTTGAGTTTTTGGATTTTGGAAGTAATAAATGTAATAGGAAGCTCTTTTATTTTACTTGAGGCTATGGAGTTGAACTATGTAACGAAAGTCTCAGAGATTATAATAACTTCATGAATCAATAGAATTTATTGTGTCATGATTTCCTATGTTGAATTGTATGAGTTGTTACTCTGTAAGCAAGATCTCCGACCATTTTATTGAGGATATGAGAAAATATGGTCTATGCAGGCATGAGTATCACTCATATTAAGTGTGGTAGTAATCGGTGAGACCACAAGAACCAAGGAAAAAGAACGTACACTTCATGCCAAGGAGTTTGGATAAGTGAATAAAGAATAAGGAAATGTTGGACCATATCAAACTATGTGGATGACAGCAGTTGTGATAAAGTACTTTTGAAGTTAGAGTTTTGAGAATAAAATAAGGATGATATGAAGGAATGATTATGATGAACCAATACCTTATTGGTAAACAGACCAATGGAAAGGAAAATGAATTTCACAGAATGGATCCTGAACAAGAATAAGCCTGTGATTTATTTTACCCAAGGGAATGATGGAATGAATTGACGGTAATGTTGGAATATGACACGCTAGTAACCCCAAGGGTGAGTTAGAGTTGTACAACTATTAAAGTGAGCCCACAACCCAGAGACCTCAGGATTGATAAGGATCAAGCCCTACCGCTATGAAGGCAGGTACTTGGAAAAAGCTATGCATGATCAGCAGACGTTTTCTTAGGAAGATACGAAAACCTGAGAGTTGTGAAGAAACGATAGATCATTTGTTCAGCTTGCAGAATCAATGGATTTATCCGAACTTCGTTCATGGACAAGAGAAAATTTGCAATGCTTGTGAGGAAGCCCAAGTGTTAGAATACGATATTCGCTAAACCTTATACAAAGTAATGATTTGGGTGCGGAATGGATTGATCACCATGACGACTTACTCTTATCATTTCTCTTGCTATTTGGAATGGTAAATCTGAGTGACTTACCCATAGTAAAGAGACGACGTTCTTTGAAGCTTTTGTTTTAAGCCTTAGAATGGTATGATGAGGATCCCTTGTACATGGCAGTTGTTGCCAAACGTAAGAATTTTACGGTGAGGATGAAGCCAATAGCCATTTCACTGCTGGAAAGCCACAAATGGTAGACCACCATGAGATCATCGATAAGTTAATTAGAAATGATCACGAGACATGTCAGTTAATAAGACCCAGTAACGGAAGAAGTTTGTATTGACCAAGGAAACACTGGATTTTGCTGGAAACGTTGTGAATATAAAGGAAGAGCATCACCAAAAGAGTTTTCTGTGGAGAATGTGAAGAGACAGATGTCAAGACCCCAGAGGACTGTCAAGATTTTGAGAGACCAGTAACTCTCATTTTAAGTGTGGTAGCACCCACACTTTCATGGTCAATGGATTTGCTAGGAGACCCCCAAACCCTAACCTTTTCTTTCTAGCCCTTTCAAATCTCGAGGACGAGATTCATTTTAAGTGTGGTAGGTTTGTAACATCCCAAATTTTGGAATGTTATATTAATTTCTAGAATGATTGAATGTTTGTTTGAGTGACTGAATTTGAGTGAAAATTTGAAACTTTTGAAACTTTTGAATAAGAGGGAATAAAATGACTTTCCCCTTTGTTTTTGATTTCAAATACATCCAATTCAAATCAATGAGAAAAGATGACATGACTTCTTCAATACGATGTATTTGAAATTTTGGATTTTGAAAACTACTTTGAATCCATTTCATATTTGGCTCTATTTTAAAAGTTTGAATGAATTCAAACTCCCCTGCCTAAATTTAAAAATTTGAGATGAGGAACATGACCCTCCAAACCAGAGGTATTTTTGTGATTTATTTGAACCATAAAACCCATGGGATTATTTGATAATTATTTGCAAAAAGAAATAAAACCAATTTAGGTATTTTCTGAAAAATATTTTTTTAAAAAGTATTTATTTTGGCCGTGGAAAAATGTCCCTCAGATTGCATTTATTTTTCTGATAATTTTTATATATAATACTCCCATACTTGACTTTATATTTATTTCCTATTTTTAGTTTTCTTTCCTGATTTTAAATAAAAGGAAAATGTTTTATAAAAAGGAAAAAATCCGTTTTATTAGGAAACCCCGAAGCCCAATAGGAATAGTGTCGGCCCAGGATTCCCTGCGCCAGATCCGAATCTTTTCGGATCGGCCACCGATTGCCCGCGCAACTCCTCGCGCTCGCTGACAGCGGGGCCCACGCCCGACCGCCTCCTCACCTCGATCATCCCCTTCCTTCTTACTCCCCTCTTTCCTTCGCCGGCGACCGCCTCGAATCCGACGGGATCTCGTCGATCCCCTTCCCTCCGAGCACCCCTGACCCCAGGGCTATAAAAGCCGGGAGCCCCGCACCCCGTTTCGCCCGAATCCCGCTCGCCCGACCCTCTCCTCTCGCCGCAATCTCTCGCCGGAGTCCGAAGCCGCCGCTGCGCCATTGTCGCTCCCCCGCTCACCTCCGTCGCCCCCAACCGTTGCCGTGACCACCATCGCCACCATCGTCACCGTCCGCGCCTCCCCGTGCACTCGCCTGAGCTCCAGAGCCACCGGAGTGAGCTTACCGTCGACCACCCGAGCGCCGCCGCCGCCCCGAAGCTCGCCATCGTCACCCCGTCGTCCCCGAGCTCGCCTTCGACCACCTCTGGATGCGCCGTTCACCGCCGCATCTACTGGAGCTCTTGCCGTCATCGGAGACCCGCCGGGGAGCTCACCAGCATCAACCCCGAGCAGCCGCCGCCGTCGGACATCGCCGGAGAATCCCTCCGCCCACTGTAAGTCACCGGCGACGCCATCCACCGTCCGATTTAGATCCAACGTACCGTAATAGATCACTTAAGCAGCGAAACGTTTTCTTTAAACGTTCGGCCGTCCTCTCGTTTAGCCCTCGCACGCACGTGCCGTAGCCAATCAGGAGACGCCACGTAGCCCCTGTCCGTTAGTTCTGGTTTTGTTTTTTTTCTCTTTTAATTTCAATTCCAGAATATATTCTGATTTTGTTTTTGCTCTATCTTATATGTTTTTAATTATTTTTGAGTGATTCTTTTTGCATTGTGTCACAAATTTTATCTAGTTTCTGTATATATAAAATTTGACCATATTTGAATATTTTAAATTCAGATTCAAACAGATTTGAATTCAAACTTGTTTTGCTTATAACTTGAGTTTAAAAATTTTTTTTTGAGTGAATCTTTTTGCTACTGGTCACTAGTGACTTTGTTTATCAGTAGGAACAATGTGGGAATTTTTAGCATAATTAAATTAGGGTTTCAAGCAAAACAGATTCTGTTTTAATTCTTTTTAGGTTCATTTCTATTTCTTTTGTTTTTATAGTTTTAAATTTATTTTCTTTTATATTAGTTGACAAGTTTTACCTTGTTTTATGTTAGTTAGCAGTAGTATTTCAACCAAGTTTATTTCTATGTTGTTTATTCTTTTTGTTTGCATGAAATCAATTCTAGTTCAGTTATAACTTGCAATTGATTTTCATTGCTAGATTGATTTCCTATTTGAAAATATTTTTATAAAGTGTTTTTTTGGTTTTACTTTCTGTTAGCTTAGTTGTTTTATATTTTTATTTCTGTTATTTTTATTATCTTAGTGTTTTCTTTGCTGTTATGTTCTATTAGTTAGAAAACTCATATTGTTTAGTGTGTTGTTTTCATAGTTCTTAGTTGTTCTTCAAAAGTAATTCTTTTGCTAGTAAAAATATTTGATAAATGCCTTTGTTAGATTTTGCTTTGTTATTGTTTTGTTGCTGTTGAAAATAGTTTATTGGTAGGGAAAACTATTCTTGGTTGTTTTGATGAACTTTTGTGTTGTAACTTTTGTCGTAAGTATTTCCTTCATCACAACACTTTTGTGTTTGGTTTTTGTGTTGCTCTTTGATTATTAGTATTGATTGCTAGTATGATTGCTTATATGAGTGCAATGTTTGATTATATAGATTTTCATCGGAGAGTGACGAATAGTTCTATCAAGTTATTTCTGAGAGCGATATTTATCTTCATCAACAGTACAGGCAAGTTCACTTTGATCATCTTACATTACCTATGTTTTATTTGCATTAGAATAAATCTCTCCATCATACATCCAGTAGGATATTGAGCTTGAACTTGTTGTAGTATCATGAGGTAGGAGAAACCCAACACCCTGTTACCATTGCCCGGGAAGGTACGTTACTTCACAATTGCTACGCTTTAGTAGACGGGATTTGGTTGCGAGATTCAGGAGTGTTGTGAGGTTAATTAATTATTTCAAGACCTGCATGATGATCAAGACTTCAAGGACTCAATATACCTCTGGGTGGATTGGACATGCATTTTGGCAGCCTGATATCTATCATGGTTATGCCGGGAATCCTGGTATCTACCTGTGATCATCCCAACGGAGTGCCACCCAGGCTCAAAGAGATGGATGGATACTTCAAGGCCGGAAAGCTTACGTGTGCAACCGCAAGTCAATATGGGCTCTGGCTTGGTTGACCTTAGTGGTGACTCTGGTAGGTCAGATTGCTACGAGACGTAGAAGAACGGTAGGATTGGATGGGCACTGACTTTCTATCAGAGGATCACTTTGGAAGACCATGTTTCGATCGTCTCGTTCTCAAACATCATGCAGTGCGAGGACACAACGAGAGGGATCGAATCTTGTGGGTAAAGTGTACAAACCTCTGCAGAGTGTTAAACTAATCGATTAGCCATGTCCCCGGTTATGGACAACATGAGCACCGGAGATGATACTATCAGCCAGTCTCAACACAATTAATAAATTATGATGAGTGGGTCTATTAATAATTTTGGAACATGAGAATTGGTTGGTGGAACCATCTCATTAACAACCAACTTTTGTAGTGATATTTCCGTTTGACTCCTTTGTTGTAGGGAAAATAAAACCAGCTTTTCTGCAAAAAAACTCAGACACAGAGCCACAAAGCCATTTGCATATAGAATAGTCTTATCATTTTATCCTATGGTGATCTTGCCGGTACATTCAATGTACTGACCTACACGGCTGCAACGTCTTATGTTGCAGATACTTTTCTACGACGAGTAAGAGTACGATTAAGGGTTACGGTCTACACTCAACCTGCCGTTGGTGTTTATTGGGACTCCACTCCCGTTGACTGTTTCCGCTGAGATTTAAGAGGTATATATCAATTTTACGTTATTTACATGTGATTGCACTTTGATATATACATTGATGTACTGTGTGTGCCAGCATACTGATCCAGGGATGGCACTGACACACAGAGGCTTGACTCGTTTTGAGTCGGGACGCTACAGAGATGGTATCAGAGCACATGTTGACTGTAGGACGTGACCCTAGAAACTGGAAAGCCCTAGGACAGGATATCTCTAAAACTTTATTTTCACAAAGATGCTTACTTCTCATCTTTTCTGATTTTATCAAATGGTCCCTCTTACCTCGATTAGTTAGAATATATCCCTTCCCTTTTGACAACACGGAGGATCAACCAAAGCCACTCCAAGAAGGACCAGATATCGGACAACTGATGGCCACTTCGGAGTAATGAAGATTTCACCATGCATTAGAATAATTGAAGCTACAACGGTTGAAGACTCCGAAGAATCGAAGAGATTGAAGACCCTGAAGAATCCCAGAATTATTATGACCTTTAGAAGACCAAACCCCTGTTGTATACTCACGTTAGATGCGATGATTTGTGAGCTGTCATTGTGTGATGTTTTTCCGACAGCCGCAAATAAAACCTATTTTCAAAACTATTGTTTGTATTGTGTGTATCCCCTCCTTTCTCTCTCTCGTATCTCATCCCCAAAACCTTGGACCCAATAGATGGTGAATGAAGTTGGACTTGTATTCTCTGGACCAATGACCCAGCTGGAGGCAGAAGTATGGATTCAAAACATAGAGAATAGCTTCGGGAGCAACTCGATTGCAAAGAGGTATGAGGTTCAATACGCTCTTCAGTACTTTACCCAAAGTGCTGCAACTTGGTGGAAAATGCATCACGCCATACAAGGATTTAATAGAGCAAAAAGTTGGGAAGAATTCAAGAAGACTCTGTTAAGATCCCGTCTCATTCAGAAGCACCGTGATAACACGATGAAGAAGCCTTGTGCATGCAAGATCTGTGGAGAAATAGGACACACCCAGGAAGAACACAAGGATGGATGCCCTCATTGTGAAGAAAATCACCCAGCCGAGGAATGCCCAACTGGGCAGGTGACATGTTTCTTGTGTGAAGGAACCACTCATTTTCCGGCACAATGTCAAATATACCCCAAGGTACAAGAAGTGATGAAGCAGCAGAAGGAAGCAATGAAAGAAGTCCTCGGGAAAAAGTTAGAAGAACCCATGAAAATGGGAGATATACCAGACCCAATCGTAGATACCAAGTCATGTTATTCATGTGGAGAAGAAGGAAATATTTCCCTGAATTGTCCGAACGAGTATCTGGGAGATTTCCCGACAGCAGAAGTGCAATATGATCCTCAGGAGATAGAAGGAATGATCAACCTGGACAAGAAGAAAGGCCAAGTAAGCGGAGGCATCAGATGTTTGCATTGTAGCTTGGAGAGGCCCTACTGTTTTTGCAAGAGGTATGAGCCAAGTCTCAGGAAAGGAACCCAACCCAAGAAGAAGAAGAGGACTCCGTGGTTTTCTACACGGAAGGATCTGAGCCACATCACTTGTCATCAGTGCAACAAGACCGGACACTACTCCTATACCTGCCCGGAGAAGAAGACTAAACATGAGTAGTTGAGTTTTTGGATTTTGGAAGTAATAAATGTAATAGGAAGCTCTTTTATTTTACTTGAGGCTATGGAGTTGAACTATGTAACGGAAGTCTCAGAGATTATAATAACTTCATGAATCAATAGAATTTATTGTGTCATGATTTCCTATGTTGAATTGTATGAGTTGTTACTCTGTAAGCAAGATCTCCGACCATTTTATTGAGGATATGAGAAAATATGGTCTATGCAGGCATGAGTATCACTCATATTAAGTGTGGTAGTAATCGGTGAGAGCACAAGAACCAAGGAAAAAGAACGTACACTTCATGCCAAGGAGTTTGGATAAGTGAATAAAGAATAAGGAAATGTTGGACCATATCAAACTATGTGGATGACAGCAGTTGTGATAAAGTACTTTTGAAGTTAGAGTTTTGAGAATAAAATAAGGATGATATGAAGGAATGATTATGATGAACCAATACCTTATTGGTAAACAGACCAATGGAAAGGAAAATGAATTTCACAGAATGGATCCTGAACAAGAATAAGCCTGTGATTTCTTTTACCCAAGGGAATGATGGAATGAATTGACGGTAATGTTGGAATATGACACGCTAGTAACCCCGAGGGTGAGTTAGAGTTGTACAACTATTAAAGTGAGCCCACGACCCAGAGACCTCAGGATTGATAAGGATCAAGCCCTACCGCTATGAAGGCAGGTACTTGGAAAAAGCTATGCATGATCAGCAGACGTTTTCTTAGGAAGATACGAAAACCTGAGAGTTGTGAAGAAATGATAGATCATTTGTTCAGCTTGCAGAATCAATGGATTTATCCGAACTTCGTTCATGGACAAGAGAAAATCTGCAATGCTTGTGAGGAAGCCCAAGTGTTAGAATACGAGATTCGCTAAACCTTATACAAAGTAATGATTTGGGTGCAGAATGGATTGATCACCATGACGACTTACTCTTATCATTTCTCTTGCTATTTGGAATGGTAAATCTGAGTGACTTACCCATAGTAAAGAGACGACGTTCTTTGAAGCTTTTGTTTTAAGCCTTAGAATGGTATGATGAGGATCCCTTGTACATGGCAGTTGTTGCCAAACGTAAGAATTTTACGGTGAGGATGAAGCCAATAGCCATTTCACTGCTGGAAAGCCACAAATGGTAGACCACCATGAGATCATCGATAAGTTAATTAGAAATGATCACGAGACTTGTCAGTTAATAAGACCCAGTAACGGAAGAAGTTTGTATTGACCAAGGAAACACTGGATTTTGCTGGAAACGTTGTGAATATAAAGGAAGAGCATCACCAAAAGAGTTTTCTGTGGAGAATGTGAAGAGACAGATGTCAAGACCCCAGAGGACTATCAAGATTTTGGGAGACCAGTAACTCTCATTTTAAGTGTGGTAGCACCCACACTTTCATGGTCAATGGATTTGCTAGGAGACCCCCAAACCCTAACCTTTTCTTTCTAGCCCTTTCGAATCTCGAGGACGAGATTCATTTTAAGTGTGGTAGGTTTGTAACATCCCAAATTTTGGAATGTTATATTAATTACTAGAATGATTGAATGTTTGTTTGAGTGACTGAATTTGAGTGAAAATTTGAAACTTTTGAAACTTTTGAATGAGAGGGAATAAAATGACTTTCCCCTTTGTTTTTGATTTCAAATACATCCAATTCAAATCAATGAGAGAAGATGACATGACTTCTTCAATACGATGTATTTGAAATTTTGGATTTTGAAAACTACTTTGAATCCATTTCATATTTGGCTCTATTTTAAAAGTTTGAATGAATTCAAACTCCCCTGCCTAAATTTAAAAATTTGAGATGAGGAACATGACCCTCCAAACCAGAGGTATTTTTGTGATTTATTTGAACCATAAAACCCATGGGATTATTTGATAATTATTTGCAAAAAGAAATAAAACCAATTTAGGTATTTTCTGAAAAATATTTTTTTAAAAAGTATTTATTTTGGCCGTGGAAAAATGTCCCTCAGATTGCATTTTTTTTTCTGATAATTTTTATATATAATACTCCCATACTTGACTTTATATTTATTTCCTATTTTTAGTTTTCTTTCCTGATTTTAAATAAAAGGAAAATGTTTTATAAAAAGGAAAAAAATCCGTTTTATTAGGAAACCCCGAAGCCCAATAGGAATAGTGTCGGCCCAGGATTCCCTGCGCCAGATCCGAATCTTTTCGGATCGGCCACCGATCGCCCGCGCAACTCCTCGCGCTCACTGACAGCGGGGCCCACGCCCGACCGCCTCCTCACCTCGATCATCCCCTTCCTTCTTACTCCCCTCTTTCCTTCGCCGGCGACCGCCTCGAATCCGACGGGATCTCGTCGATCCCCTTCCCTCCGAGCACCCCTGACCCCAGGGCTATAAAAGCCGGGAGCCCCGCACACCGTTTCGCCCGAATCCCGCTCGCCCGACCCTCTCCTCTCGCCGCAATCTCTCGCCGGAGTCCGAAGCCGCCGCTACGCCATTGTCGCTCCCCCGCTCACCTCCGTCGCCCCCAACCGTCGCCGTGACCACCATCGCCACCATCGTCACCGTTCGCGCCTCCCCGTGCACTCGTCTGGGCTCCTTATCCACCGGAGTGAGCTCCCCGTCGACCACCCGAGCGCCGCCGCCGCCCCGAAGCTCGCCATCGTCACCCCGTCGTCCCCGAGCTCGCCTTCGACCACCTCTGGATGCGCCGTTCACCGCCGCATCTACTGGAGCTCTTGCCGTCATCGGAGACCCACCGGGGAGCTCACCATCATCAACCCCGAGCAGCCGCCGCCGTCGGACATCGCCGGAGAATCCCTCCGCCCACTGTAAGTCACCGGCGACGCCATCCACCGTCCGATTTAGATCCAACGTACCGTAATAGATCACTTAAGCAGCGAAACGTTTTCTTTAAACGTTCGGCCGTCCTCTCGTTTAGCCCTCGCACGCACGTGCCGTAGCCAATCAGGAGACGCCACGTAGCCCCTGTCCGTTAGTTCTGTTTTTGTTTTTTTTCTGTTTTAATTTCAATTCCAGAATATATTCTGATTTTGTTTTTGCTCTATCTTATATGTTTTTAATTATTTTTGAGTGATTCTTTTTGCATTGTGTCAAAAATTTTATCTAGTTTCTGTATATATAAAATTTGACCATATTTGAATATTTTAAATTCAGATTCAAACAGATTTGAATTCAAATTTGTTTTGCTTATAACTTGAGTTTAAAAATATTTTTTCGAGTGAATCTTTTTGCTACTGGTCACTAGTGACTTTGTTTATCAGTAGGAACAATGTGGGAATTTTTAGCATACTTAAATTAGGGTTTCAAGCAAAACAGATTCTGTTTTAATTCTTTTTAGGTTCATTTCTATTTCTTTTGTTTTTATAGTTTTAAATTTATTTTCTTTTATATTAGTTGACAAGTTTTACCTTGTTTTATGTTAGTTAGCAGTAGTATTTCAACCAAGTTTATTTCTATGTTGTTTATTCTTTTTGTTTGCATGAAATTAATTCTAGTTCAGTTATAACTTGCAATTGATTTTCATTGCTAGATTGATTTCCTATTTGAAAATATTTTTATAAAGTGTTTTTTTGGTTTTACTTTCTGTTAGCTTAGTTGTTTTATATTTTTATTTCTGTTATTTTTATTATCTTAGTGTTTTCTTTGCTGTTATGTTCTATTAGTTAGAAAACTCATATTGTTTAGTGTGTTGTTTTCATAGTTCTTAGTTGTTCTTCAAAAGTAATTCTTTTGCTAGTAAAAATATTTGATAAATGCCTTTGTTAGATTTTGCTTTGTTATTGTTTTGTTGCTGTTGAAAATAGTTTATTGGTAGGGAAAACTATTCTTGGTTGTTTTGATGAACTTTTGTGTTGTAACTTTTGTCGTAAGTATTTCCTTCATCACAACACTTTTGTGTTTGGTTTTTGTGTTGCTCTTTGATTATTAGTATTGATTGCTAGTATGATTGCTTATATGAGTGCAATGTTTGATTATATAGATTTTCATCGGAGAGTGACGAATAGTTCTATCAAGTTATTTCTGAGAGCGATATTTATCTTCATCAACAGTACAGGCAAGTTCACTTTGATCATCTTACATTACCTATGTTTTATTTGCATTAGAATAAATCTCTCCATCATACATCCAGTAGGATATTGAGCTTGAACTTGTTGTAGTATCATGAGGTAGGAGAAACCCAACACCCTGTTACCATTGCCCGGGAAGGGACGTTACTTCACAATTGCTACGCTTTAGTAGACGGGATTTGGTTGTGAGATTCAGGAGTGTTGTGAGGTTAATTAATTATTTCAAGACCTGCATGATGATCAAGACTTCAAGGACTCAATATACCTCTGGGTGGATTGGACATGCATTTTGGCAGCCTGATATCTATCATGGTTATGCTGGGAATCCTGGTATCTACCTGTGATCATCCCAACGGAGTGCCACCCAGGCTCAAAGAGATGGATGGATACTTCAAGGCCGGAAAGCTTACGTGTGCAACCGCAAGTCAATATGGGCTCTGGCTTGGTTGACCTTAGTGGTGACTCTGGTAGGTCAGATTGCTACGAGACGTAGAAGAACGGTAGGATTGGATGGGCACTGACTTTCTATCAGAGGATCACTTTGGAAGACCATGTTTCGATCGTCTCGTTCTCAAACATCATGCAGTGCGAGGACACAACGAGAGGGATCGAATCTTGCGGGTAAAGTGTACAAACTTCTGCAGAGTGTTAAACTAATCGATTAGCCGTGTCCCCGGTTATGGACAACATGAGCACCGGAGATGATACTATCAGCCAGTCTTAACACAATTAATAAATTATGATGAGTGGGTCTATTAATAATTTTGGGACATGAGAATTGGTTGGTGGAACCATCTCATTAACAACCAACTTTTGTAGTTATATTTCCGTTTGACTCCTTTGTTGTAGGGAAAATAAAACCAGCTTTTCTGCAAAAAAACTCAGACACAGAGCCACAAAGCCATTTGCATATAGAATAGTCTTATCATTTTATCCTATGGTGATCTTGCCGGTACATTCAATGTACTGACCTACACGGCTGCAACGTCTTATGTTGCAGATACTTTTCTACGACGAGTAAGAGTACGATTAAGGGTTACGGTCTACACTCAACCTGCCGTTGGTGTTTATTGGGACTCCACTCCCGTTGACTATTTCCGCTGAGATTTAAGAGGTATATATCAATTTTACGTTATTTACATGTGATTGCACTTTGATATATACATTGATGTACTGTGTGTGCCAGCATACTGATCCAGGGATGGCACTGACACATAGAGGCTTGACTCGTTTTGAGTCGGGACGCTACAGAGATGGTATCAGAGCACATGTTGACTGTAGGACGTGACCCTAGAAACTGGAAAGCCCTAGGACAGGATATCTCTAAAACTTTATTTTCACAAAGATGCTTACTTCTCATCTTTTCTGATTTTATCAAATGGTCCCTCTTACCTCGATTAGTTAGAATATATCCCTTCCCTTTTGACAACACGGAGGATCAACCAAAGCCACTCCAAGAAGGACCAGATATCGGACAACTGATGGCCACTTCGGAGTAATGAAGATTTCACCATGCATTAGAATAATTGAAGCTACAACGGTTGAAGACTCCGAAGAATCGAAGAGATTGAAGACCCTGAAGAATCCCAGAATTATTATGACCTTTAGAAGACCAAACCCCTGTTGTATACTCACGTTAGATGCGATGATTTGTGAGCTGTCATTGTGTGATGTTTTTCCGACAGCCGCAAATAAAACCTATTTTCAAAACTATTGTTTGTATTGTGTGTATCCCCTCCTTTCTCTCTCTCGTATCTCATCCCCAAAACCTTGGACCCAATAGATGGTGAATGAAGTTGGACTTGTATTCTTTGGACCAATGACCCAGCTGGAGGCAGAAGTATGGATTCAAAACATAGAGAATAGCTTCGGGAGCAACTCGATTGCAAAGAGGTATGAGGTTCAATACGCTCTTCAGTACTTTACCAAAAGTGCTGCAACTTGGTGGAAAATGCATCACGCCATACAAGGATTTAATAGAGCAAAAAGTTGGGAAGAATTCAAGAAGACTCTGTTAAGATCCCGTCTCATTCAGAAGCACCGTGATAACACGATGAAGAAGCCTTGTGCATGCAAGATCTGTGGAGAAATAGGACACACCCAGGAAGAACACAAGGATGGATGCCCTCATTGTGAAGAAAATCACCCAGCCGAGGAATGCCCAACTGGGCAGGTGACATGTTTCTTGTGTGAAGGAACCACTCATTTTCCGGCACAATGTCAAATATACCCCAAGGTACAAGAAGTGATGAAGCAGCAGAAGGAAGCAATGAAAGAAGTCCTCGGGAAAAAGTTAGAAGAACCCATGAAAATGGGAGATATACCAGACCCAATCGTAGATACCAAGTCATGTTATTCATGTGGAGAAGAAGGAAATATTTCCCTGAATTGTCCGAACGAGTATCTGGGAGATTTCCTGACAGCAGAAGTGCAATATGATCCTCAGGAGATAGAAGGAATGATCAACCTGGACAAGAAGAAAGGCCAAGTAAGCGGAGGCATCAGATGTTTGCATTGTAGCTTGGAGAGGCCCTACTGTTTTTGCAAGAGGTATGAGCCAAGCCTCAGGAAAGGAACCCAACCCAAGAAGAAGAAGAGGACTCCGTGGTTTTCTACACGGAAGGATCTGAGCCACATCACTTGTCATCAGTGCAACAAGACCGGACACTACTCCTATACCTGCCCGGAGAAGAAGACTAAACATGAGTAGTTGAGTTTTTGGATTTTGGAAGTAATAAATGTAATAGGAAGCTCTTTTACTTTACTTGAGGCTATGGAGTTGAACTATGTAACGGAAGTCTCAGAGATTATAATAACTTCATGAATCAATAGAATTTATTGTGTCATGATTTCCTATGTTGAATTGTATGAGTTGTTACTCTGTAAGCAAGATCTCCGACCATTTTATTGAGAATATGAGAAAATATGGTCTATGCAGGCATGAGTATCACTCATATTAAGTGTGGTAGTAATCGGTGAGACCACAAGAACCAAGGAAAAAGAACGTACACTTCATGCCAAGGAGTTTGGATAAGTGAATAAAGAATAAGGAAATGTTGGACCATATCAAACTATGTGGATGACAGCAGTTGTGATAAAGTACTTTTGAAGTTAGAGTTTTGAGAATAAAATAAGGATGATATGAAGGAATGATTATGATGAACCAATACCTTATTGGTAAACAGACCAATGGAAAGGAAAATGAATTTCACAGAATGGATCCTGAACAAGAATAAGCCTGTGATTTATTTTACCCAAGGGAATGATGGAATGAATTGACGGTAATGTTGGAATATGACACGCTAGTAACCCCGAGGGTGAGTTAGAGTTGTACAACTATTAAAGTGAGCCCACAACCCAGAGACCTCAGGATTGATAAGGATCAAGCCCTACCGCTATGAAGGCAGGTACTTGGAAAAAGCTATGCATGATCAGCAGACGTTTTCTTAGGAAGATACGAAAACCTGAGAGTTGTGAAGAAACGATAGATCATTTGTTCAGCTTGCAGAATCAATGGATTTATCCGAACTTCGTTCATGGACAAGAGAAAATCTGCAATGCTTGTGAGGAAGCCCAAGTGTTAGAATACGAGATTCGCTAAACCTTATACAAAGTAATGATTTGGGTGCGGAATGGATTGATCACCATGACGACTTACTCTTATCATTTCTCTTGCTATTTGGAATGGTAAATCTGAGTGACTTACCCATAGTAAAGAGACGACGTTCTTTGAAGCTTTTGTTTTAAGCCTTAGAATGGTATGATGAGGATCCCTTGTACATGGCAGTTGTTGCCAAACGTAAGAATTTTACGGTGAGGATGAAGCCAATAGCCATTTCACTGCTAGAAAGCCACAAATGGTAGACCACCATGAGATCATCGATAAGTTAATTCGAAATGATCACGAGACTTGTCAGTTAATAAGACCCAGTAACGGAAGAAGTTTGTATTGACCAAGGAAACACTGGATTTTGCTGGAAACGTTGTGAATATAAAGGAAGAGCATCACCAAAAGAGTTTTCTGTGGAGAATGTGAAGAGACAGATGTCAAGACCCCAGAGGACTGTCAAGATTTTGAGAGACCAGTAACTCTCATTTTAAGTGTGGTAGCACCCACACTTTCATGGTCAATGGATTTGCTAGGAGACCCCCAAACCCTAACCTTTTCTTTCTAGCCCTTTCGAATCTCGAGGACGAGATTCATTTTAAGTGTGGTAGGTTTGTAACATCCCAAATTTTGGAATGTTATATTAATTACTAGAATGATTGAATGTTTGTTTGAGTGACTGAATTTGAGTGAAAATTTGAAACTTTTGAAACTTTTGAATGAGAGGGAATAAAATGACTTTCCCCTTTGTTTTTGATTTCAAATACATCCAATTCAAATCAATGAGAGAAGATGACATGACTTCTTCAATACGATGTATTTGAAATTTTGGATTTTGAAAACTACTTTGAATCCATTTCATATTTGGCTCTATTTTAAAAGTTTGAATGAATTCAAACTCCCCTGCCTAAATTTAAAAATTTGAGATGAGGAACATGACCCTCCAAACCAGAGGTATTTTTGTGATTTATTTGAACCATAAAACCCATGGGATTATTTGATAATTATTTGCAAAAAGAAATAAAACCAATTTAGGTATTTTCTGCAAAATATTTTTTAAAAAAGTATTTATTTTGGCCGTGAAAAAATGTCCCTCAGATTGCATATTTTTCTGATAATTTTTTATATATAATACTCCCATACTTGACTTTATATTTATTTCCTATTTTTAGTTTTCTTTCCTGATTTTAAATAAAAGGAAAATGTTTTATAAAAAGGAAAAAAATCCGTTTTATTAGGAAACCCCGAAGCCCAATAGGAATAGTGTCGGCCCAGGATTCCCTGCGCCAGATCCGAATCTTTTCGGATCGGCCACCGATCGCCCGCGCAACTCCTCGCGCTCGCTGACAGCGAGGCCCACGCCCGACCGCCTCCTCACCTCGATCATCCCCTTCCTTCTTACTCCCCTCTTTCCTTCGCCGGCGACCGCCTCGAATCCGACGGGATCTCGTCGATCCACTTCCCTCCGAGCACCCCTGACCCCAGGGCTATAAAAGCCGGGAGCCCCGCACCCCGTTTCGCCCGAATCCCGCTCGCCCGACCCTCTCCTCTCGCCGCAATCTCTCGCCGGAGTCCGAAGCCGCCGCTGCGCCATTGTCGCTCCCCCGCTCACCTCCGTCGCCCCCAACCGTCGATGTGACCACCATCGCCACCATCGTCACCGTCCGCGCCTCCCCGTGCACTCGCCTGAGCTCCAGAGCCACCGGAGTGAGCTCCCCGTCGACCACCCGAGCGCCGCCGCCGCCCCGAAGCTCGCCATCGTCACCCCGTCGTCCCCGAGCTCGCCTTCGACCACCTCTGGATGCGCCGTTCACCGCCGCATCTACTGGAGCTCTTGCCGTCATCGGAGACCCGCCAGGGAGCTCACCAGCATCAACCCCGAGCAGCCGCCGCCGTCGGACATCGCCGGAGAATCCCTCCGCCCACTATAAGTCACCGGCGACGCCATCCACCGTCCGATTTAGATCCAACGTACCGTAATAGATCACTTAAGCAGCGAAACGTTTTCTTTAAACGTTCGGCCGTCCTCTCGTTTAGCCCTCGCATGCACGTGCCGTAGCCAATCAGGAGATGCCACGTAGCCCCTGTCCGTTAGTTCTGTTTTTTTTTTCTGTATTAATTTCAATTCCAGAATATATTCTGATTTTGTTTTTGCTCTATCTATTATTTTTTTAATTATTTTTGAGTGATTCTTTTTGCATTGTGTCACAAATTTTATCTAGTTTCTGTATATATAAAATTTGACCATATTTGAATATTTTAAATTCAGATTCAAACAGATTTGAATTCAAACTTGTTTTGCTTATAACTTGAGTTTAAAAATATTTTTTTGAGTGAATCTTTTTGCTACTGGTCACTAGTGACTTTGTTTATCAGTAGGAACAATGTGGGAATTTTTAGCATACTTAAATTAGGGTTTCAAGCAAAACAGATTCTGTTTTAATTCTTTTTAGGTTCATTTCTATTTCTTTTGTTTTTATAGTTTTAAATTTATTTTCTTTTATATTAGTTGACAAGTTTTACCTTGTTTTATGTTAGTTAGCAGTAGTATTTCAACCAAGTTTATTTCTATGTTGTTTATTCTTTTTGTTTGCATGAAATCAATTCTAGTTCAGTTATAACTTGCAATTGATTTTCATTGCTAGATTGATTTCCTATTTGAAAATATTTTTATAAAGTGTTTTTTTGGTTTTACTTTCTGTTAGCTTAGTTGTTTTATATTTTTATTTCTGTTATTTTTATTATCTTAGTGTTTTCTTTGCTGTTATGTTCTATTAGTTAGAAAACTCATATTGTTTAGTGTGTTGTTTTCATAGTTCTTAGTTGTTCTTCAAAAGTAATTCTTTTGCTAGTAAAAATATTTGATAAATGCCTTTGTTAGATTTTGCTTTGTTATTGTTTTGTTGCTGTTGAAAATAGTTTATTGGTAGGGAAAACTATTCTTGGTTGTTTTGATGAACTTTTGTGTTGTAACTTTTGTCTTAAGTATTTCCTTCATCACAACACTTTTGTGTTTGGTTTTTGTGTTGCTCTTTGATTATTAGTATTGATTGCTAGTATGATTGCTAATATGAGTGCAATGTTTGATTATATAGATTTTCATCGGAGGGTGACGAATAGTTCTATCAAGTTATTTCTGAGAGCGATATTTATCTTCATCAACAGTACAGGCAAGTTCACTTTGATCATCTTACATTACCTATGTTTTATTTGCATTAGAATAAATCTCTCCATCATACATCCAGTAGGATATTGAGCTTGAACTTGTTGTAGTACCATGAGGTAGGAGAAACCCAACACCCTGTTACCATTGCCCGGGAAGGGACGTTACTTCACAATTGCTACGCTTTAGTAGACGGGATTTGGTTGTGAGATTCAGGAGTGTTGTGAGGTTAATTAATTATTTCAAGACCTGCATGATGATCAAGACTTCAAGGACTCAATATACCTCTGGGTGGATTGGACATGCATTTTGGCAGCCTGATATCTATCATGGTTATGCCGGGAATCCTGGTATCTACCTGTGATCATCCCAACGGACTGCCACCCAGGCTCAAAGAGATGGATGGATACTTCAAGGCCGGAAAGCTTACGTGTGCAACCGCAAGTCAATATGGGCTCTGGCTTGGTTGACCTTAGTGGTGACTCTGGTAGGTCAGATTGCTACGAGACGTAGAAGAACGGTAGGATTGGATGGGCACTGACTTTCTATCAGAGGATCACTTTGGAAGACCATGTTTCGATCGTCTCGTTCTCAAACATCATGCAGTGCGAGGACACAATGAGAGGGATCGAATCTTGTGGGTAAAGTGTACAAACCTCTGCAGAGTGTTAAACTAATCGATTAGCCGTGTCCCCGGTTATGGACAACATGAGCACCGGAGATGATACTATCAGCCAGTCTCAACACAATTAATAAATTATGATGAGTGGGTCTATTAATAATTTTGGGACATGAGAATTGGTTGGTGGAACCATCTCATTAACAACCAACTTTTGTAGTGATATTTCCGTTTGACTCCTTTGTTGTAGGGAAAATAAAACCAGCTTTTCTGCAAAAAAACTCAGACACAGAGCCACAAAGCCATTTGCATATAGAATAGTCTTATCATTTTATCCTATGGTGATCTTGCCGGTACATTCAATGTACTGACCTACACGGCTGCAACGTCTTATGTTGCAGATACTTTTCTACGACGAGTAAGAGTACGATTAAGGGTTACGGTCTACACTCAACCTGCCGTTGGTGTTTATTGGGACTCCACTCCCGTTGACTGTTTTCGCTGAGATTTAAGAGGTATATATATCAATTTTATGTTATTTACATGTGATTGCACTTTGATATATACATTGATGTACTGTGTGTGCCAGCATACTAATCCAGGGATGGCACTGACACACAGAGGATTGACTCGTTTTGAGTCGGGACGCTACAGAGATGGTATCAGAGCACATGTTGACTGTAGGACGTGACCCTAGAAACTGGAAAGCCCTAGGACAGGATATCTCTAAAACTTTATTTTCACAAAGATGCTTACTTCTCATCTTTTCTGATTTTATCAAATGGTCCCTCTTACCTCGATTAGTTAGAATATATCCCTTCCCTTTTGACAACACGGAGGATCAACCAAAGCCACTCCAAGAAGGACCAGATATCGGACAACTGATGGCCACTTCGGAGTAATGAAGATTTCACCATGCATTAGAATAATTGAAGCTACAACGGTTGAAGACTCCGAAGAATCGAAGAGATTGAAGACCCTGAAGAATCCCAGAATTATTATGACCTTTAGAAGACCAAACCCCTGTTGTATACTCACGTTAGATGCGATGATTTGTGAGCTGTCATTGTGTGATGTTTTTCCGACAGCCGCAAATAAAACCTATTTTCAAAACTATTGTTTGTATTGTGTGTATCCCCTCCTTTCTCTCTCTCGTATCTCATCCCCAAAACCTTGGACCCAATAGATGGTGAATGAAGTTGGACTTGTATTCTCTGGACCAATGACCCAGCTGGAGGCAGAAGTATGGATTCAAAACATAGAGAATAGCTTCGGGAGCAACTCGATTGCAAAGAGGTATGGGGTTCAATACGCTCTTCAGTACTTTACCCAAAGTGCTGCAACTTGGTGGAAAATGCATCACGCCATACAAGGATTTAATAGAGCAAAAAGTTGGGAAGAATTCAAGAAGACTATGTTAAGATCCCGTCTCATTCAGAAGCACCGTGATAACACGATGAAGAAGCCTTGTGCATGCAAGATCTGTGGAGAAATAGGACACACCCAGGAAGAACACAAGGATGGATGCCCTCATTGTGAAGAAAATCACCCAGCCGAGGAATGCCCAACTGGGCAGGTGACATGTTTCTTGTGTGAAGGAACCACTCATTTTCTGGCACAATGTCAAATATACCCCAAGGTACAAGAAGTGATGAAGCAGCAGAAGGAAGCAATGAAAGAAGTCCTCGGGAAAAAGTTAGAAGAACCCATGAAAATGGGAGATATACCAAACCCAATCGTAGATACCAAGTCATGTTATTCATGTGGAGAAGAAGGAAATATTTCCCTGAATTGTCCGAACGAGTATCTGGGAGATTTCCCGACAGCAGAAGTGCAATATGATCCTCAGGAGATAGAAGGAATGATCAACCTGGACAAGAAGAAAGGCCAAGTAAGCGGAGGCATCAGATGTTTGCATTGTAGCTTGGAGAGGCCCTACTGTTTTTGCAAGAGGTATGAGCCAAGCCTCAGGAAAGGAACCCAACCCAAGAAGAAGAAGAGGACTCCGTGGTTTTCTACACGGAAGGATCTGAGCCACATCACTTGTCATCAGTGCAACAAGACCGGACACTACTCCTATACCTGCCCGGAGAAGAAGACTAAACATGAGTAGTTGAGTTTTTGGATTTTGGAAGTAATAAATGTAATAGGAAGCTCTTTTATTTTACTTGAGGCTATGGAGTTGAACTATGTAACAGAAGTCTCAGAGATTATAATAACTTCATGAATCAATAGAATTTATTGTGTCATGATTTCCTATGTTGAATTGTATGAGTTGTTACTCTGTAAGCAAGATCTCCGACCATTTTATTGAGGATATGAGAAAATATGGTCTATGCAGGCATGAGTATCACTCATATTAAGTGTGGTAGTAATCGGTGAGACCACAAGAACCAAGGAAAAAGAACGTACACTTCATGCCAAGGAGTTTGGATAAGTGAATAAAGAATAAGGAAATGTTGGACCATATCAAACTATGTGGATGACAGCAGTTGTGATAAAGTACTTTTGAAGTTAGAGTTTTGAGAATAAAATAAGGATGATATGAAGGAATGATTATGATGAACCAATACCTTATTGGTAAACAGACCAATGGAAAGGAAAATGAATTTCACAGAATGGATCCTGAACAAGAATAAGCCTGTGATTTATTTTACCCAAGGGAATGATGGAATGAATTGACGGTAATGTTGGAATATGACACGCTAGTAACCCCGAGGGTGAGTTAGAGTTGTACAACTATTAAAGTGAGCCCACAACCTAGAGACCTCAGGATTGATAAGGATCAAGCCCTACCGCTATGAAGGCAGGTACTTGGAAAAAGCTATGCATGATCAGTAGACGTTTTCTTAGGAAGATACGAAAACCTGAGAGTTGTGAAGAAACGATAGATCATTTGTTCAGCTTGCAGAATCAATGGATTTATCCGAACTTCGTTCATGGACAAGAGAAAATCTGCAATGCTTGTGAGGAAGCCCAAGTGTTAGAATACGAGATTCGCTAAACCTTATACAAAGTAATGATTTGGGTGCGGAATGGATTGATCACCATGACGACTTACTCTTATCATTTCTCTTGCTATTTGGAATGGTAAATCTGAGTGACTTACCCATAGTAAAGAGATGACGTTCTTTGAAGCTTTTGTTTTAAGCCTTAGAATGGTATGATGAGGATCCCTTGTACATGGCAGTTGTTGCCAAACGTAAGAATTTTACGGTGAGGATGAAGCCAATAGCCATTTCACTGCTGGAAAGCCACAAATGGTAGACCACCATGAGATCATCGATAAGTTAATTAGAAATGATCACGAGACTTGTCAGTTAATAAGACCCAGTAACGGAAGAAGTTTGTATTGACCAAGGAAACACTGGATTTTGCTGGAAACGTTGTGAATATAAAGGAAGAGCATCACCAAAAGAGTTTTCTGTGGAGAATGTGAAGAGACAGATGTCAAGACCCCAGAGGACTGTCAAGATTTTGAGAGACCAGTAACTCTCATTTTAAGTGTGGTAGCACCCACACTTTCATGGTCAATGGATTTGCTAGGAGACCCCCAAACCCTAACCTTTTCTTTCTAGCCCTTTCGAATCTCGAGGACGAGATTCATTTTAAGTGTGGTAGGTTTGTAACATCCCAAATTTTGGAATGTTATATTAATTACTAGAATGATTGAATGTTTGTTTGAGTGACTGACTTTGAGAGAAAATTTGAAACTTTTGAATGAGAGGGAATAAAATGACATTCCCCTTTGTTTTTGATTTCAAATACATCCAATTCAAATCAATGAGAGAAGATGACATGACTTCTTCAATACGATGCATTTGAAATTTTGGATTTTGAAAACTACTTTGAATCCATTTCATATTTGGCTCTATTTTAAAAGATTGAATGAATTCAAACTCCCCTGCCTAAATTTAAAAATTTGAGATGAGGAACATGACCCTCCAAACCAGAGGTATTTTTGTGATTTATTTGAACCATAAAACCCATGGGATTATTTGATAATTATTTGCAAAAAGAAATAAAACCAATTTAGGTATTTTCTGAAAAATAGTTTTTTAAAAAGTATTTATTTTGGCCGTGGAAAAATGTCCCTCAGATTGCATTTATTTTTCTGATAATTTTTATATATAATACTCCCATACTTGACTTTATATTTATTTCCTATTTTTAGTTTTCTTTCCTGATTTTAAATAAAAGGAAAATGTTTTATAAAAAGGAAAAAAATCCGTTTTATTAGGAAACCCCGAAGCCCAATAGGAATAGTGTCGGCCCAGGATTCCCTGTGCCTGATCCGAATCTTTTTGGATCGGCCACCGATCGCCCGCGCAACTCCTCGCGCTCGCTGACAGCGGGGCCCAGGCCCGACCGCCTCCTCACCTCGATCATCCCCTTCCTTCTTACTCCCCTCTTTCCTTCGCCGGCGACCGCCTCGAATCCGACGGGATCTCGTCGATCCCCTTCCCTCCGAGCACCCCTGACCCCAGGGCTATAAAAGCCGGGAGCCCCGCACCCCGTTTCGCCCGAATCCCGCTCGCCCGACCCTCTCCTCTCGCCGCAATCTCTCGCCGGAGTCCGAAGCCGCCGCTGCGCCATTGTCGCTCCCCCGCTCACCTCCGTCGGCCCCAACCGTCGCCGTGACCACCATCGCCACCATCGTCACCGTCCGCGCCTCCCCGTGCACTCGCCTGAGCTCCTGAGCCACCGGAGTGAGCTCCCCGTCGACCACCCGAGCGCCGCCGCCGCCCCGAAGCTCGCCATCGTCACCCCGTCGTCCCCGAGCTCGCCTTCGACCACCTCTGGATGCGCCGTTCACCGCCGCATCTACTGGAGCTCTTGCCGTCATCGGAGACCCACCGGGGAGCTCACCATCATCAACCCCGAGCAGCCGCCGCCGTCGGACATCGCCGGAGAATCCCTCCGCCCACTGTAAGTCACCGGCGACACCATCCACCGTCCGATTTAGATCCAACGTACCGTAATAGATCACTTAAGCAGCGAAACGTTTTCTTTAAACGTTCGGCCGTCCTCTCGTTTAGCCCTCGCACGCACGTGCCGTAGCCAATCAGGAGACGCCACGTAGCCCCTGTCCGTTAGTTCTGTTTTTGTTTTTTTTCTGTTTTAATTTCAATTCCAGAATATATTCTGATTTTGTTTTTGCTCTATCTTATATGTTTTTAATTATTTTTGAGTGATTCTTTTTGCATTGTGTCACAAATTTTATCTAGTTTCTGTATATATAAAATTTGACCATATTTGAATATTTTAAATTCAGATTCAAACAGATTTGAATTCAAACTTGTTTTGCTTATAACTTGAGTTTAAAAATATTTTTTCGAGTGAATCTTTTTGCTACTGGTCACTAGTGACTTTGTTTATCAGTAGGAACAATGTGGGAATTTTTAGTATACTTAAATTAGGGTTTCAAGCAAAACAGATTCTGTTTTAATTCTTTTTAGGTTCATTTCTATTTCTTTTGTTTTTATAGTTTTAAATTTATTTTCTTTTATATTAGTTGACAAGTTTTACCTTGTTTTATGTTAGTTAGCAGTAGTATTTCAACCAAGTTTATTTCTATGTTGTTTATTCTTTTTGTTTGCATGAAATCAATTCTAGTTCAGTTATAACTTGCAATTGATTTTCATTGCTAGATTGATTTCCTATTTGAAAATATTTTTGTAAAGTGTTTTTTTGGTTTTACTTTCTGTTAGCTTAGTTGTTTTATATTTTTATTTCTGTTATTTTTATCATCTTAGTGTTTTCTTTGCTGTTATGTTCTATTAGTTAGAAAACTCATATTGTTTAGTGTGTTGTTTTCATAGTTCTTAGTTGTTCTTCAAAAGTAATTCTTTTGCTAGTAAAAATATTTGATAAATGCCTTTGTTAGATTTTGCTTTGTTATTGTTTTGTTGCTGTTGAAAATAGTTTATTGGTAGGGAAAACTATTCTTGGTTGTTTTGATGAACTTTTGTGTTGTAACTTTTGTCGTAAGTATTTCCTTCATCACAACACTTTTGTGTTTGGTTTTTGTGTCGCTCTTTGATTATTAGTATTGATTGCTAGTATGATTGCTTATATGAGTGCAATGTTTGATTATATAGATTTTCATCGGAGAGTGACGAATAGTTCTATCAAGTTATTTCTGAGAGCGATATTTATCTTCATCAACAGTACAGGCAAGTTCACTTTGATCATCTTACATTACCTATGTTTTATTTGCATTAGAATAAATCTCTCCATCATACATCCAGTAGGATATTGAGCTTGAACTTGTTGTAGTACCATGAGGTAGGAGAAACCCAACACCCTGTTACCATTGCCCGGGAAGGGACGTTACTTCACAATTGCTACGCTTTAGTAGACGGGATTTGGTTGTGAGATTCAGGAGTGTTGTGAGGTTAATTAATTATTTCAAGACCTGCATGATGATCAAGACTTCAAGGACTCAATATACCTCTGGGTGGATTGGACATGCATTTTGGCAGCCTGATATCTATCATGGTTATGCCGGGAATCCTGGTATCTACCTGTGATCATCCCAACGGAGTGCCACCCAGGCTCAAAGAGATGGATGGATACTTCAAGGCCGGAAAGCTTACGTGTGCAACCGCAAGTCAATATGGGCTCTGGCTTGGTTGACCTTAGTGGTGACTCTGGTAGGTCAGATTGCTACGAGACGTAGAAGAACGGTAGGATTGGATGGGCACTGACTTTCTATCAGAGGATCACTTTGGAAGACCATGTTTCGATCGTCTCGTTCTCAAACATCATGCAGTGCGAGGACACAATGAGAGGGATCGAATCTTGTGGGTAAAGTGTACAAACCTCTGCAGAGTGTTAAACTAATCGATTAGCCGTGTCCCCGGTTATGGACAACATGAGCACCGGAGATGATACTATCAGCCAGTCTCAACACAATTAATAAATTATGATGAGTGGGTCTATTAATAATTTTGGGACATGAGAATTGGTTGGTGGAACCATCTCATTAACAACCAACTTTTGTAGTGATATTTCCGTTTGACTCCTTTGTTGTAGGGAAAATAAAACCAGCTTTTCTGCAAAAAAACTCAGACACAGAGCCACAAAGCCATTTGCATATAGAATAGTCTTATCATTTTATCCTATGGTGATCTTGCCGGTACATTCAATGTACTGACCTACACGGCTGCAACGTCTTATGTTGCAGATACTTTTCTACGACGAGTAAGAGTACGATTAAGGGTTACGGTCTACACTCAACCTGCCGTTGGTGTTTATTGGGACTCCACTCCCGTTGACTGTTTCCGCTGAGATTTAAGAGGTATATATCAATTTTACGTTATTTACATGTGATTGCACTTTGATATATACATTGATGTACTGTGTGTGCCAGCATACTGATCCAGGGATGGCACTGACACACAGAGGCTTGACTCGTTTTGAGTCGGGACGCTACAGAGATGGTATCAGAGCACATGTTGACTGTAGGACGTGACCCTAGAAACTGGAAAGCCCTAGGACAGGATATCTCTAAAACTTTATTTTCACAAAGATGCTTACTTCTCATCTTTTCTGATTTTATCAAATGGTCCCTCTTACCTCGATTAGTTAGAATATATCCCTTCCCTTTTGACAACATGGAGGATCAACCAAAGCCACTCCAAGAAGGACCAGATATCGGACAACTGATGGCCACTTCGGAGTAATGACGATTTCACCATGCATTAGAATAATTGAAGCTACAACGGTTGAAGACTCCGAAGAATCGAAGAGATTGAAGACCCTGAAGAATCCCAGAATTATTATGACCTTTAGAAGACCAAACCCCTGTTGTATACTCACGTTAGATGCGATGATTTGTGAGCTGTCATTGTGTGATGTTTTTCCGACAGCCGCAAATAAAACCTATTTTCAAAACTATTGTTTGTATTGTGTGTATCCCCTCCTTTCTCTCTCTCGTATCTCATCCCCAAAACCTTGGACCCAATAGATGGTGAATGAAGTTGGACTTGTATTCTCTGGACCAATGACCCAGCTGGAGGCAGAAAATATGGATTCAAAACATAGAGAATAGCTTCGGGAGCAACTCGATTGCAAAGAGGTATGAGGTTCAATACGCTCTTCAGTACTTTACCCAAAGTGCTGCAACTTGGTGGAAAATGCATCACGCCATACAAGGATTTAATAGAGCAAAAAGTTGGGAAGAATTCAAGAAGACTCTGTTAAGATCCCGTCTCATTCAGAAGCACCGTGATAACACGATGAAGAAGCCTTGTGCATGCAAGATCTGTGGAGAAATAGGACACACCCAGGAAGAACACAAGGATGGATGCCCTCATTGTGAAGAAAATCACCCAGCCGAGGAATGCCCAACTGGGCAGGTGACATGTTTCTTGTGTGAAGGAACCACTCATTTTCCGGCACAATGTCAAATATACCCCAAGGTACAAGAAGTGATGAAGCAGCAGAAGGAAGCAATGAAAGAAGTCCTCGGGAAAAAGTTAGAAGAACCGATGAAAATGGGAGATATACCAGACCCAATCGTAGATACCAAGTCATGTTATTCATGTGGAGAAGAAGGAAATATTTCCCTGAATTGTCCGAACGAGTATCTGGGAGATTTCCCGACAGCAGAAGTGCAATATGATCCTCAGGAGATAGAAGGAATGATCAACCTGGACAAGAAGAAAGGCCAAGTAAGCGGAGGCATCAGATGTTTGCATTGTAGCTTGGATAGGCCCTACTGTTTTTGCAAGAGGTATGAGCCAAGCCTCAGGAAAGGAACCCAACCCAAGAAGAAGAAGAGGACTCCGTGGTTTTCTACACGGAAGGATCTGAGCCACATCACTTGTCATCAGTGCAACAAGACCGGACACTACTCCTATACCTGCCCGGAGAAGAAGACTAAACATGAGTAGTTGAGTTTTTGGATTTTGGAAGTAATAAATGTAATAGGAAGCTCTTTTATTTTACTTGAGGCTATGGAGTTGAACTATGTAACGGAAGTCTCAGAGATTATAATAACTTCATGAATCAATAGAATTTATTGTGTCATGATTTCCTATGTTGAATTGTATGAGTTGTTACTCTGTAAGCAAGATCTCCGACCATTTTATTGAGGATATGAGAAAATATGGTCTATGCAGGCATGAGTATCACTCATATTAAGTGTGGTAGTAATCGGTGAGACCACAAGAACCAAGGAAAAAGAACGTACACTTCATGCCAAGGAGTTTGGATAAGTGAATAAAGAATAAGGAAATGTTGGACCATATCAAACTATGTGGATGACAGCAGTTGTGATAAAGTACTTTTGAAGTTAGAGTTTTGAGAATAAAATAAGGATGATATGAAGGAATGATTATGATGAACCAATACCTTATTGGTAAACAGACCAATGGAAAGGAAAATGAATTTCATAGAATGGATCCTGAACAAGAATAAGCCTGTGATTTATTTTACCCAAGGGAATGATGGAATGAATTGACGGTAATGTTGGAATATGACACGCTAGTAACCCCGAGGGTGAGTTAGAGTTGTACAACTATTAATGTGAGCCCACAACCCAGAGACCTCAGGATTGATAAGGATCAAGCCCTACCGCTATGAAGGCAGGTACTTGGAAAAAGCTATGCATGATCAGCAGACGTTTTCTTAGGAAGATACGAAAACCTGAGAGTTGTGAAGAAACGATAGATCATTTGTTCAGCTTGCAGAATCAATGGATTTATCCGAACTTCGTTCATGGACAAGAGAAAATCTGCAATGCTTGTGAGGAAGCCCAAGTGTTAGAATACGAGATTCGCTAAACCTTATACAAAGTAATGATTTGGGTGCGGAATGGATTGATCACCATGACGACTTACTCTTATCATTTCTCTTGCTATTTGGAATGGTAAATCTGAGTGACTTACCCATAGTAAAGAGACGACGTTCTTTGAAGCTTTTGTTTTAAGCCTTAGAATGGTATGATGAGGATCCCTTGTACATGGCAGTTGTTGCCAAACGTAAGAATTTTACGGTGAGGATGAAGCCAATAGCCATTTCACTGCTGGAAAGCCACAAATGGTAGACCACCATGAGATCATCGATAAGTTAATTAGAAATGATCACGAGACTTGTCAGTTAATAAGACCCAGTAACGGAAGAAGTTTGTATTGACCAAGGAAACACTGGATTTTGCTGGAAACGTTGTGAATATAAAGGAAGAGCATCACCAAAAGAGTTTTCTGTGGAGAATGTGAAGAGACAGATGTCAAGACCCCCAGAGGACTGTCAAGATTTTGAGAGACCAGTAACTCTCATTTTAAGTGTGGTAGCACCCACACTTTCATGGTCAATGGATTTGCTAGGAGACCCCCAAACCCTAACCTTTTCTTTCTAGCCCTTTCGAATCTCGAGGATGAGATTCATTTTAAGTGTGGTAGGTTTGTTACATCCCAAATTTTGGAATGTTATATTAATTACTAGAATGATTGAATGTTTGTTTGAGTGACTGAATTTGAGTGAAAATTTGAAACTTTTGAAACTTTTGAATGAGAGGGAATAAAATGACTTTCCCCTTTGTTTTTGATTTCAAATACATCCAATTCAAATCAATGAGAGAAGATGACATGACTTCTTCAATACGATGTATTTGAAATTTTGGATTTTGAAAACTACTTTGAATCCATTTCATATTTGGCTCTATTTTAAAAGTTTGAATGAATTCAAACTCCCCTGCCTAAATTTAAAATTTTGAGATGAGGAACATGACCCTCCAAACCAGAGGTATTTTTGTGATTTATTTGAACCATAAAACCCATGGGATTATTTGATAATTATCTGCAAAAAGAAATAAAACCAATTTAGGTATTTTCTGAAAAATATTTTTTTTAAAGTATTTATTTTGGCCGTGGAAAAATGTCCCTCAGATTGCATTTATTTTTCTGATAATTTTTATATATAATACTCCCATACTTGACTTTATATTTATTTCCTATTTTTAGTTTTCTTTCCTGATTTTAAATAAAAGGAAAATGTTTTATAAAAAGGAAAAAAATCCGTTTTATTAGGAAACCCCGAAGCCCAATAGGAATAGTGTCGGCCCAGGATTCCCTGCGCCAGATCCGAATCTTTTCGGATCGGCCACCGATCGCCCGCGCAACTCCTCGCGCTCGCTGATAGCGGGGCCCACGCCCGACCGCCTCCTCACCACGATCATCCCCTTCCTTCTTACTCCCCTCTTTCCTTCGCCGGCGACCGCCTCGAATCCGACGGGATCTCGTCGATCCCCTTCCCTCCGAGCACCCCTGACCCCAGGGCTATAAAAGCCGGGAGCCCCGCACCCCGTTTCGCCCGAATCCCGCTCGCCCGACCCTCTCCTCTCGCCGCAATCTCTCGCCGGAGTCCGAAGCCGCCGCTGCGCCATTGTCGCTCCCCCGCTCACCTCCGTCGCCCCCAACCGTCGCCGTGACCACCATCGCCACCATCGTCACCGTCCGCGCCTCCCCGTCCACTCGCCTGAGCTCCTGAGCCACCGGAGTGAGCTCCCCGTCGACCACCCGAGCGCCGCCGCCGCCCCGAAGCTCGCCATCGTCACCCCGTCGTCTCCGAGCTCGCCTTCGACCACCTCTGGATGCGCCGTTCACCGCCGCATCTACTGGAGCTCTTGCCGTCATCGGAGACCCACCGGGGAGCTCACCATCGTCAACCCCGAGCAGCCGCCGCCGTCGGACATCGCCGGAGAATCCCTCCGCCCACTGTAAGTCACCGGCGACGCCATCCACCGTCCGATTTAGATCCAACGTACCGTAATAGATCACTTAAGCAGCGAAACGTTTTCTTTAAACGTTCGGCCGTGCTCTCGTTTAGCCCTCGCACGCACATGCCGTAGCCAATCAGGAGACGCCACGTAGCCCCTGTCCGTTAGTTCTGTTTTTGTTTTTTTTCTGTTTTAATTTCAATTCCAGAATATATTCTGATTTAGTTTTTGCTCTATCTTATATGTTTTTAATTATTTTTGAGTGATTCTTTTTGCATTGTGTCACAAATTTTATCTAGTTTCTGTATATATAAAATTTGACCATATTTGAATATTTTAAATTCAGATTCAAACAGATTTGAATTCAAACTTGTTTTGCTTATAACTTGAGTTTAAAAATATTTTTTCGAGTGAATCTTTTCGCTACTGGTCACTAGTGACTTTGTTTATCAGTAGGAACAATGTGGGAATTTTTAGCATACTTAAATTAGGGTTTCAAGCAAAACAGATTCTGTTTTAATTCTTTTTAGGTTCATTTCTATTTCTTTTGTTTTTATAGTTTTAAATTTATTTTCTTTTATATTAGTTGACAAGTTTTACCTTGTTTTATGTTAGTTAGCAGTAGTATTTCAACCAAGTTTATTTCTATGTTGTTTATTCTTTTTGTTTGCATGAAATCAATTCTAGTTCAGTTATAACTTGCAATTGATTTTCATTGCTAGATTGATTTCCTATTTGAAAATATTTTTATAAAGTGTTTTTTTGGTTTTACTTTCTGTTAGCTTAGTTGTTTTATATTTTTATTTCTGTTATTTTTATTATCTTAGTGTTTTCTTTGCTGTTATGTTCTATTAGTTAGAAAACTCATATTGTTTAGTGTGTTGTTTTCATAGTTCTTAGTTGTTCTTCAAAAGTAATTCTTTTGCTAGTAAAAATATTTGATAAATGCCTTTGTTAGATTTTGCTTTGTTATTGTTTTGTTGCTGTTGAAAATAGTTTATTGGTAGGGAAAACTATTCTTGGTTGTTTTGATGAACTTTTGTGTTGTAACTTTTGTCGTAAGTATTTCCTTCATCACAACACTTTTGTGTTTGGTTTTTGTGTTGCTCTTTGATTATTAGTATTGATTGCTAGTATGATTGCTTATATGAGTGCAATGTTTGATTATATAGATTTTCATCGGAGAGTGACGAATAGTTCTATCAAGTTATTTCTGAGAGCGATATTTATCTTCATCAACAGTACAGGCAAGTTCACTTTGATCATCTTACATTACCTATGTTTTATTTGCATTAGAATAAATCTCTCCATCATACATCCAGTAGGATATTGAGCTTGAACTTGTTGTAGTATCATGAGGTAGGAGAAACCCAACACCCTGTTACCATTGCCCGGGAAGGGACGTTACTTCACAATTGCTACGCTTTAGTAGACGGGATTTGGTTGTGAGATTCAGGAGTGTTGTGAGGTTAATTAATTATTTCAAGACCTGCATGATGATCAAGACTTCAAGGACTCAATATACCTCTGGGTGGATTGGACATGCATTTTGGCAGCCTGATATCTATCATGGTTATGCCGGGAATCCTGGTATCTACCTGTGATCATCCCAACGGAGTGCCACCCAGGCTCAAAGAGATGGATGGATACTTCAAGGCCGGAAAGCTTACGTGTGCAACCGCAAGTCAATATGGGCTCTGGCTTGGTTGACCTTAGTGGTGACTCTGGTAGGTCAGATTGCTACGAGACGTAGAAGAACGGTAGGATTGGATGGGCACTGACTTTCTATCAGAGGATCACTTTGGAAGACCATGTTTCGATCGTCTCGTTCTCAAACATCATGCAGTGCGAGGACACAACGAGAGGGATCGAATCTTGCGGGTAAAGTGTACAAACCTCTGCAGAGTGTTAAACTAATCGATTAGCCGTGTCCCCGGTTATGGACAACATGAGCACCGGAGATGATACTATCAGCCAGTCTCAACACAATTAATAAATTATGATGAGTGGGTCTATTAATAATTTTGGGACATGAGAATTGGTTGGTGGAACCATCTCATTAACAACCAACTTTTGTAGTGATATTTCCGTTTGACTCCTTTGTTGTAGGGAAAATAAAACCAGCTTTTCTGCAAAAAAACTCAGACACAGAGCCACAAAGCCATTTGCATATAGAATAGTCTTATCATTTTATCATATGGTGATCTTGCCGGTACATTCAATGTACTGACCTACACGGCTGCAACGTCTTATGTTGCAGATACTTTTCTACGACGAGTAAGAGTACGATTAAGGGTTACGGTCTACACTCAACCTGCCGTTGGTGTTTATTGGGACTCCACTCCCGTTGACTGTTTCCGCTGAGATTTAAGAGGTATATATCAATTTTACGTTATTTACATGTGATTGCACTTTGATATATACATTGATGTACTGTGTGTGCCAGCATACTGATCCAGGGATGGCACTGACACACAGAGGCTTGACTCGTTTTGAGTCGGGACGCTACAGAGATGGTATCAGAGCACATGTTGACTGTAGGACGTGACCCTAGAAACTGGAAAGCCCTAGGACAATATATCTCTAAAACTTTATTTTCACAAAGATGCTTACTTCTCATCTTTTCTGATTTTATCAAATGGTCCCTCTTACCTCGATTAGTTAGAATATATCCCTTCCCTTTTGACAACACGGAGGATCAACCAAAGCCACTCCAAGAAGGACCAGATATCGGACAACTGATGGCCACTTCGGAGTAATGAAAATTTCACCATGCATTAGAATAATTGAAGCTACAACGGTTGAAGACTCCGAAGAATCGAAGAGATTGAAGACCCTGAAGAATCCCAGAATTATTATGACCTTTAGAAGACCAAACCCCTGTTGTATACTCACGTTAGATGCGATGATTTGTGAGCTGTCATTGTGTGATGTTTTTCCGACAGCCGCAAATAAAACCTATTTTCAAAACTATTGTTTGTATTGTGTGTATCCCCTCCTTTCTCTCTCTCGTATCTCATCCCCAAAACCTTGGACCCAATAGATGGTGAATGAAGTTGG
This sequence comes from Elymus sibiricus, assembly GCA_039707655.1. Classification (NCBI taxonomy): domain Eukaryota; kingdom Viridiplantae; phylum Streptophyta; class Magnoliopsida; order Poales; family Poaceae; genus Elymus; species Elymus sibiricus. The sequence goes on along the minus strand of CM077667.1, from coordinate 315,204,574 downwards.
ACTTGTATTCTCTGGACCAATGACCCAGCTGGAGGCAGAAGTATGGATTCAAAACATAGAGAATAGCTTCGGGAGCAACTCGATTGCAAAGAGGTATGAGGTTCAATACGCTCTTCAGTACTTTACCCAAAGTGCTGCAACTTGGTGGAAAATGCATCACGCCATACAAGGATTTAATAGAGCAAAAAGTTGGGAAGAATTCAAGAAGACTCTGTTAAGATCCCGTCTCATTCAGAAGCACCGTGATAACACGATGAAGAAGCCTTGTGCATGCAAGATCTGTGGAGAAATAGGACACACCCAGGAAGAACACAAGGATGGATGCCCTTATTGTGAAGAAAATCACCCAGCCGAGGAATGCCCAACTGGGCAGGTGACATGTTTCTTGTGTGAAGGAACCACTCATTTTCCGGCACAATGTCAAATATACCCCAAGGTACAAGAAGTGATGAAGCAGCAGAAGGAAGCAATGAAAGAAGTCCTCGGGAAAAAGTTAGAAGAACCCATGAAAATGGGAGATATACCAGACCCAATCGTAGATACCAAGTCATGTTATTCATGTGGAGAAGAAGGAAATATTTCCCTGAATTGTCCGAACGAGTATCTGGGAGATTTCCCGACAGCAGAAGTGCAATATGATCCTCAGGAGATAGAAGGAATGATCAACCTGGACAAGAAGAAAGGCCAAGTAAGCGGAGGCATCAGATGTTTGCATTGTAGCTTGGAGAGGCCCTACTGTTTTTGCAAGAGGTATGAGCCAAGTCTCAGGAAAGGAACCCAACCCAAGAAGAAGAAGAGGACTCCGTGGTTTTCTACACGGAAGGATCTGAGCCACATCACTTGTCATCAGTGCAACAAGACCGGACACTACTCCTATACCTGCCCGGAGAAGAAGACTAAACATGAGTAGTTGAGTTTTTGGATTTTGGAAGTAATAAATGTAATAGGAAGCTCTTTTATTTTACTTGAGGCTATGGAGTTGAACTATGTAACGGAAGTCTCAGAGATTATAATAACTTCATGAATCAATAGAATTTATTGTGTCATGATTTCCTATGTTGAATTGTATGAGTTGTTACTCTGTAAGCAAGATCTCCGACCATTTTATTGAGGATATGAGAAAATATGGTCTATGCAGGCATGAGTATCACTCATATTAAGTGTGGTAGTAATCGGTGAGACCACAAGAACCAAGGAAAAAGAACGTACACTTCATGCCAAGGAGTTTGGATAAGTGAATAAAGAATAAGGAAATGTTGGACCATATCAAACTATGTGGATGACAGCAGTTGTGATAAAGTACTTTTGAAGTTAGAGTTTTGAGAATAAAATAAGGATGATATGAAGGAATGATTATGATGAACCAATACCTTATTGGTAAACAGACCAATGGAAAGGAAAATGAATTTCACAGAATGGATCCTGAACAAGAATAAGCCTGTGATTTATTTTACCCAAGGGAATGATGGAATGAATTGACGGTAATGTTGGAATATGACACGCTAGTAACCCCGAGGGTGAGTTAGAGTTGTACAACTATTAAAGTGAGCCCACAACCCAGAGACCTCAGGATTGATAAGGATCAAGCCCTACCGCTATGAAGGCAGGTACTTGGAAAAAGCTATGCATGATCAGCAGACGTTTTCTTAGGAAGATACGAAAACCTGAGAGTTGTGAAGAAACGATAGATCATTTGTTCAGCTTGCAGAATCAATGGATTTATCCGAACTTCGTTCATGGACAAGAGAAAATCTGCAATGCTTGTGAGGAAGCCCAAGTGTTAGAATACGAGATTCGCTAAACCTTATACAAAGTAATGATTTGGGTGCGGAATGGATTGATCACCATGACGACTTACTCTTATCATTTCTCTTGCTATTTGGAATGGTAAATCTGAGTGACTTACCCATAGTAAAGAGACGACGTTCTTTGAAGCTTTTGTTTTAAGCCTTAGAATGGTATGATGAGGATCCCTTGTACATGGCAGTTGTTGCCAAACGTAAGAATTTTACGGTGAGGATGAAGCCAATAGCCATTTCACTGCTGGAAAGCCACAAATGGTAGACCACCATGAGATCATCGATAAGTTAATTAGAAATGATCACGAGACTTGTCAGTTAATAAGACCCAGTAACGGAAGAAGTTTGTATTGACCAAGGAAACACTGGATTTTGCTGGAAACGTTGTGAATATAAAGGAAGAGCATCACCAAAAGAGTTTTCTGTGGAGAATGTGAAGAGACAGATGTCAAGACCCCAGAGGACTGTCAAGATTTTGAGAGACCAGTAACTCTCATTTTAAGTGTGGTAGCACCCACACTTTCATGGTCAATGGATTTGCTAGGAGACCCCCAAACCCTAACCTTTTCTTTCTAGCCCTTTCGAATCTCGACGACGAGATTCATTTTAAGTGTGGTAGGTTTGTAACATCCCAAATTTTGGAATGTTATATTAATTACTAGAATGATTGAATGTTTGTTTGAGTGACTGAATTTGAGTGAAAATTTGAAACTTTTGAAACTTTTGAATGAGAGGGAATAAAATGACTTTCCCCTTTGTTTTTGATTTCAAATACAACCAATTCAAATCAATGAGAGAAGATGACATGACTTCTTCAATACGATGTATTTGAAATTTTGGATTTTGAAAACTACTTTGAATCCATTTCATATTTGGCTCTATTTTAAAAGTTTGAATGAATTCAAACTCCCCTGCCTAAATTTAAAAATTTGAGATGAGGAACATGACCCTCCAAACCAGAGGTATTTTTGTGATTTATTTGAACCATAAAACCCATGGGATTATTTGATAATTATTTGCCAAAAGAAATAAAACCAATTTAGGTATTTTCTGAAAAATATTTTTTTAAAAAGTATTTATTTTGGCCGTGAAAAAATGTCCCTCGGATTGCATTTATTTTTCTGATAATTTTTTATATATAATACTCCCATACTTGACTTTATATTTATTTCCTATTTTTAGTTTTCTTTCCTGATTTTAAATAAAAGGAAAATGTTTTATAAAAAGGAACAAAATCCGTTTTATTAGGAAACCCCGAAGCCCAATAGGAATAGTGTCGGCCCAGGATTCCCTGCGCCAGATCCGAATCTTTTCGGATCGGCCACCGATCGCCCGCGCAACTCCTCGCGCTCGCTGACAGCGGGGCCCACGCCCGACCGCCTCCTCACCTCGATCATCCCCTTCCTTCTTACTCCCCTCTTTCCTTCGCCGGCGACCGCCTCGAATCCGACGGGATCTCGTCGATCCCCTTCCCTCCGAGCACCCCTGACCCCAGGGCTATAAAAGCCGGGAGCCCCGCACCCCGTTTCGCCCGAATCCCGCTCGCCCGACCCTCTCCTCTCGCCGCAATCTCTCGCCGGAGTCCGAAGCCGCCGCTGCGCCATTGTCGCTCCCCCGCTCACCTCCGTCGCCCCCAACCGTCGATGTGACCACCATCGCCACCATCGTCACCGTCCGCGCCTCCCCGTGCACTCGCCTGAGCTCCAGAGCCACCGGAGTGAGCATCCCGTCGACGACCCGAGCGCCGCCGCCGCCCCGAAGCTCGCCATCGTCACCCCGTCGTCCCCGAGCTCGCCTTCGACCACCTCTGGATGCGCCGTTCACCGCCGCATCTACTGGAGCTCTTGCCGTCATCGGAGACCCGCCGGGGAGCTCACCAGCATCAACCCCGAGCAGCCGCCGCCGTCGGACATCGCCGGAGAATCCCTCCGCCCACTGTAAGTCACCGGCGACGCCATCCACCGTCCGATTTAGATCCAACGTACCGTAATAGATCACTTAAGCAGCGAAACGTTTTCTTTAAACGTTCGGCCGTCCTCTCGTTTAGCCCTCGCATGCACGTGCCGTAGCCAATCAGGAGACGCCACGTAGCCCCTGTCCGTTAGTTCTGTTTTTGTTTTTTTCTGTTTTAATTTCAATTCCAGAATATATTCTGATTTTGTTTTTGCTCTATCTTTTATTTTTTTAATTATTTTTGAGTGATTCTTTTTGCATTGTGTCACAAATTTTATCTAGTTTTTGTATATAAAAAATTTGACCATATTTGAATATTTAAATTCAGATTCAAACAGATTTGAATTCAAACTTGTTTTGCTTATAACTTGAGTTTAAAAATATTTTTTTGAGTGAATCTTTTTGCTACTGGTCACTAGTGACTTTGTTTATCAGTAGGAACAATGTGGGAATTTTTAGCATACTTAAATTAGGGTTTCAAGCAAAACAGATTCTGTTTTAATTCTTTTTAGGTTCATTTCTATTTCTTTTGTTTTTATAGTTTTAAATTTATTTTCTTTTATATTAGTTGACAAGTTTTACCTTGTTTTATTGTAGTTAGCAGTAGTATTTCAACCAAGTTTATTTCTATGTTGTTTATTCTTTTTGTTTGCATGAAATCAATTCTAGTTCAGTTATAACTTGCAATTGATTTTCATTGCTAGATTGATTTCCTATTTGAAAATATTTTTATAAAGTGTTTTTTTGGTTTTACTTTCTGTTAGCTTAGTTGTTTTATATTTTTATTTCTGTTATTTTTATTATCTTAGTGTTTTCTTTGCTGTTATGTTCTATTAGTTAGAAAACTCATATTGTTTAGTGTGTTGTTTTCATAGTTCTTAGTTGTTCTTCAAAAGTAATTCTTTTGCTAGTAAAAATATTTGATAAATGCCTTTGTTAGATTTTGCTTTGTTATTGTTTTGTTGCTGTTGAAAATAGTTTATTGGTAGGGAAAACTATTCTTGGTTGTTTTGATGAACTTTTGTGTTGTAACTTTTGTCTTAAGTATTTCCTTCATCACAACACTTTTGTGTTTGGTTTTTGTGTTGCTCTTTGATTATTAGTATTGATTGCTAGTATGATTGCTTATATGAGTGCAATGTTTGATTATATAGATTTTCATCGGAGGGTGACAAATAGTTCTATCAAGTTATTTCTGAGAGCGATATTTATCTTCATCAACAGTACAGGCAAGTTCACTTTGATCATCTTACATTACCTATGTTTTATTTGCATTAGAATAAATCTCTCCATCATACATCCAGTAGGATATTGAGCTTGAACTTGTTGTAGTACCATGAGGTAGGAGAAACCCAACACCCTGTTACCATTGCCCGGGAAGGCACATTACTTCACAATTGCTACGCTTTAGTAGACGGGATTTGGTTGTGAGATTCAGGAGTGTTGTGAGGTTAATTAATTATTTCAAGACCTGCATGATGATCAAGACTTCAAGGACTCAATATACCTCTGGGTGGATTGGACATGCATTTTGGCAGCCTGATATCTATCATGGTTATGCCGGGAATCCTGGTATCTACCTGTGATCATCCCAACGGACTGCCACCCAGGCTCAAAGAGATGGATGGATACTTCAAGGCCGGAAAGCTTACGTGTGCAACCGCAAGTCAATATGGGCTCTGGCTTGGTTGACCTTAGTGGTGACTCTGGTAGGTCAGATTGCTACGAGACGTAGAAGAACGGTAGGATTGGATGGGCACTGACTGTCTATCAGAGGATCACTTTGGAAGACCATGTTTCGATCGTCTCGTTCTCAAACATCATGCAGTGCGAGGACACAACGAGAGGGATCGAATCTTTTGGGTAAAGTGTACAAACCTCTGCAGAGTGTTAAACTAATCGATTAGCCGTGTCCCCGGTTATGGACAACATGAGCACCGGAGATGATACTATCAGCCAGTCTCAACACAATTAATAAATTATGATGAGTGGGTCTATTAATAATTTTGGGACATGAGAATTGGTTGGTGGAACCATCTCATTAACAACCAACTTTTGTAGTGATATTTCCGTTTGACTCCTTTTTTGTAGGGAAAATAAAACCAACTTTTCTGCAAAAAAACTCAGACACAGAGCCACAAAGCCATTTGCATATAGAATAGTCTTATCATTTTATCCTATGGTGATCTTGCCGGTACATTCAATGTACTGACCTACACGGCTGCAACGTCTTATGTTACAGATACTTTTCTACGACGAGTAAGAGTACGATTAAGGGTTACGGTCTACACTCAACCTGCCGTTGGTGTTTATTGGGACTCCACTCCCGTTGACTGTTTCCGCTGAGATTTAAGAGGTATATATCAATTTTACGTTATTTACATGTGATTGCACTTTGATATATACATTGATGTACTGTGTGTGCCAGCATACTGATCCAGGGATGGCACTGACACACAGAGGCTTGACTCGTTTTGAGTCGGGACGCTACAGAGATGGTATCAGAGCACATGTTGACTGTAGGACGTGACCCTAGAAACTGGAAAGCCCTAGGACAGGATATCTCTAAAACTTTATTTTCACAAAGATGCTTACTTCTCATCTTTTCTGATTTTATCAAATGGTCCCTCTTACCTCGATTAGTTAGAATATATCCCTTCCCTTTTGACAACACGGAGGATCAACCAAAGCCACTCCAAGAAGGACCAGATATCGGACAACTGATGGCCACTTCGGAGTAATGAAGATTTCACCATGCATTAGAATAATTCAAGCTACAACGGTTGAAGACTCTGAAGAATCGAAGAGATTGAAGACCCTGAAGAATCCCAGAATTATTATGACCTTTAGAAGACCAAAGCCCTGTTGTATACTCACGTTAGATGCGATGATTTGTGAGCTGTCATTGTGTGATGTTTTTTCGACAGCCGCAAATAAAACCTATTTTCAAAACTATTGTTTGTATTGTGTGTATCCCCTCCTTTCTCTCTCTCGTATCTCATCCCCAAAACCTTGGACCCAATAGATGGTGAATGAAGTTGGACTTGTATTCTCTGGACCAATGACCCAGCTGGAGGCAGAAGTATGGATTCAAAACATAGAGAATAGCTTCGGGAGCAACTCGATTGCAAAGAGGTATGAGGTTCAATACGCTCTTCAGTACTTTACCCAAAGTGCTGCAACTTGGTGGAAAATGCATCACGCCATACAAGGATTTAATAGAGCAAAAAGTTGGGAAGAATTCAAGAAGACTCTGTTAAGATCCCGTCTCATTCAGAAGCACCGTGATAACACGATGAAGAAGCCTTGTGCATGCAAGATCTATGGAGAAATAGGACACACCCAGGAAGAACACAAGGATGGATGCCCTCATTGTGAAGAAAATCACCCAGCCGAGGAATGCCCAACTGGGCAGGTGACATGTATCTTGTGTGAAGGAACCACTCATTTTCCGGCACAATGTCAAATATACCCCAAGGTACAAGAAGTGATGAAGCAGCAGAAGGAAGCAATGAAAGAAGTCCTCGGGAAAAAGTTAGAAGAACCCATGAAAATGGGAGATATACCAGACCCAATCGTAGATACCAAGTCATGTTATTCATGTGGAGAAGAAGGAAATATTTCCCTGAATTGTCCGAACGAGTATCTGGGAGATTTCCCGACAGCAGAAGTGCAATATGATCCTCAGGAGATAGAAGGAATGATCAACCTGGACAAGAAGAAAGGCCAAGTAAGCGGAGGCATCAGATGTTTGCATTGTAGCTTGGAGAGGCCCTACTGTTTTTGCAAGAGGTATGAGCCAAGCCTCGGGAAAGGAACCCAACCCAAGAAGAAGAAGAGGACTCCGTGGTTTTCTACACGGAAGGATCTGAGCCACATCACTTGTCATCAGTGCAACAAGACCGGACACTACTCCTATACCTGCCCGGAGAAGAAGACTAAACATGAGTAGTTGAGTTTTTGGATTTTGGAAGTAATAAATGTAATAGGAAGCTCTTTTATTTTACTTGAGGCTATGGAGTTGAACTATGTAACGGAAGTCTCAGAGATTATAATAACTTCATGAATCAATAGAATTTATTGTGTCATGATTTCCTATGTTGAATTGTATGAGTTGTTACTCTGTAAGCAAGATCTCCGACCATTTTATTGAGGATATGCGAAAATATGGTCTATGCAGGCATGAGTATCACTCATATTAAGTGTGGTAGTAATCGGTGAGACCACAAGAACCAAGGAAAAAGAACGTACACTTCATGCCAAGGAGTTTGGATAAGTGAATAAAGAATAAGGAAATGTTGGACCATATCAAACTATGTGGATGACAGCAGTTGTGATAAAGTACTTTTGAAGTTAGAGTTTTGAGAATAAAATAAGGATGATATGAAGGAATGATTATGAATTTCACAGAAGTGAGATTCAGGAGTGTTGTGAGGTTAATTAATTATTTCAAGACCTGCATGATGATCAAGACTTCAAGGACTCAATATACCTCTGGGTGGATTGGACATGCATTTTGGCAGCCTGATATCTATCATGGTTATGCCGGGAATCCTAGTATAAACCTGTGATCATCCCAACGGACTGCCACCCAGGCTCAAAGAGATGGATGGATACTTCAAGGCCGGAAAGCTTACGTGTGAAACCACAAGTCAATATGGGCTCTGGCTTGGTTGACCTTAGTGGTGACTCTGGTAGGTCAGATTGCTACGAGACGTAGAAGAACGGTAGGATTGGATGGGCACTGACTTTCTATCAGAGGATCACTTTGGAAGACCATGTTTCGATCATCTCGTTTTCAAACATCATGCAGTGCGAGGACACAACGAGAGGGATCGAATCTTGCGGGTAAAGTGTACAAACCTCTGCAGAGTGTTAAACTAATCGATTAGCCGTGTCCCCGGTTATGGACAACATGAGCACCGGAGATGATACTATCAGCCAGTCTCAACACAATTAATAAATTATGATGAGTGGGTCTATTAATAATTTTGGGACATGAGAATTGGTTGGTGGAACCATCTCATTAACAACCAACTTTTGTAGTGATATTTCCGTTTGACTCCTTTGTTGTAGGGAAAATAAAACCAGCTTTTCTGCAAAAAAACTCAGACACAGAGCCACAAAGCCATTTGCATATAGAATAGTCTTATCATTTTATCCTATGGTGATCTTGCCGGTACATTCAATGTACTGACCTACACGGCTGCAACGTCTTATGTTGCAGATACTTTTCTACGACGAGTAAGAGTACGATTAAGGGTGACGGTCTACACTCAACCTGCCGTTGGTGTTTATTGGGACTCCACTCCCGTTGACTGTTTCCGCTGAGATTTAAGAGGTATATATCAATTTTACGTTATTTACATGTGATTGCACTTTGATATATACATTGATGTACTGTGTGTGCCAACATACTGATCCAGGGATGGCACTGACACACAGAGGCTTGACTCGTTTTGAGTCGGGACGCTACAATAAGGGTCCACGAAGTAGCAACCTTGACTATTCCATAACGGCTTCCGTCCACGAAGGACTAGCCTCACTATGGGTAGATCTTCACGAAGTAGGCGATCTCCTTGCCCGTACAAACTTCTTGGTTCAACTCCACAACACGAAGTAGGAGGCTCCCAAGCGACACCTAACCAATCTAGGAGGCACCACCCTCCAAAAGGTAATAGGCTCGGTAATGTCGATGAACTCCTTGCTGTTGTGCTTCAAGATGATAGACTCCTCAACACACAATCACTCTCTCACAGATTTGGCTTGGTAGAAGAAGTTGATTTGGTGGAAAGCAACTTGGGGAGGCTAGAGATCAAGATTCATATGGATAGAGTGGAATGGCTTGATCTCAACACATGAGTAGGTGGCTCTCTCTCAGAAAATTGGATGGGGCAAGTATGGAATAGTTCCGAGTGCTTCTCTTTCGAGTGGGTGGTGGTGAAGGGGTATATATAGGCATCCCCAAAAATCCAACCGTTACACCTAAAGTGACCAACTCGGTGACACCGATGTGTGAATCTCGGTGGTACCGAAGTGACCAAAAGGGAGTGACTTTTGAATCTCGGTGAGACTGATATATAAATCTTGGTGGTACCGATTAGGTGACCAACGGTCATATTGCGCAACTCGGTGACGCCGATCCAGAAAACTCGGTGGTACCGATTTTGTGAATCGAGGTAACAGAAAGTTGGCAACCCAAACTCGGTGGCACCGAAGTGGAATCGGTTGCACCGATGTGCTAGGGTTTGGCATGGGTCTGTCTGAGTTTGGGAATCGGTGGCACCGAGTGGGAAGTGTTGGTTGCACCGATTTTGGATATTTGACTGTTGACAGACTTTTGTGGAAGAGCTTGTGGGTGTTTTTGGTGACTATCTCTTGTGCACGTGGAGCATCTTGTTCACCAACAGTACCTTACCCCCTTTTAATAGTATTGGCTTTCCTATGGACTCAAAGTGATTTCTCACAAAGTAAAATGTAGAGTCCTCTTGCTTGAAGCTTTGCCAATCCATTTCCTTGCATCTTGGGGTATCTCCACAATCTCCACAATCCTTTTTCCAACCCTCTCTGTGGACTTTATCTGAAATACACTAGGTAAAAGTATTAGTCCAAGAGACAATGTATGTTGTCATGAATTATCAAAACCACCTAGGGAGCATATGTGCTTTCACAATAAAATATAGCAGATTAGGACTTAGTGAAAATCACAGTTTTTAGATAGAGCAGTTTTCCATGGAGGCATATTGACAACAATGAAACTATATGCTACAGGGCATATCATGGCATGAAAATCTACAACATGGTAGAGGACATGATGCACTTCAATTCATTCCATAATGACAACATCAAATTATGCACAGAATCATGGCAACCATCAACACAACATGGCATTCTGAAATAACCAGATTCTCAGACTTGGTGAAAATTAGAGTAGACAAGAGCAACAGTTTTTAACAGATTGACATCTTTGACAGCAGAATTAATTAGGAAGCAAAACCTTTACATGAGAACAAATGGCACAACATCGCAGAGCATAACATGCTTAACAAAAGACTCCATGGTGGAAACAACAAAAGAGTCCTATATCACTAGCAAATCACAAGGCAACATGACAACAACATAACAGTTTCAGACTTAGTGAAATTTAACAATCTGCCAAATTGCAGTTTGACTTGGCATGTTGACAAGGCAATAACAGTAGTATAGCAATCACTTATAGGCATGGCAAGGACACTAACAACAACTATACATGGCACAATACAAATCAATCCATTGGCACAACTCCAAAATAGTCATGGATTGCTTAATACAAAGCTCGCAAACCTGAACTTATCGTTAACAGATTACAGTTTTGACAATTACGATGAGATACACTTTTGCAACAGAGTTTTGAGCAAGAAAATGAGTACTATTATGCATGCAAATGGCACCATCATGTAGAGCACGAAGAGTACAACAATTTTTATATACTACACTTCTTCATACGATGCACGGTTTTTGAGATATCATCAAGACAAAATGCAATCATGATGCTAAAATCTGGGGACTTGGTGGATTTCTCACCCCCTGACAAAAATCTAGATGGAGTAGATTGGGACGGGACGGTGCAGCCGGGCAGTTTGGTTCGGTGGTCGTGGACGGATCGGGACGGGGAGGTCCAACTGCGGCTCATCAGCGGCAGCGCATGGAGGTGGCCGGAGGAGCAGCTGGGGGGAGGCGCCGGCGACGGGGGACGCCGGATCCGGCCAGCACGGCAGCGGATCTGGCCGGAAGGGAGTGGAGGGACCGGCGGCGACCTTGGAGAGCGCTGGCTGGGCACGTGCGGGCCGGCGGCGGGGCATGGCGGCGCGGGGCGAGGGTCACGGCGGCACCCGACGCTACAGCTCCGGCGGGGCAGCTCGCCGGCGGTGGCGGGGAGCGCCGACGGTGACCGGACGCGGCGGCGAGGCGAGACGCGAGCGAGCGGCTCGGGAGGAGGTCGGCGTCGGGGCGACGCAGGCGGAGGCACCGGCTCCGGCGGGCTCCGGCGAGCTCCTGGAGAGGCGACCTAGCGAGGTGCGGCGGCGGCGGATCCCTCTGGCGAGGCTCCCGGCGGCGGGTGTTGGGGCGCGGGGGCGCGTAGCTCGGCCCAGATCGGGCCCGGGGCGGGCCGGATCTGGGTCTGGCGGGCCCGGTGCGGTGGAGGGAGGCTAGGAGGCGGCGGCGTTGACGTGGCAGCGGCGGGTTGGCTGCGTGCGGTGGCGCAGGTGGCGGCTCAGCCGCTGGCTAAGCGCCAAGTGGCGGCGGGGGACTTGGCTGGCACGAATTCTGAGGTTGGAGGGGGAAGAAGGACAAAAATGGACATGGGGGTGTCCATATATAGCAGGGATGGGCTAGGGTTAGGGGTTTTGAGGCCGATTTCGACCATACGATCGCGATCGGACGGTTTCGGTCGCGGGGTTAGGCTAGGATGGGCTAGTGGGCTGTGGAGAGGTGGTTGGGCTGAGATGAGAGGGAATTTTTGTGGCCCGCGACGCGAGTTTTTAAACCGCGAAAAATGTGCGATAGATAAACCGATGATGGTGCCGCTACGGTCGACCGTTTGGGTATCAAACGACCTCCGATTGCGACGAAATTTGGCAGGCGGTCTACCTACAATAAAACAAGACCGCACGCCAAGTTTCGACCCAATCCGAGAAAGTTTGAAACGCACTTTTAAAACAATATTTTATCGATGCCGCGGGCGCGTGCATGTGAGGTTGGTCTCGAAATGGCCGTCGATGAGAACGGAGAGAACCGGCAACTATGCACGGATGCAAGTTTTGAAAACTGGCAGCTACGAAGTGCTGATGCAATGTGGATGATGCGAATGATGCGATGATGAATGCGACAACTAGATAAATCACACGGCGACAATGAAATAAAAGGGGAATCTTCTGGAGCGTCGGTCTCGAGCTGTTACAATTTTTGGCCCATAAATTCACATATATTCAATAAAAATTCCTCGTGAAGTTTCAGGTCATTTGGAGTCTGGTGATTTTTCTACCTTTTTCTCGGTTTTCCGGTCCAAAATTCCAGTTTCCAGATAATTCTCTCTTTGTGAAGTACCTTGCATATTCAGAGAGAAAGGGCATACGAATTGTATGATAATAGGGAATAATGGACAAGAATAACATAAATATGAATAAGAAATCATGATGCAAAATGGACATATCAGGCTCCCCCCCCCTCCGGAGGCCCCAGACGCCATTCTTCCTGAGGCCCCCGCGGCCCCTGACGCCATGTCTCTGGGAGCCCCCGCGGTCCCACTTCTCGTGCCTCCCGGCGAAGACAACATGGAGACCGCGGTCACGCGCCACGTCGAAAACCTTGTGTATTTCGTCAGCACAATGCTAAGAGATGAGCGCGAACGTGACCCCATGCAGCAGAAGCTCCTCCTCGCACTCCTCGTCGCCTCCAGGAAACTACGTTACTACTTCCAGGGCCATCCTATCAAGTTGTTTCTGCCTACCCCTTGGAGCAAGTCTTGCACAGCCCCAACGCCGCTGGCAGATTGCCGAGTGGAACATCGAGTTGGAAGCCTTCTAACTGGAGTTCTGCACCACCAGAGTCATCAAAGGCGCGGCCCTAGCCGACTTCGTAGTGGAATGGACGGACCCGCATGAGGAGGATGTTGGGGAACGTTGCATGGGAAACAAAAAATTTCCTACGCACACACAAGATCTATCCATGGTGATGAGCATCTACAAGAGGGAGAGTGAATCTACATACCCTTGTAGATCGCTAAGCGGAAGCGTTAAGAAACGCGGTTGATGAAGTCGGACGTCTCCGTGATCCAAATCGCAAGTCGTCCCTCGATCCGATCACGAACTAGTGCCGAACGGACGGCACCTCCGCGTTCAACACACGTACGGCTTGATGACGCCTTCACCTCCTCGATCCAGCGAGCGATGATGAAGTAGTAGATGAGTTCCGGCAGCACGACGGCATGGTGATGGTGGTGAGGAACAATCTCTGCAGGGCTTCGCCAAGCACTACGGAGATTATGACGGGAGGAACTAGAGGGTTAGGGTTGCCGGCACACGGCTTGGGAAATCTTGATGTATCCCGTGTGCTAGCCCTGCCCCTCTATTTATATGTTGAGCCCTGGGGCCTAAACTTGGAGAGAAAACCTCCACAAGGTCGGTTTTGCCCGCACAAGGTCGGTTTGGCCCGCACGGAAAGAGTCTAACTCAGATTCCAGCAGTATCGCGTACAAGCGGTAGTACCGCTCACGAGCGGTAGTACCGCTTGTGCGGTAGTACCGCTTCACACAAGCGGTAGTACCACTTACGCGGTAGTACTGCCTTACCAGCGGTAGTACCGCTTAAGGCAGCAGCAAAACTTCCTTTTGCACTTTCCAATACCTCGTGGGCTTTACCCCTTTGGCTCATATAAAGTGTTGCTGCACCCGAACACTTCGGTAAACATCCAGAACCCCTTCCGGTGAATTTCGGAACCCTTCCGGAGATCAAAACACTATTATCACATATATCAATCTTTACCTCCGGACTCTTCCGGAGATCCTCGTTATGTCCGGGATCTTATCCGGTACTCCGAACAACCTTCGGTCACCAACAAAATAACTCAACTATACTAATCGTCACCAAACGTTAAGTGTGTAGACCCTGCGGGTTCGAGAACTATGTAGACATGACCGAGACACCTCTACGATCAATAACCAATAGCGGGACCTGGATGCCCATATTGGCTCCTACATATTCTACGAAGATCTTTATCGGTCGAACCTCTATGTCAAGGATTCAGTTAATCCCGTATGTTGTTCCCTTTGTTCTTCGGTATGTTACTTGCCCGAGATTCGATCCTCGGTATCTCTATACCTAGTTTAATCTCGTTACTGGCAAGTCTCTTTACTCGTTCCGTAATACAAGATCTCGTGGCTAACACTTTAGTCACATTGCTTGCAAGGCTCATTGTGATGTTGTATTACCGAGTGGGCCCTGAGATACCTCTCCGTCACACGGAGTAACAAATCCCAGTCTTGATCCATGCCAACCCAACAGACACCCTCAGAGATACCTGTAGAGCATCTTTATAGTCACCCAGTTACGTTGCGATGTTTGATACACACAAGGTACTCCTCCGATGTCAGGGAGTTGCATGATCTCATGGTCATAGGAACGGATACTTGACATGCAGAAAACAACAGCAATAAACTGACACGATCATATGCTATGTTTATAGTTTGGGTCTTGTCCATCACATCATTCTCCTAATGATGTGATCCCGTTATCAAATGACATCTTATGTCCATGGCTAGGAAACCTTCACCATCTTTTGATCAACGAGCTAGTTAACTAGAGTCTTACTAGGGACATAGTGTTGTCTATGTACCCACACATGTATTTGAGTTTCCAATCAATACAATTATAGCATGGATAATAAACGATTATCATGAACAAGGAAATATAATAATAACTAATTTATTATTGCCTCTAGGGCATATTTCCAACAGTCTCCCACTTGCACTAGAGTCAATAATCTAGTTCACATCACTATGTGATTTACATTGTAATGAATCGAACACCCATGCAGTTCTGGTGTTGTTCATGTTTAGCCCTTGGAAGAGGTTTAGTCATCGGATCTGCAACATTCAGATCCGTGTGTACTTTGCAAATATTTATGTCGTCCTCCTTGATGTAATCGTGGATGGAATTGAAACGTCGCTTTATGTGTCTGGTCCTCTTGTGAAATCTTGGTTCCTTGGCTAGAGCAATGGCACCAGTATTATCACAAAACAGAGTCATTGGGTTAAGCGCACTAGGCACTACTCCAAGATCTGTCATGAACTCCTTCATCAAGACACCTTCCTTCGCCGCCTCCGAGGCAGCGATGTACTCCGCTTCGCATGTAGAATCAGCTACCACGCTTTGCTTGGAACTGCACTAGCAAACCGCACCCCCATTAAGAATAAACACGTATCCAGTTTGCCACTTAGAGTCATCCGGATCAGTGTCAAAGCTTGCATCGACGTAACCCTTTACGACGAGCTCTTGATCACCTCCATAAACGAGAAACATGTCCTTAGTCCTTTTCAGGTACTTCAGGATATTCTTGACCGCCGTCCAGTGTTCCACTCCTAGATCACTTTGAAACCTTCCGGCCATACTTATGGCAAGGATGACATCGGATCTTGTGCACAACATTGCATACATGATAGAGTCTATGGCTGAGGCATAGGGGACGACACTCATCTTTTCTGTATCTTCTGCAGTCACTGGTCATTGAGTCTTACTCAACTTCACACCTTGCAATACAGGCAAGAACCCCTTCTTGGACTGATCCATTTTGAACTTCTTCAAAACTTTGTCAAGGTATGTGCTTTGTGAAAGTCCTATTAAGCGTCTCGATCTATCTCTATAGATCTTGATGCCTAATATGAAAGCAGCTTCTCCGAGGTCCTTCATTGAAAAACTCTTGTTCAAATATTCCTTCATGCTTTCCAACATTTCTATATTGTTTCCAATCACACTACTAGAAAACTGGCTATAGCCAATATCCCTATTAGTGGCGCACCATGGTGGTGGTGCGCCACTGCTATATAGCAATGGCGCACCAGAAACAGGTGCGCCATTGTTATTTTTTTAGTAGTGGCGCACCACCTGAGCAGTGCGCCATTGTTATTTTTTTTGCCCACCCCCCACCTCACCAGACATAGCAAAGGCGCACCACAGCTAGGTGCGCCATTACTATGCTACATAGTAATGGCGCACCTTGGTGTGGTGCGCCATTGCTATGTGTGTGTGGTGGGGTGTGTCTGTGTGTGTGAGCAATAGTAATGACACACCCCACCACACACACACAAACACCCCCCCCCCCCCCCCCCCCCCGTGGATCGCCTTTTCAGCTTAAAATAAAATAAAAGAAAATGATAAAAGATTCAAAAAATTCAAAAAAATAGATGCCCATGTGTTATGTGTTCTAGTTGTTAGGAAAATTAATAAACATGAATTTTGAATTTTTTTGCAAAAAGCCGCCGTGTTTCGGTAAAATGGCCGTAACTTTTGCATACGACCTCCGATGAAAAAGTTTTTTATATGAAAAAGCATCTACTCGAAAAGTTACATCCGAATTCAACTGGCTATGCCCGTTATCGATCTTTTAGAATCCTCAAAAACCTAACAGAAAAAAAGTTACAGCCATTTTAAGATCTGGAGGTAAAAAAAAAATTTAGAAAATTTAGCAGTGGCGCACCAGTGCATAGTGCGCCACTGCTAACTTTCCCGCCTTCCAAATTCAAAAAATTAAAAAATAAAAAACAAGTTAGCAATGGCGCACCATGGGGTGGTGCGCCATTACTAGTTTGAAATTTCAAAACTAGTAATGGCGCACCACCCCCATGGTGCGCCATTACTAGTTTTGAAATTTCAAAACTAGTAATGGCGCACCACCCCATGGTGCGCCATTACTAGTTTCGACACAGCTTATTAACCCCTAGCTCTGTCTTCTCCCCTTTCTCCCCTTTCTGCTCCCTACCTCTTCTTCCTCCTCCCCCCTCCTCATGCCCTCCTCTTCCACTTCCTCCATGCCTCCTCCTCCTCCTCCTCCTCCTCCCCTTCATCCATGCCCCCTCCTCCCCTTCCTCCATGGCTCCTCCTCCTCCACTTCATCCATGCCTCCTCCTCCCCTTCCTCCATGGCTCCTCCTCCTCCACTTCCTCCATGGCTGCGTGCGAGCGGGCACGGAGGCTTCGTCCTCCTCCTGATCCTGCACGAGGAGGCAGGCGGCGGCCATTGCCACGGCGAGGCGGGGCGGGGAACGGAGGGTTGGCCATGGCCACCGGATCCAGCGACAGGGACGTTCGGAACGGCGCGGTGACGACGAGCTCGGGCAGCGAGCATCCATGGTGTTGACCTTGCAACAGAGAGAGAGAGAGATGAGAGGATTAGGAAAGGGAGGAAGAAGAGAAAGGAGAGAGGCACGACACGGGAGGAGGCGACCTGCGAGGCGGCGTGGCTACTCGAGCTCAAGCTCGCCTGCCGCCGGTGACCACCCCAAGAACCGCTCAAGAACAAAAATAATTGGAAAAAAGGAAAAAAAACGCAAAAATGAGCAATGGCGCACGGTGGGGGTTAGACGGTGCGCCACTACTATTTTCCCGCCTTCAAAATTCAAAAAAAATCAAAAAAAATTAAGAAAAAAAGTTACCAGTGGCGCACCTGTAGCAATAGTAATGGCGCACCAGAGGTGCGCCACTGTTACCTGCAATACTAATGGCGCACCAGAGGTGCGCCATTAGTATTTCTTATTAGTGGCGTGGTAATAGTGGTGCACCTATGGTGCGCCATTAATACCCAAAAATGGTGCGCCACTAATGTGCTGTTTTCTAGTAGTGTCAGTAATATGTCATCCACATATAATATTAGAAACGCTATAGAGCTCCCACTCACTTTCTTGTAAATACAAGCTTCTCTGTAAACTTGTATAAACTCGAACGCTTTGATCACCTCATCAAAGCGAAGATTCCAACTCCGAGATGCTTGCACCAGTCCATAAATGGATCGCTGGAGTTTGCAAACTTTGTCAGCATTCTCTGGATCGACAAAACCTTCTGGTTGCATCATATACAACTCTTCCTTAAGGAAACCGTTAAGGAATGCTGTTTTGACATCCATCTGCCAAATTTCATAATCGAAAAAGGCAGCTATTGCTAACATGATTCTGACGGACTTAAGCATCGCTACGGGTGAGAAGGTCTCATCGTAGTCAACTCCTTGAACTTGTGAAAAACCCTTTGCCACAAGTCGAGCTTTATAGACGGTGACATTACCGTCCACGTCCGTCTTCCTCTTAAAGATCCATTTGTTCTGAATGGCCTTACGCCCTTCAGGTAATACTTCCAAAGTCCAAACTTTGTTTTCATACATGGATCCCATCTCGGATTTCATGGCCTCTAACCACTTCTCGGAATCCGGGCCCATCATCGCTTCTCCATAGCTCGTAGGTTCATCGTTGTCCAACAACATGACCTCTAAGACAGGGTTGCCGTACCACTCAGGAGCAGTACGCGTCCTTGTCGACCTACGAGGTTCGATAGCAACTTGATCCAAAGCTTCATGATCATCATCATTAACTTCCTCTTCAGCCGATGTAGGCTCTACAGAAACATCTTTCTGCGCTGCGCTACTTTCAGGTTGAAGTAAAGGTTCAACAACCTCATCAAGTTCTATCTTCCTCCCACTCAATTCTTTCGAGAGAAAACTCTTTCTCAAGAAACGTTCCGTTTTTAGCGACAAACATTTTGCCTTCGGATCTGAGGTAGAAGGTATACCCAACTGTCTCTTTTGGGTATCCTATGAAGACGCATTTCTCCGCTTTGGGTTCCAGCTTTTCAGGCTGAAGCTTTTTGACATAAGCATCACATCCCCAAACTTTAAGAAACGACAGCTTTGGCTTCTTGCCAAACCAAAGTTCATATGGCGTCGTCTCAACGGATTTCGATGGTGCCCTATTTAAAGTGAATGCAGCTGTCTCTAATGCATAACCCCAAAACGATAGTGGCAAATCGGCAAGAGACATCATAGATTGCACCATATCCAATAAGGTTCGATTACGACGTTCGGACACACCATTACGCTGTGGTGTTCCAAGCGGTGTCAGTTGTGAAACAATTCCACATTGTCTTAAGTGACTGCCAAACTCATAACTCAGATATTCTCCTCCTCGATCAGATCGTAGGAATTTAATCTTCTTGTTACGATGATTCTCAACTTCACTCTGAAATTGTTTGAACTTTTCAAATGTTTCAGACTTGTGTTTCATTAAGTAAATATACCCATATCTACTTAAGTCATCAGTGAAGGTGAGAAAGTAACGATAACCACCGCACGCCTCAATGCTCATCGGACCGCACACATCAGTATGTATGATTTCCAATAAGTCACTTGCCCGTTCCATTGTTCCAGAGAACGGCGTTTTAGTCATCTTGCCCAAGAGGCATGGCTCGCATGTGTCAAGTGATTCAAAATCAAGTGACTCCAAAAGTCCATCAGCATGGAGCTTCCTCATGCGTTTTACGCCAATATGACCTAAACGGCAGTGCCACAAGAAAGTGGTATTATCATTATCAATTCTACATCTTTTGGCATCAATGTTATGAACATGTGTATCATTACTATCGAGATTCAATAAGAATAAACCCCTCACTTCGGGTGCATGACCATAAAAGATATTACTCATATAAATAGAACAACCATTATTCTCTGATTTAAATGAGTAACCGTCTCGCAATAAACAAGATCCAGATATAATGTTCATGCTTAACGCAGGCACTAAATAACAATTATTCAGGTTCATCACTAATCCCGATGGTAATCGAAGAGCGAGCGTGCCGACGGCGATCACATCAACCTTGGAACCATTTCCCACGCGCATCGTCACTTCGTCCTTTGCCAGCCTCCGTCTATTCCGCAGTTCCTGTTTTGAGTTGCAAATGTGAGCAACTGCACCGGTATCAAATACCCAGGCACTACAACGAGAGTTGGTAAGGTACACATCAATAACATGTATATCATATATACCTTGTTTGTTGTTGGCCGCCTTCTTGTCAGCCAAATACTTGGGGCAGTTCCGCTTCCATTGACCAGTTCCCTTGCAATGAAAGCACTCAGTTTCTGGCTTGGGTCCAGCCTTGGTTTTCTTCACGGGAGGAGCAACTGCTTTGCCACTCTTCTTGGAGTTACCCTTCTTACCCTTGCCATTCTTCTTGAAACTAGTGGTTTTATTGACCATCAACACTTGATGCTCCTTCTGAATCTCAGACTCAGCGACTTTCAACATCGCAAACAGCTCGGCGACTGACTTGTTCATCCCGTGCATGTTATAGTTCAACACGAAGCTCTTGTAGCTAGGTGGCAATGATTGAAGAACTCTGTCAGTGATAGCCTCTGGCGGAAGGGGCATCCCTAATTCAGCTAGACGGGTGGAGTACCCAGACATTCTGAGTATGTGATCACTAACAGACCCGTTCTCCTCCATCTTGCAAGCATAGAACTTATCGGAGGTCTCATACCTCTCGATCCGGGCATTCTTCTGAAAGATAAACTTCAACTCCTGGAACATCTCATATGCTCCATGACGTTCAAAACGTCTTTGAAGTCCCGGTTCTAAGCCATACAATATTGCACATTGAACTATTGAGTAATCTTCAGAACGAGCCTGCCAGGCGTTCACAACGTCTAGAGACTCAACTGGAGCGGGTGGATCACCAAGCGGTGCATCAAGGACATAAGCCTTCTGGGAAGCCGTAAGGACAATCCTTAGATTACGGGCCCAGTCCACAAAGTTACTTCCATCATCTTTCAACTTAGCATTCTCTAGGAACGCATTAAAATTCAGGGGTGCTACTGCGCGAGCCATGATCTACAACATAAATATAGCAAAGACAACTTAGACTATTGTTCTAGATAATGAGTTTAGTTAATCATATTACTTAAAAACTCCCATTCAAATTGACATCCCTCCGGTCATTCGAGTGTAACATGATCCAAATCCACCAACTCAAGTCCGATCATCATGTGAGTTGAGGTGGTTTCAATGGTGAACATCTTCATGTTGATCATATCTACTATATGACTCATGTTCGACCTTTCGGTCTCTTGTGTTCCGAGGCCATGTCTGTACATGCTAGGCTCGTCAAGTTTAACCCGAGTGTTCCGCATGTGCAAC
Organism: Elymus sibiricus; assembly: GCA_039707655.1. Lineage (NCBI taxonomy): Eukaryota > Viridiplantae > Streptophyta > Magnoliopsida > Poales > Poaceae > Elymus > Elymus sibiricus. Next base: position 315,183,116 of record CM077667.1, on the reverse strand, counting down.
ACTGGCTTGCACCCGTTGTATGTGAACGTAGAGTCTATCACACCCGATCATCACGTGGTGTCTCGAAACGACGAACTTTCGCAACGGTGCACACTCGGGGAGAACACAATTTATCTTGAAATTTAAGTGAGGGATCACCTTATAATGCTACCGTCGTCCTAAGCAAAATAAGATGCATAAAAGGATTAACATCACATGCAAATCATAAGTGACATGATATGGCCATGAACTTGTGCTTTTGATCTCCATCTTCAAAGCACCGGCATGATCTCCATCGTCACCGGCGTGACACCATGATGTCCATCATCTTGATCTCCATCAACGTGTCGCCATGAAGTTGTCACGCCGACTGTTGCTTCCACGACTATTGCTAACTCATAGCGATAAAGTAAAACAAAACGGCAAAAATAATTAAAGACAACTCTATGGCTCCTGCCAGTTGCCGTACTCATCGACATGCAAGTCGTGATATTCTATACAACACATGATCATCTCATACATCACATATATCTCATCATGTACTTGGCCATATCACATCACAACATACCCTGCAAAAACAAGTTAGACGTCCTCTAATTGTTGTTGCAAGTTTTACGTGGCCGCTACGGGTATCTAGCAAGAACGATTCTTACCTACGCAAAAACCACAACGGTGATATAAAAATTGCTTTTCAACCTTCTCATGGACCGCCTTTGTCAAATCCGATCCGACTAAAGTGGGAGAAACAGACACCCGCTAGCCATCTTTATGCAACGAAGTTACATGTCAGTTGAAGGAACCGGTCTCTCGTAAGCGTACGAGTAATGTTGGTCCGAGCCGCTTCATCCCACAATACCGCCGAAACAAGAAAAGACCAAGGGAGGAAGCAATCTGAATATCAACGCCCACAAACTCCTTTGTGTTCTACTCGAGATCTCATCTACGCATAGACCTAGCTCTGATACCACTGTTGGGGAACGTTGCATGGGAAACAAAAAATTTCCTACGCACACACAAGATCTATCCATGGTGATGAGCATCTACGAGAGGGAGAGTGAATCTACATACCCTTGTAGATCGCTAAGCGGAAGCGTTAAGAAACGCGGTTGATGTAGTCGAACGTCTCCGCGATCCAAATCGCAGGTCGTCCCTCGATCCGATCACAAACTAGTGCCGAACGGACGGCACCTCCGCATTCACCTCCTCGATCCAGCGAGCGATGATGAAGTAGTAGATGAGTTCTGGCAGCACGACGGCGTGGTGATGGTGGTGAGGAACAATCTCTGCAGGGCTTCGCCAAGCACTACGGAGATTATGACGGGAGGAACTAGAGGGTTAGGGTTGCCCGCACACGGCTTGGGAAATCTTGATGTATCCCGTGTGCTAGCCCTGCCCCTCTATTTATATGTTGAGCCCTGGGGTCTAAACTTGGAGAGAAAACCTCCACAAGGTCGGTTTTGCCCGCACAAGGTCGGTTTGGCCCGCACGGAAAGAGTCTAACTCGGATTCCAGCAGTATCGCGTACAAGCAGTAGTACCGCTCACGAGCGGTAGTACCGCTTGTGCGGTAGTACCACTTCACACAAGCGGTAGTACCGCTTACGCGGTAGTACTGCCTTACCAGCGGTAGTACCGCTTAAGGCAGCAACAAAACTTCCTTTTGCACTTTCCAATACCTCGTGGGCTTTACCCCTTTGGCTCATATAAAGTGTTGCTGCACCCGAACACTTCGGTAAACATCCGGAACCCCTTCCGGTGAATTCAGGAACCCTTCCGGAGATCAAAACACTATTATCACATATATCAATCTTTACCACCGGACTCTTCCGGAGATCCTCATTATGTCCGGGATCTTATCCAGTACTCCGAACAACCTTCGGTCACCAACAAAATAACTCAACTATACTAATCGTCACCAAACATTAAGTGTGTAGACCCTGCGGGTTCGAGAACTATGTAGACATGACCGAGACACCTCTACGATCAATAACCAATAGCGGGACCTGGATGCCCATATTGGCTCCTACATATTCTACGAAGATCTTTATCGGTCGAACCTCTATGTCAAGGATTCAGTTAATCCCGTATGCTGTTCCCTTTGTTCTTCGGTATGTTACTTGCCCGAGATTCGATCGTCGGTATCTCTATACCTAGTTCAATCTCGTTACTGGCAAGTCTCTTTACTCGTTCTGTAATACAAGATCTCGTGGCTAACACTTTAGTCACATTGCTTGCAAGGCTCATTGTGATGTTGTATTACCGAGTGGGCCCTGAGATACCTCTCCGTCACACGGAGTAACAAATCCCAGTCTTGATCCATGCTAACCCAACAGACACCCTCGGAGATACCTGTAGAGCATCTTTATAGTCACCCAGTTACGTTGCGACATTTGATACACATAAGGTACTCCTCCGATGTCAGGGAGTTGCATGATCTCATGGTCATAGGAACAGATACTTGACATGCAGAAAACAACAGCAATAAACTGACACGATCATATGCTATGTTTATAGTTTGGGTCTTGTCCATCACATCATTCTCCTAATGATGTGATCCCGTTATCAAATGACATCTTATGTCCATGGCTAGGAAACCTTCACCATCTTTTGATCAACGAGCTAGTTAACTAGAGGCTTACTAGGGACACAGTGTTGTCTATGTACCCACACATGTATTTGAGTTTCCAATCAATACAATTATAGCATGGATAATAAACGATTATCATGAACAAGGAAATATAATAATAACTAATTTATTATTGCCTCTAGGGCATATTTCCAACAGAGGAGCCTCACGAGAGCAAAACCCGCTTGCCTGGGGACAAGGCGCCCTGTGGCTGGGTCCTATGCTTCGATGGCGCCTTCTCGAGGCAGGGCGCGGGGGTTGGCGCCGTGCACACTTCGCCGACAGGGGATAAGCTTTACTACGAAGTCCAGTTGTGCTTCAGGCCCGACGAGAAGCTCTCCAACAACATCGCATAATACGAGGGCCTCATCGCTGGCCTCAAGGCCGCCTCCACCCTCGGCATCAAGCGCCACATCATCAGAGGTGACTCCGAGGTCCTCGTCAACTTCTCCAACAAAAAGTACAAGCCCAAGGATGAGCACATGGCAGCCTACCTGGTGGAGGTACGCAAACTTGAGAAATGTTTCCTTGGCTTGGAGCTGCAGCACATCCCGCGTGGCGCCAACAAAGAAGCCAACGACATCGCCAAGCGGGCATCTCGTCGTGAGCCCTAAAGCCCCAGTGTCTTCGAAGAAAGCCTCCTCAGGTCATCAGCCGTGCCGCTCACTGTCGACACAACGTTGTTACGCGAGGAGCTGCCGCCCGCACCAACAACAGGCGCGCCGGACTATGGTCCGTCCTCAGGAGACCACCTACTGTTGGCATTGGAACCCCAAGAGGGCGGCTGGGCTGCGGAACTCAAGGCCTACCTGCTTCACGGCAACCTCCCCACGGAGGATGCGGAAGCGGAGCATATCGCCCGACAAGCCACCGCTTACTGCCTATGAGACGGTGAGTTGTACCACAGGCGGCCCAACGACATCCTGTTGCGGTGCATCACGGAGGAACAAGGGTGTGAGCTGCTCGCTGACATCCACGGAGGGGATTGCGGGCATCACTCCTCGTTATGCACCCTTGCCGGTAAGGCGTTCCGCAGTGGTTTCTATTGGCCTACCACACTCCGCGATGCCGCCGAGCTGGTCCAGTCCTACGAAACATGCCAGTTCCACGCCAAGCATTTCCATTAGCCCGCACAGGAGCTCCAAACAATTCCGCTCTCTTGTCCCTTCGCGGTATGGGGGCTGGATATACTCGGCCCTTTTCCCCGTGTGGCCGGTGGATACCGCTACCTCTACGTCGCCATGGACAAATTCACCAAGTGGGCGGAGGTCGAGCTCGTGCGCACCATCCCGGCGTGCTCGGCAGTCAAGTTCATCAAGGAACTCGTGTGCCGATTCGGCGTCCCCAACCGCATCATCACCGACAACGGCTCCCAATTTACAAGTGGCCTCTTCAGATCATATTGTGCTAACCTTGGTATGCAGATATGCTACGCTTCCATGGCGCACCCGCTAAGTAACGGCCAGGGTGAGCGCGCCAATGCTGTCGTCCTCAAGGGCCTCAAGACCAGGAGCTTCAAGAAGAAGCTTGAGGCATGTGGGAAGGGTTTGCTGGATGAGCTGCAGTCCATGTTGTGGTCCATCCGCACCACCGCGACTAAGCCCATTGGCGAAACCCCCTTATTCCTCATCTACGGGGCTGAGGCGGTCCTCCCCTTGGAGCTTAAGCATGGTTCCCCGCATGTCTTGGCATTTGACGAAGCGTGTCAGGACGACTCGCGGGAGGCTGATCTTTTTCTCCTCGAGGAGGCCCGCCGCCAGGCCGCCCTTCGCGCCGTGAGGTACCAACAGGCCTTGCGGCGCTACCACGGTCGCAACATCCGCCCTCGTACCCTCGAGGTCAGGGACCTCGTCCTGCAGCGGATCCGCCCATGTGGGAAGGCCCTTTTAGGGTCACCCATGTCTCCGGGCCAGGCGTTGCCCGCCTGGAGATGGAGGATGGGGTACCCATGCAGAATGCATGGAACATCCAACACCTCCACAAGTTCTACCCATGACCCTCTCACGTAAGAATGAGGTGGGGCTACACGCCCCGGAGCCTCCCGTTGCGCCACCCCTTGGCCTCGGGAGAACTGCCGCCCACGCCCAAGTGGAAGCCCCATGCTCCGCGCTGGCGGAACGATCGAACCGCGATCATGCCCATGCCCAAGTGGAAGCCCCATGCTCCGTGTTGGCGGAACGATCGAACCGCGATCATGCCCATGCCCAAGTGGAAGCCCCAATGCTCCGCGCTGGCGGAATGATCGAACCGCGATCATGCCCACGCCCAAGTGGAAGCCCCATGCTCCGTGCTGGCAGAACGATCAACGAGGGTGCCCCACGGGCTGGACCAACCTTAGGCTGACCCGCATCGAACGCAACCGTCGCACCTTTTTTTGCTTGTAAACAAATTTGCCATCTCCTCTGGTAAAAGTTTTGGTTTTTGAGTCTTACGGTGTTTTGTTTAATTTCTTTTGATGAGCCGCGCGCACTCGATGTCTCCCTCTCGAGCCTAGCGTGAGCGGGGGCTGGACTAGGTTCCTATGCTTGGATCAGCCCTAGTGGCACCGGAAGCCCAAGTGGTGGGCTCTAGGCCGTGGGCCTGTTCCTGTGCGTGCCACCTCACCAAGGCCCTTGGTGTTTAGTCTCCTCGCATGACGTAGATGAGAAAGCGATGAGCGCACGCCGTTCCCTAGAGGCGGACCCCCCCTGCGTGTAGCCTATGCGCACGCAGCTGTTCTCAATCGAATCGCAGTCTGGCAAGCATTTCACCTCAGAAGCCCTCACCTGCTCCGGACGCCCTCGACCCCTGGCCTTGCTCAGGCATCGCGACGTAGCTTGCCAGCGGTGGCTGAACCTTGCGCAGAAGTTACGCCCTAGTAACGCGAGATACGGAAGCAAGCGTAAAGGAAAAACAGGCATTAAAGGAAGCCCCGCGAGAGTTCAAGTGCTCGCTACAGCAAGATAGGGTTCAAACAGAAGCCACTGACTTCATGCCTTGGCGGATCCGTGGATGAATATTAACAGAAAGACAAAAGGCAAACTAGGGAGATGCGTTGCTTCCATTGTCGTCACCGCTTTCGCATCCCTCGGCTCCTCCCTGACCCTCGTGGCCGTCAGGAGCGAACTGCGCGCTCAGCGCGTCCACATGATCTTCCACCGCTTCCTCCAAGGCACCACGGATCACATCAGGGATGGGGGCTATCACGGCCTCGAAGTCGAAGCAGGGGTCGACGCGAAGGAGATGGCTGAAGACACGTGTTAATGCCTGGGCAAGAAGGTCGCGACATTCCTCCTCGACGATTGTGCCCACCTTCTTGACGCCCGCTTCGAGTCGCTCCACGACCTTGGTGAAAAAGTCAAGGTAGCCCGTGTCGTCGGGCACCAGAGGGCTGGAGACGTTCTCCTTATAGATGGAGCCCAGGGCGTGCCATGCCCGCAACTCAAGGTCGTGGAACATCTGGGAGCGCATGTGCTGCCGCCCCCGGGCCCGGTCCACTTCATCCGTCGCCTGCTCCACGAGGGACGCAACGCCCCCACCTGCTCCTGGAGTGACGTCAGTTCGGCCTTGTCTATAGCTTGGTCTTTTAGCGCGGCCTCCCGTCGCGTTTCTGCCTCGGTCAGCTCCTTCTTGAGGCCGTCTATCTCATGTTGTAGTTCCTCGCGCCGCATCTTGAAGTGGCCCTCTAGCTTGAACTTATCACTGCAATGTTTGGCGAAGTCCTTGCAAGCTTGCTTGACCCTCAAATCGGCGTCTTTCTGGGCCTTCTTCTCCTTAGCCGCCAGGCTAGCATTAGCCTTCTCCATGCGCTGGCTATAAGAGGCCAGAGCGGTGGTCACATCGCGATCCAACGTCTCCAGCTGCTCGCGCTCTAAGCTCTGCTCCGACGATGTCAGGGTGAGTTCTTGTTCGAGGGCCCAAAGGTTTGGCTCACGCGCCTCCAGCCCCTCATCGCGGGAGGAGGGGGCGTTTGTTCGTGCTTGGATCCGCCTCTCCAGGACGGCGTTCGAGGTCAGAAGCTCCCGCTCGCGCGCCTCTGCTGCTTTGTAGCACCGATCTGCTTCCGCGGACTTCTGGAGGGCACGATCGCGCGCCTCCTTCGCCTCTGCAGCGGATCTTTCGCCCTTCGAGCATGCTGCTTCGTGTTGGCGGTGGCTTAACTTGACGGCAACCTCAAGTTGATGCCATCCATGAGCCAAGCGCAGCCGCTCCTCGGCGAAACGCGCTTCTGCGTCATGGAGCTCTGCCCCAAGCTGGTCCAGCACGTCCACCGCTTTCTGCAAAAGGCCGTGTCGGATCGCGGTTCGAGACCTCACGAGCGCGAGAGACCAATCCAGGTTAGGCTCCATGCCTTCGTCCGTCGTCGAGTCCTCGGGGGCTTCGGTGTCGGCCGACGAAGGTTGAGGGCTGGCTGACGCCCGTCCCTCCTATCCTAGGTGTGGAGATGTACACCGTGAGCTTGGGGCCCCTTCCGAGGCAGCCGGGCCCCCGAGGTCGCCCCCGGCGTTGGTCTGAACGGTCGTGGCTGTCAACAACCCCGCTTTCGCCGGCTCGGCACCCGCCTTGGCAGCAGGCGCTCCGGAGGCCATAGAATGGTCTCCCAAGGGCGCCCCGGAGGGTCTGCTGGCGCGCTCCCATGAGTGGGGCCCCCTCGGGGGCCGAAGGGTGAGCTATCACCCCGTGCCCTGCGCTCCCGGCGGGCGGCGGTGAGGCTGCCCTTTCCCCGGGCACACTTTCTGCGCCTCGACAGGGCACGTCTTTCCCGCGCTCCTCGGCCACAGCAAACGGCGAGGGAGTGTCAACCAAGCCCGGGGGCCCTTTAGCCAAGAAGACCTACATGGAGGAAAGGGTCAGATACCCCAGGCGCACTGAAGCAAGCAGGGTGGAGGCGCGATGCTTACTCGTCCCGTGCGGTCCACTTCCTTTTCTTCAATACCCTTGGCAGTGCACCGGCGCTGCTCTCCGACCCTGTTTTGTTCTCGCGACCGGCCCCGGGACGTGGTAGCGTGACCCCGACACCGGCTCCCGCCTCCCTCGCAAGGGGGGGTGGTGGGGTTCACATGTAACACCCTCCTTGGCGGAACGCGACCCGAAGATCGCCGTTCGAGGGTTCTCCGTGCCACCCATCGCGCCGGAGGGGGCAACCGTGCCCTTGAGCAGGGCGGTGCCGCTGGCGCCCACATGCGCGGAGACGATTTGGTAGCAAGCCCACTAAGACCGGTAGCTGCCGCCTCCTGCTGCTTCGGCCGGGGCTTTGGGACCCCTAGGCCCCCTAGCTCTGGGATCACCAGGAAAGGGTTGTCCCGAGGCCCCTCGTGGCCCTCTGGGAGCAACCCCCATTAATCAAAGCAGGGCATTCCCTTAGCGAAGGCCACCTTGTTCATATAGTTGTATAGGGGAAGCCCCTCCTGGGGAAGCTCGCCAGCCTCCTCGCCAGTCAAGATTTTGAGCACCCCGCTTAGCACGTCGGGCGGCAGGTGGCCTTCGCAGAGCCGCATGGTGTCCCCCGGGCCAGTAAAGGCCCATATCGGTCAAGAATGGCGTTGAAGGGGAGCGATCTGCCGTTTAAGGAATTCCTTCACGACCATCATTGCCGTCACTCCCACTGCCCGTAGGTCAGCCAACATCTTCATCATTCGCGATAGCCTTGGGTCACTGAGCCTCTCGTGCCCCCATCCGGAGCTCAGCACTGCCGGGGACGATGGATTCAACAACAGGGGGTTGTATTGGGCTGCTTCCACATACACCAACTGCCGTCTGAACCCCCCGCGTCATGGTTGATCTCCGTGTCAATGCATTCACCCGCCATCACGCCCACGTGTGGGATCACTAGAAGAGTGTCTAGAGGGGGGTGAATAGACTACTAGCAGGAATTTAAAACCTAACCTTTTCCCAAGTTAATTGGTTGGCAGATTTTAATAATCATACCAAGTCTAGCAAGTCTAGCACACCCTACATATGCATGTCAACAAATATGGCAGCGGAAAGTAAAGACATTGCACATGAAGTAAAGAGATGAGATAGGAAGATCAAATGCAATTGGAGACGCAAAGATTTTTCCCGTGGTTCCGATAGGTGGTGCTATCGTACGTCCACGTTTATGGAGTCTTCAACCCACGGAGGGTAACGGTCGCGAGAGTCCACGGAGGGATCCACCCATAAGGGTCCACGAAGTAGCAACCTTGACTATTCCATAATGGCTTCCGTCGACGAAGGACTAGCCTCACTATGGGTAGATCTTCACGAAGTAGGCGATCTCCTTGCCCTTACAAACTTCTTGGTTCAACTCCACAACACGAAGTAGGGGGCTCCCTAGCGACACCTAACCAATCTAGGAGGCACCACCCTCCAAAAGGTAATAGGCTCGGCAATGTCGATGAACTTCTTGCTCTTGTGCTTCAAGATGATAGACTCCTCAACACACAATCACTCTCTCACATATTTGGCTTGGTGGAAGAGATGGGATTGGTGGAAAGCAACTTGGGGAGGCTAGAGATCAAGATTCCTATGGTTGGAATGGAATGGCATGATCTCAACACATGAGTAGGTGGCTCTCTCTCAGAAAATTGGATTGGGCAAGTATGGAATAGTTCTGAGTGCTTCTATTTCGAGTGGGTGGTGGTGAAGGGGTATATATAGGCATCTCCAAAAATCCAACCGTTACACCTAAAGTGACCAACTCGGTGACACCGATGTGTGAATCTCGGTGGTACCAAAGTGACCAAAAGGCAGTAACTTTTGAATCACGGTGAGACCGATATATAAAACTCGGTTGCACTGATTAGGTGACCAACGGTCAGATTGCCCAATCTCGATGACGCCAATTCCACAAACTCGGCCAGACCGATTTTGTGAAATTGGGTAACAGAAAGTTGGCAAGCTGAACTCGGTGGCACCGAAGCAGAATCGGTTGCACCGAAAGGTTAGGGTTTGGCTTAGGTCTGTCTGAGTATGGGAATCGGTGGCACCGAGTGGAAAGTGTTGGTTGCACCGATTTTGGATATTTGACTTCCGACAGACTTTTGTGGAAGAGCTTGTGGGTGTTTTTGGTGACTATCACTTGTCCACGTATGAGCATTTTGTTCACCAACAATACCTTACCCCCTTTTAATAGTATTGGCTTTCCTATGGACTCAAAGTGATTTCTCACAAAGTAAAATGTAGAGTCCTCTTGCTTGAAGCTTTGCCAATCCATTTCCTTGCATCTTGGGGTATCTCCACATAGCCCTTTTTGCGAACCCTTCTCTCCATGGACTTTTATCCGAAATACACTAGGTAAAAGTATTAGTTCAAGAGACAATGTATGTTGTCATGAATTATCAAAACCACCAAGGGAGCATGTTGTGCTTTCACCACGGCGTGGAACGACACACACCCAAAACATTGTCTGGCTATGGTTAGCCGGAGGCGGAAGAAATGTTGAAGCAGCGCCACCGAGGGGGTTATGCCCAGGAAGGCCTCGCACAGGAAGGCGAAAGCCGAAAGGAGGATAACGGATTTCTGCTCGAAGTGCAGCACATGAATTTGGTAATGCGAGAGCACGGTGTTAAAGAAATCCGAGAATGGGGGCAGTAAACCGGAGAAGATCGTGGAAAGGTGAAGGATGATTGTGGTGGCATACAACTTGGCGAGAGGTCGTGAGGCCGACCAAATCTTGGTCGGTCCCGACTCATTGGAATCGGGCTGCGGTCATCGGGAGGACTTTATCGAGCCCTTCACGATTGAGCACCGTGGGCCTGCCCAGGGCAGGCTCCAGTGCTGCCCGTTCGCTCATCGTTGTCGTTGCCCTGTTTCTCTTGACAGGGGGCGCCATTGCGATGCAACGGGATGGAGGGCGGTGGAGGCCTGGCGAAAGAGAGGCAGTCTTGCGTGAGAAGGAAGGTGCAGAAGGACGGACGCAAGGCAAGGAAGAGCAATGATGGGCATGCGCCGTGCGCAGGCTTAATGTCAGCGTGGGCAGTTGTCGAGGTGTTGTGGGGAAGTGGGGGCGTCCCACGCCCCGTCGTGCGCCACGCGTCGTGCCTGGCCCGCAGGAGGTTGGGGCACGCATCGCTTCGCCCCTCCAACTGGCGGAGTCATGCATGCCGCGGGCCCGGGGGTTACTGTTGGGCTCGGGGGACTGGGGGTACCCAGGGCCGTCTACCTGCGTCCCAAGACGCGACGCGTGCCGTGGGCCCAACACGGCCCGCCTCTGGACTTCACGAACGAGACCCTCGCAAGGGTCGGCGCCTCCCGAGGCGTACGTTAGCAAGCACTGTCAAGAGCCTCACGAAGCCCCCCTCGTGAGGTCGCCACCCGAGGCTGCCTCCGAGGCTTTCACGGGAAAGACTACTCAAGGGTGGACCGGCGGGGTCACGCAGCCCTGCACCTCCACGTGGGCGACGCACGCCACGCCAAGAGATGCCAGGAGCCATGCCAGCAGGCACAGATGGGGAGGATTTCCTCTTCAGTACTAAGGGAGTGGAGCCGGCTCACCTGCTTCCAAAGCAACCCCCAAAGGTTTCCGGTTTGGTGCAAGAAGACCGGAGCGGGGGGCTCGCCAGGACGGAGGTCATCCCCGAGCCCACCAGCACGTCACGGCAGGAGGCCTTTGCAGGCGTAGACTACTTTTGTCAGGATAAGCTACAGACCTGTCCCCCTTCGAACTGGCTATTGTGGCAACCCTTCTCGCCTTGTGTTTTCAGGGGAAGAGGAGCAAGGCCAGTATAAGAGGGGATGGGCTGCTACCGTAGAAGGAGAGAGAGCCAGAACCTATCCTTACTCATATCCTCAAGCAATCCAGACCAGCAGGAGTAGGGTTTTACACCGCGAGGTGGCCTGAACCTGGGTAAACTGCCATGTCCTTTGTTCTTCTCCCATAGCCCAAGCACGCCAGAGAGTCGCCGTGAGGTTGTGAGGCCGAGTAGGGCAGGAGAACCAATGCACCCTGGAGTTCGAACCTCCTTGGGTCCCCGGAGCCCCGATTCCGACAAAAACCATAGAAAAGTATTATAAACATGGGTAAATATGGCATGAATAATTCATAAATTACTGATACATTGGAGAAGTATCGGCATCCCCAAGCTTAATTCCTGCTCGTCCTCGATTAGGTAAATGATTTTAGAAATAATTTTTGAAGTGTGAATGCTAGCATAGCGCAAAAGTTTTATAAATGATAATTTCAATCACCTTTTCTAGCATAGTTATATATATCATAAACAGTAGCTCATTTCTCATAAACTTCTCATGATCAAGTAGCAAGCTATTCACATGTTAAAGTATAGACCATAAACTTTCTTGAAAACCAACAAACTATGTTTTTAGTCATCAAAACTTACAATCCATCTTATTTTCAGGAAGGGTCTATGTAAGACCTTTAATTTAGCAAATTCCACATACTCAATTATCATTTAGTCTTCCATGATTGCTGAAAGCATATTTTTAGAACAAAAAGTTTCAGTCAAACACATAGGAAGATAGGGGATTAATGTTTAGCCACCCAACTTATTTATCTCATGGATAATGTCAAAAATAATGACTCATGATCACCTATATTCAATGGGATATATGTGCATGGATGCCCACTAAAGAATAAATAGAGCGGAATAGGGATGAACATCACTCACTCTTGCATAAAAGTAAATGCAGAACAGTAAATACAGAAAAAGTAAAGTTAGGACCTTCGCAGAGGGAATCAGAGGTTGTCACGCACTTTTTATTTTTGGATGTGCAAGCTCTTAATGGAAAGGAACGTCATTTTATATTGCCCCGTGTGATAGCAACCTTTATTATGCAGTCTGTCGCTTTTATTTGTTCACCATCACAAGTTTGTACAAAGCTTATTTTCCCTTACAATAAAAGATCATACATCTTTAGGAGCAATTTTTATTGCTTTTTGCACCGATGACAACTTACTTGAAGGATCTTATTCAATGCATAGGTATATATGGTGGACTCTGATGACAAGAAACTGGGTTTAAGGGTTTTTGGATACACAAGTAGTATCTCTACTTAGTACGATTTTTTGGCTAGCAAAAGATCCTAAGCAAGCACCACATGGTAGAGGATCCATGACAATATAACTTATATGTGAATATAAACAAACATAACCATTACGTTGTCTTCCTTGTCCAACATCAACTACTTGATCAAGTTTGAAAATAATTAATAGGGGCTCACAATCATAGAAGATGTCCAAGATAGAATATTTATATGTGAAATCTCTCTTCCTTCAATATTCTTTCATGACTTGTTGAAGTGACCAATGCTATGTTTTCTAACTTCCAATAAATTTTACCGCTTATACTTCTTGTATGTGAAGTCATTACTCCCCATGGGACAAGCATATGAAGCATATATAATTTCATATTTATGACATTCAATTCATTCAACATTTTCTCTTAGGATATAAGCGAAGCACAAGAGTAGTCAATCAATCAAGTAGCTTTTTGAGTACTCTCTCTCAATAAAGGTTTCCAGATCTGAGATTTATTTCAAACCGCAAAGAAAACAAAAATACACTCCAAGAATAGCACATATCATGTGAACGAATAAAAACTTAGGATCAACATAGGCTAACCGATGGTTGTTGGCGAAGAGGGGTGGGATGCGTAGCATCCCCAAGCTTAGATGCTTGAGACTTCTTGTAATGTTGACTTGGGGAGTCATTGGCATCCCCAAGCTTCAGCTTTTGTGTCTTGTTAATTCCTCTCATATCCTGGTTTATGAGTATATATGTGAAGCACAGGAAGCATTATATAAAGCCGTACTCAAAAGATTTAAGTGAAGCGCATGAAGCATTTTATAAAGCCATACTCAAAAGATTTAAGTGAAGCGCATGAAGCATTCTATAAATAAGCCAAGGATTATATCATACCAGCATGGTGCATAAAATAAAAGGGAAAAATAAACACAAAAGATGCGCCAAGAATAGCACATGTGAACGAATAAAAAGTTATGATCATCATAGGCTAACCAATAATTGTTAATAATTGTTGACGAAGAGAGGTGGGATGTGCAGCATCCCCAAGCTTAGATGCTTGAGACTTGTTGTAATATTGACTTGGGGAGCCTTGGGCATCACCAATCTTGAGCTTTTGTATCTCATTCAATCCTCTCATATCCCAGTTTCGCCTAAGTCTCAAAAACTTCATCCACATAAAACTTGAAAAGAATTCATGAGATAGGTTAGTACACATAAGAATAATTTAACACTTCATGTACTGCCAAGACAAGTTGCATAATAATTTTCAAACATTAGGTATTGTATGCTATAATTTCCACAATTTATACCTAGCAATATGGCAAGAAAACTACATGAGAAGTAGATAACAAAACTATGACATCAATCTCTCTAAACCGGACAGTCTGTAACAATTAATTCAAAAGGTGTACTTCTGTAACTCATAAAATTTTGAAAATTTAGGACATACTAAATAATTTGTATTACAATCTTGTGTAAAAATTTCAGAAAAACTTTTCAAATTCCAGTAAAATAACAAAATTCAAACACTACAAGAAAAGTTTCTGTTTTTGCACACCACACATAGAATGTGCTATTGAAGCATCCCAAAGGAAATTCTTGGAACCTTTTATTCAAAAACATGATCATAAATAGCAAAAAACAAATAACAACAAAATAAAATGACGCTCCAAGCAAAACACATATTATGTGACAAAAAAATATAGCTCCAAGCAAGATATACCGATAGTATTGAAGTCAAAAGAGGGGATGCCTTCCGGGGCATCCCCAAGCTTAGATGCTTGAGTATTCCTTGGGCATGCCTTGGGCATCCGCAAATTAGGGTCTTGCCTCTCCTTATTCTCCTTATATCGGTATCTCACCCAAAGCTTGAAAACTTCAATCACACAAAACTTAACGGAACTCATGAGATGGGTTAGTGTAATAAAAATAGATCATTCACTTAGGTACTGATACGTATCCAACGTATTACAATTTTTGATTGTTCCATACTATCATATTATCATTCTAGGATGCTTTTTTTGGGTAATTATTTATCAATTCATATAATTTTTGAGCACTAACCTATTAACATAGTGCCCAGTGTCAGTTGCTATTTTCTGCATGTTTCTGACTTTTAGGTTTACAGTACCAAACGAAGTCCAGTTGCCCCAAAACTTTTTTATGATTTTTTTGGACCAAAAGAAGACCTGGAAGCTTCGGTAGGAGACCGGAGGCCGCACGAGGGATCAAGCACACAACAGGGCGCGCCCTGTTATGTGGTGGCCCCCTATGGCTTCTCCCGATGCCCCTCTCTGGCCTATAAATTCCAGTAAATCCCAAAAACCCTAGAGAGCCTCCTAGCGTGGCTTGAGACTGCGTCGGTATTTCCCCAAAGAGGAAGGTATGATGTAGCACAGCGACGGTAAGTATTTCCCTTGGTTATGAAACCAAGATATCAAATCAGTAGGAGGATCACCACTACTATGTAAACAGCATATGCACACAAAGAACAAATACTTGCAATCCGACGCAAAAGAGAGGTTGTCAAATTCTCTACGGTAAAAAGATAGATTAGGTAGTGATAGATTGGAGAGATAGATCCCTCAAGAACACAAAATAAAAAGGGCAAATAAAGAGTGCAACAAGGTATTTTTGGGTTTTTGGAATAATAGATCTGAAAACAAAAGTGGTAAAAAGATAGATCGGAAAGCAATATGTTGGAAAAGTAGACCCGGGGCCGTAGGATTCACTAGTGGCTTATCTCATGAGTATAGTACACGATGGGTGAACAAATTACTGTTGGGCGATTGATAGAAGATAAAATAATCATGACGATATCCAAGGCGATGATCATTATATAGGCATCACGTCCAAGATTAGTAGACCGAAACGATTCTGCATCTACTACTATTACTCCACACATCGACCGCTATCCAGCATGCATCTAGTGTATTAAGTTCATGGAAAAAATGAGTAATGCAATAAGAATGGTGACATGATGTAGACAAGATCTATTCATGTAGGAATAGACCCCATCTTGTTATCCTTAATAGCAACGATACATGCGTGCCTCGCTGCCCCTTCTGTCACTGGGAGAGGACACCGCAAGATCGAACCCATCACAAAGCACCTCTTCCCATGGCAAGAAAAATTGATCTAGTTGTCCTACCTAAACCAAAGATTCGAAGAAGAAATACGAGGCTATAAGTAATCATGCATATAAGAGATCAAAGAATACTCAAATAATATTCATGGATAGAAACTGATCATGAACTCAAAATTCATCGGATCCTAACAAACACACCGCAAAAGTTTACATCAAATAGATCTCCAAGACACCATTGTATTGAGAATCAAAAAGAGAGAGAAGCCATCTAGCTACTGCCTACAGACCCGTAGGTCTATGGTGGACTACTCACGCATTATCGGAGAGGCACCGATGAGGATGATGAACCCCTCCGTGATGGTGTTAGATTGGATCTCGAGGTTCTGGAACTTCCGGCGGCTGGATGTGTTTTTCGTCGACTCTTCTAGGGTTTCTGGAATATTTGGGAATTTATAGGCGTTAGAGGCGGTGGAGAGGGGTCCCGAGGAGGGCACAACCCATCAGGGCGCGCCCGGGGCCTCTGGCGTGCCCTGGTGGGTTGTGGTCTCCTTGACCCTCCCCTCTGGCACTTCTTTGGCCCACTGGATGTCTTCTGGCCCAAAAAAAATCTCCAAAAAGTTTCGTCGCGATTGGAATCCGTTTGGTACTGATATTCTGCAAAGTAAAAAACAAGCAAAAACAGCAACTGGCACTTTGGCACTACATCAATAGGTTAGTTCCAAAAAATGATATAAAGTTGCTATAAAATGATTGTAAAACATCCAAGAATGATAATATAACAACATGGAGCAAGCAAAAATTATAGATACGTTGGAGACGTATCAGCATCCCCAAGCTTAATTCCTACTCGTCCTCGAGTAGGTAAATGATAAAAACAGAATTTTTCATGTGGAATGCTGCCTAACATGTTCATCACATAATCTTTTCTTTTGTAGCATGGACATTTGGACTTTTAGACAGTTCAAAGCAATAGTCTAGTTTTAAAATAATGACTTCAATACTCAAGCATGCCAACAGGCAACCATGTCTTTGAAAATATCAACACTAAAGAAAGTTATCCCTAGCCCGTCATGCTCAATCATTGATCTATTCATGAAACACACTCAAATATTAACTATACCCAATGCTCAAGTACAATCATAGTGCCCCCTAGTTGGTGCTTTATAAGAGAAGATGGAGACTCAAAGTAAAAATAAAAATTGCATAAAGTAAATAGATTGGCCCTTCACAGAGGGAAGTAGGGATTTGTAGAGGTGCCAAAGCTCAAAGTTTAAATTGAGAGAGGAAAATATTTTGAGTGGCATGCCTTTCCTGTCAACAAAAATGACAAAGTAGTTCACAATACTTTCCATGCTAGATATATCGTAGGCGGTTCCCAAACATAAAGTAAAGTTTATTCCTTTTTCCACCATTCTTTCACAATCCATGGCTAGCCGTATCCACGGTTGCCTTCCATACCAAGATTTTCCAAGGAATTTATTATTTGACAACATAAAGTAATTTTTTTTGTTTTTTCATTTCGGGACTGGGCATCCCTATTACCGCCGTACTCTCATGCAATGATAAGTGAATAAACACTATTCTTGAGAATAACACATCTAGCATGGAAAAATATTGGATACCCCTACCATTTAATGAGTGGTACGAGCACACAAAAAGGAAATTTATTTTGAAAAGTAGAGATGGCACTTACAAATTTGCTTAGAACGGCATGGAAATACCGCATATAGGTAGGTATGGTGGACTCATAAGGCCAAACTGGGTTTAAGGATTTTGGATGCACAAGTAGTATTTCTACTTGGTACAAGTGGAGGCTAGCAAATATATTGAGAAGCAACCAACCGAGAAACAAAAATTCACATAAGCGAGCATTGAGCATAACTAACACCGAATAATGCACCATAAGTAAGATGTAATTTCATTGCATAACTATTGACTTTCGTGCATGCATAGGGAATCACAAACCTTAACACCATTATTCTTACTAAAGCATAATTACTCACTAACATGACTCACATATTACTATCATCATGTCTCAAAACTATTACAAGGAATCAAGTTTAATTTGTCCAATGATCTTCATGAAAGTTTTTATTATATCCTCCTTGGATATCTATCACTTTGGGACTACTTTCATATATTGCCATTGCTTTTGACAAGCTCACACAAATTTAAGTGAAGAACATGAGCATAGAGATTTCATCTCTCAAAATAGTATAAGTGAAGCATGAGAGGATTTCTTCAAAATTTACTAACTCTCAAAATAACCTAAGTGAAGCATGAGCGGATTTCTTCAAAACTTACTAACTCTCAAAATAATCTAAGTGAAGCATGAGAGCATTTCTTCAAAAGTTTCCAAGCACACCGTGCTCAAAGAGATATAAGTGAAACACTAGAGCAATTCTGTAGCTCATAAAGTTTAAGTGAAGCATAAAGAGCAATTCTAACAAATCATTGCATAATTTTGGCTCTCTCAAAATAGGTGTGTCCAGCAAGGATACAAGTGACAAACTAAAAAGCAAAGCAAGCAAAGACTCAATTGATACAAGACGCTCCAAGCAAAACTCATGATATGTGACGAATAAAAATATAGCTCCAAGTAAAATACCGATGGTCGTTAGAAGAAAGAGGGGATGCCACTCGGGGCATCCCCAAGCTTAGTTGCTTGTTTCTCTTTGGATATATCTTGGCGGTGCTGTAGCATCCCCAAGCTTAGGATTTTTTTACTCCTTATTCCTTCATCCATGGTGATCTCACTCAAAACTTGAAAACTTCAATCACACAAAACTCAACAAAATCTTCGTGAGATCTGTTAGTATAATAAAGCAAAAATCACTACTTTAAGTACTATCGCAAACCCATTCAAATTTTATTATTGAATTATACCTACTGTATTTTAACTTTACCATGGCTCTACCCTTCAATACAACCCATAGATTCATCAAAACAAGCACACAATGCAACGAAAACAGAATATGTCTTAAAAAGAACAGTCTGTAGTAATCTGTACTCTAACCATACTTATGTAACTCTAAAAATTCTGAAAAATTAGGGAAACATAAAGAATTTGTATAGAACTACTCTATTAAAATTTCAGCTCAATATCACGCTCCAGTAAAAAATGAAAATTCGAACACTGGAGGCAAAGTTTCTATTTTAGATTCAGCATTTGTTTCTACTTCATCTTATGAATCATCCTAAAGGCTTTACTTGGCACAAACCCTAAATAAAACATAAAAAACACAATCATAACAGAGGCATAATTGTGTCAACACTCAAAAATAGAAAGGAAAAGATGAAAATAAATTTATTCATTGGGTTGCCTCCCAACAAGCGCTATCGTTTTACGCCCCTAGCTAGGCATAACGCATAGATTCAAGTATTGTTATCTTTGGTTTTTGCTCCATAGGATTCTGTCATGATTGATTCATATGGTGGCTTAATTCTTGTTCTAGGGAAGTCTTCCATACCCTTTCTTAGTGGAAACTAAAATCTAATATCGCCTTCTTTCATATCAATCACGGCACCTATAGTTCGTAAGAACGGTCTACCAAGTATAATGGGACAGGACGGATTGCAATCAATATCAAGAACAATAAAATCTATGGGCACATAGTTCCTATTTGCAAGAATAAGAACATCATTAATTCTTCCCAAAGGCTTTTTAATAGTCGAATCCGCCAAGTGCAAATTAAGAGAACATTCTTCAATATTGGTGAGACCAAGCACATCACATAAAGATTTCGAAATCGTGGAAACACTAGCACCCAAATCACATAAAGAAAATCACTCATAATTTTTAATCTTGACTTTAATGGTAGGTTCCGACTCATCATGTAATTTCCTAGGAATAGAAATCTCCAACTCCAACTTTTCTTCAAAAGATTTCATCATGGCATCAACTATATGTTTAGTGAAAGCTTTATTTTGTTCATAAGCATGTGGTGAATTCAACATGGATTGCAGGAAAGAAATACATTCAATCAAAGAGCAACTACCATAATTAAAGTCTTTGCAATCCAAAATAGTGGGCACATCACTAGTTAAAGTTTTGACCTCTTCAAACCCACTTTCATCAAGATTTTCACCCTCCAAATTATTGGGACGCCTTCTAGCTAAAGTTGACTCTACTTCAGTCCCTTTATCATCAATTTTAATATTACTAAACAGGAATCAATAGAAGAAACACCAATCACTTTAAGATCTTCATCATTTTTCTGAAGGCAATCACTAGAAAACATTTTTTCTAAGAATTCTCTTCTAGCTCTAAGCATAGCGGTTCTTTTCTTACTTTCATCCATAGAGACATATAAAGCTTTAATTGATTCATCAATCTTAGGTGCAAAAGCTTTCAACTTGAGATTTTCTACATCATGAGAAATTCTATCAATGCTTCTAGACATATCATCAATCTTATTCAACTTTTCTTCTATCGTAGTATTGAAAACCTTTTGCGCATTGATAAAATCTTTAATATTAGTCTCAAGATCAGAGGTGTTCCTATTATTATTGTAAGAAGAATTACCATAGGTATTACCATAATTGTTAAAGGAATTTCCAGGAAAAGGCCTAGGATTAAAATTACATCTATAAGCATTGTTATTGAAATTGTTTCGCGAGACGAAATTCACATCTACGAAATCACTACTTTGCTCAATCAAGGTAGACAAAGGCACATCATTAAGATCAATAGGAGCATTTTTACTAGCAATGAACTTCATCAAAGCATCAACCTTATCGCTCAAAGTACTAATTTCTTCAACCGAATTAACCTTTTTACTAGTAGGTGCTCTTTCGGTATGCCATTGTGCATAATTTGCCATAATATTATCTAGCAATTTAGTAGCTTCACCCAAATTAATTTCCATAAAAGTACCACCCGCGGCGGAATCAAAAAATTTCTGGAGACAAAATTCAATCCCGCATAAAAAAATTGAATGATCATCCAAAGATTTAAACCATGAGTAGGACAATTTCTTAGCATCAATTTCATTCTTTCCCAAGATTGTGCAACATGTTCATGCTCAAGTTGCTTAAAAATCATGATTTGTGTCCTAAGGGAAATAATTTTCGCGGGCGGAAAATACTTAGTAATAAAAGAATCCTTGCACCTATTCCAAGAATCGATACTATTAAGAGGCAAAGAAGAAAACCAAACTTTTGCACGATCCCGCAAGGAGAAAGGAAATAATTTCAACTTCACTATATCATTGTCCACATCTTTTTTCTTTCGCATATCACACAATTCTACGAATGTGTTTAGATGGGACGCGACATCCTCATTAGGATTACCGGCAAATTTATCTTTCATGACAAGATTCAACAAAGCGGCATTAATATCACAAGACTCCGCACTAGTGGCGGGAGGAGCAATAGTAGTACTAATAAAATCATTATTATTAGTGTTGGAAAAATCACACAACTTGGTGTTTTCTTGAGTCATCGTGACTACGCAAACAAGATTGCAAGCAAGCAAGATATCTAACGAGAAAAAAGCAAACGAAAAAGGGAGCGAATAAAACGGCAAATTGGGTGAAGTGGGGGAGAGGAAAACGAGAGGCAAATGGCAAATAATGTAATTGCAAGGAGATGAGATTTGTGATTAGGAACCTGGTAGATGATGATGGTGTCTCCTCGGTGCCAGAGATTGGCACGTAGAAGAAACCGCTTCCTCCCTGGCAATGGCGCCAGAAATTCCTTTGACGTGGCTTAAGACTGCGTCTGTATTTCCCCAAAGAGGAAGGGATGATGCAGCACAGCGACGGTAAGTATTTCCCTCAGTTATGAAACCAAGGTATCGAACCAGCAGGAGGATCACCACCACTACGTAAACAACACCTGCACACAAAGAATAAATACTTGCAACCTGACGCGAAAGAGAGGTTGCCAATCTCTCTACGGTAAAAAGATAGATTAGGTAGTGATAGATTGGAGAGATAGATCCCTCAAGAACACAAAATAAAAAGGGTAAATAAAAAGTCCAGCAAGGTATTTTTGGGTTTTTGGAATAATAGATCTGAAAACAAAAGCGGCAAAAGATAGATCGGAAAGCAATATGTTGGAAAAGTAGACCCGGGGGCCGTAGGATTCACTAGTGGCTTCTCAAGAGTATAGCACACGGTGGGTGAACAAATTACTGTTGGGCAATTGATAGAAGATCAAATAATCATGACAATATCCAAGGCGATGATCATTATATAGGCATCACGTCCAAGATTAGTAGACCGAAACGATTCTGCATCTACTACTATTACTCCACACATCGATCACTATCCAGCATGCATCTAGTGTATTACGTTCATGGAAAAATGGAGTAATGCAATAAGAACGGTGACATGATGTAGACAAGATCTATTCATGTAGGAATAGACCCCATCTTGTTATCCTTAATAGCAACGATACATGCATGCCTCGCTGCCCCTTCTTTCACTGGGAGAGGACACCGCAAGATCGAACCCATAACAAAGCACCTCTTCCCATGGCAAGAAAAATCGATCTGGTTGGCCTAACTAAACCAAAGATTCGAAGAAGAAATACGAGGCTATAAGTAATCATGCATATAAGAGATCAAAGAAGACTCAAATAATATTCATGGATAGAAACTGATCATGAAATCAAAATTCATCGGATCCTAACAAACACACCGCAAAAGTTTACATCAAATAGATCTCCAAGAGACCATTGTATTGAGAATCAAGAGAGAGAGAGAGAGGAAGCCATCTAGCTACTGCCTACAGACCCGTAGGTATATGGTGGACTACTCATGCATCATTGGAGAGGCACCAATGAGGATGATGAACCCCTCCGTGATGGTGTTCGATTGGATCTCGAGGTTCTGGAACTTACGGCGGCTGAATGTGTTTTTCGTCGACTCTTCTAGGGTTTCTGGAATATTTGGGAATTTATAGGCGTCAGAGGCAGTGGAGAGGGGTCCCGAGGATAGCACAACCCATCAGGGCGCGCCCTGGTGGGTTGTGGTCTCCTTGACCCTCCCCTCTGGCACTTCTTTGGCCCACTGGATGTCTTCTGGCCCAATAAAAATCTCCAAAAAGTTTCATCGCAATTGGACTCCGTTTGGTACTGATATTCTGCGAAGTAAAAAACAAGCAACAACAACAACTGCACTTTGGCACTATGTCAATAGGTTAGTCCCAAAAAATGATATAAAGTTGCTATAAAATGATTGTAAAACATCCAAGAATGATAGTATAACAGCATGTAACAAGCAAAAATTATAGATACGTTGGAGACGTATCACCTGCCGAAACACTTTTTCCGCCGCCGCAAGTCTCTATTCCGCCGTGTGCCCATCTTGAACCCTGTTTCGGTGCCCTGCCGGAGGGGGGGTCGATCATGGAGGGCCTCTACATCAACCTTGCTGCTCCCATGGTGATGTGTGAGTAGTTACCTAAAGACGTACATGTCCGTAGTTAGTACCTAGATGGTTCTGTCTCTCTTAGTCTTGAATACAAAGTTCACCGCATCATCGCGGTGATCTATTCGATGTAATCACTTTGTGCGGTGCGTTTGTTGGGATCTGATGAATTGTGGGTTTATGTTCCGATTATTCATGAAAAAGATTTGAGTTTTCTCTAATTTATATTATGATTCTTATTTGCATGATTATTATAGCTTTGTAAATCTCTCCGATCTGTTGAAATAGTTTATCCAACTAGATTGATATTTCTTCAGTGAGAGGGGTGCATTGTAGTGGGTTCAATCTGGCGGTGCTCTATATCCCAATAACAGAAGTGGACAAGACACGCCTTTGTATTGTTTTCACTAAGGATAAAATGATGGGGTTAATTCATATTGATTGAATTCTCTTTGTCTACATCATGTCATCGTTCTCCAAGCATTACTCTATTTGTCATGAACTTAATACTTAGAGAGGCAAGGATAGAAGCACTCTCGACGTGGACCAATAGTAATAGGTGCAGGAAGGAGTCGGTCTATTTTCTTATGGACGTGATGCCTATATATACATGATCATTGCTGTGAATATCACATAACTATGCGCTTTTCTATCAATTGCCCAACAGTAAAAAAATACCCACCGTATGCCTACTACATGAGAGATGCCACTAGAGAAAACTATGGCCCCCGGGTCTATTCACTTATATATTTACAAAAACTTTCAATACCTTGCTGCCATTTATTTGCTTTTATTTTATTCTGCAATTTACTTTATTCACCTATCATCTACACACTTCATTTGCTTGCAAATAACGAGTCCAAGGGGATTGACAACCCTCTTGCCCGCGTTGGGTGCAAGTGTTTGCTTCTTTGTGTGCAGTCGTTGAAGACGGGGGTTGTGTGCTACTCCTATTGGTTTGATAACCTTGCTTCTCACTGAGGGAAATACTTATCTATATTGTGCTGCATCACCCATTCCTCATCACGGAAAACCCAACGCAAATCACAAGTATCAGGTACTATCAAGACAGGATTCATAATTGTTCTCACATAATGCCTATTGTATTCTATCATTCACATAATTTATCTCACTAAATATAAGCTATGAAAACACTAAAACAAGCAAACTATGCATGCAAAACAGAATATGTCAACAACAGAACAATCTGTAAAGATCTGTACTAAAACCATATTTCCCTATCTCTAAAACTTCTGAAAAATTAGGACAACGCAGAGAATTTGCATATAAATACCGCGTCAAAATTTTAGAATATTTTGAAGCTCCATTAAAATCATAGAAATTCTGTACTAGAGGCAAAACTTTCTGTTTTTGCACATAATCGAATCAACAAGTAGATTAATCAGTAGAACACACAATATTGGCACATTAATCAGTAGAACGCACAATATTGGCACATTATTTGTATCCACACTATCTCAAAGGCTTTACTTGGCACATTATTGAAATAAAAGGAACAAACCATCATTAATACAGTAGATTAATCATGTGAACACACAATAACAGAAATTATAAGTGTTGGGTTGTCTCCCAACAGTCGCTTTTCTTTAAAGCCTTTTAGCTAGGCATGATGATTTTAATGATGCTCACATAGGAATAGTATTTGAAACATGCAAGGGAGCATCATGAAGCATATAGCAAACACATTTAAGTCTGACCCACATCCTATGCATAGGGATATTTAAGCAAACAATTTATTGTAGCAAGAATTAACTAGTATAGGAAGGCAAAGCAAGCATAACTTCAAGATTTTCAACACATAGAGATGAAACTTGATATTGTTGAGATACCTACAAGCATATGTTCCTCCCTCATAATAATTTTCACTAGCATCATGAAGGAATTCAACAATATAACTATCACATAAATAATTCTTTTCATGATCCACAAGCAGAGAAAATGTATTACTCTCCACAAAAGCAATTTTTTCTTCTCATTCATATTAGTGGGAGCAAACTCAACAAAATAACTATCATGCGATACTTGATTGATTTGAACATTAAAATCATGATGATAAGTTTCATTGTTATCAATACTCTTTATAGCATACATGTCCTCTCCAAATCCACTTTCATAATTAAAATCATTATTAAATAAAGTCACGACCTCTCCAAATCCACTTTCATAATTATTACAATAAGATTCAACACCCTCCAAAGTAGTGGGATCATTAGTACCTAGAGTTGACACTCTTCCAAACCCACTTTCATCATTGTAATCGTCATAAATAGGATGCATGCTATCATCATAATAAATTTGATCATCAAAAGTAGGGGGACTAAAAATATCATCTTCATCAAACATAGCATCCCAAAGCTTATGGCTTGGCATAACATTGGCATCATGGATATTCAAAGAATTCATACTAGCAACATTGGAATCATGCTTATCATTCATGGATTTAATGCCAAACATTTTATTGAATTCTTCTTCTAATACTTGAGCACAATATTCGGATCCATCATTTTCAAGAAAGACATTATAAGAACGAAGCATATAAGGCAACCTAAATTCCATTTTTTGTAGTTTTCTTTTATAAAACCAAACTAGTGATAAAAAAAGAAAAGATTCAACTGCAAGATGTAAAGATATACCTTCAAGCACTCACCTCCCCAGTAACAGCGCCAGAAAAGAGCTTGATGTCTACTACACAACTTTATTCTTGTAGACTCGTGTTGGGCCTCCAAGCGTAGAGTTTTGTAGGGCCAATTTTCCCTCAAGTGGATGACATAAGGTTTATCAATCCGTGGGAGGTGTAGGCTAAAGATGGTCTCTCTCAAATAACCCTGCAATCAAATACAAGAAATCTCTTGTGTCCCCAACACACCCAATACAATGGAAAATTGTTTAGGTGCACTAGTTCGGCGAAGAGATGGTGATACAAGTGCAATATGAATGGTAGAAATAGATTTTTGTAATATGAAAAATATAAAAACAGCAAGGTAGCAAGTAGTAAACAACGAGCAAAACATTATATCAATGCTTGGAAACAAGGCCTAGGGTTCATACTTTCACTAGTGCAATCTCTCAATAGTGCTAACATAATTGAATCATATAACCACCCCTCAATGTGCGACAAAGAATCACTACAAAGTTCATATCTAGCAGAGAACATAAGATGCAATTGTTTTAGGTATCAAAACCACCTCAAAGTTATCCTTTCCGATCAATCTATCAAGCCATCCCTATAAGTGTCACAAACAGCCCTAGAGTTCGTACTAGAATAACATCTATGATACACATGAATCAACTCTAATGTCACCTAGATACTCCAATATCACCACAAGTATCCATGAGTTAATTATCCAACATGCATCAATTTCAGATTCATCATATTCAATCCACACAAAGAACCTCAAAGGGTACCCCAAGATTTCTGTCAGAGAAAGTAGGACGATAACGTGCATCAACCTATGTGCTTAAATTACCCCAATGTCACCACGGGGATCCGTAAATTGATAACCAAAACATATATCAAGTGACTCAATAGAACACCCCAGTGTCACCACGGGTATTGATACGTCTCCGTCGTATCTATAATGTTTGATTGTTTCATGCCAATATTATACAACTTTCACATATTTGTGGCAACATTTTATATGATTTATTGGACTAACATATTGATCCAGTGCCTAGTGCCAGTTCCTGTTTGTTGCATGTGTTTTGTTTCACAGAATATCCATCTCAAACGAAGTCCAAACGCGATAAAAAATTATGGAGAATTATTTTGGAATATTTGTGATTTTTGGGAGGTGGAATCAACGCAAAAGGAGGCCCACAGCCACCACAAGACACCGGGGCATGACCCAGGGCCCAGGCGCATGGTCATGTCTTGTGCCCTCCTCGTAAATCGGTTGGAGCTCTACTTCGGGCGGAAGGAAGCTTATATCCAGAAAAAAATCGTGTTAAAATCTCAGCGCAATTGGAGTTATGGATCTCCGGGAATATAAGAAACGGTTTTCGGCCAGAAAACAGGAACGCGAAACAGAAGAGAACAGAGAGGGAGATCCAATCTCGGAGGGGCTCCTGCCCCTCCGCCGCCATGGAGGCCATGGACCAGAGGGGGAACTTTCCTCCCATCTAGGGGGAGGCCAAGGAAGAAGAAGAAGGAGGGGGCTCTCTCCCCCTCTCTCCCGGTGGCGCCGGAACGCCGCCGGGGCAATCATCGTGACGACGATCTACACCAACAACTTCGCCGCCGTCAACACCAACTCTCTCCCCCTCTATGAAGCGGTGTAACACCTCTCTTCCCCGCTGTAATCTCTACTTAAACATGGTGCTCAACTCAATATACTATTTCCCAATGATATGTGGCTATCCTATGATGTTTGAGTAGATCCGTTTTGTTCTATGGGCTAATTGATGATTGTGGTTGGTATGAGTGTATGTTTCATTTTGGTGCTGTCCTATGGTGCCCTCCGTGTTGCGCAAACGTGAGGGATCCCCGTTGTAGGGTGTTGCAATATGTTCATGATTTGCTTATGGTGGGTGGCGTGAGTGAGAGAATACACAGACCCAAGTAGGTGGGTTGTTGCATATGGTAGTAAAGAGGACTTGATACTTAATGCTATGGTTGGGTTTTACCTTAATGATCTTTGGTAGTTGCGGATGCTTGCTAGAGTTCCAATCATAAGTGCATATGATCCAAGTACGGAAAGTATGTTAGCTCATGCCTCTCCCTCATATAAAATTGCAAGAATGATTACCGTTCTAGTTATCAATTGCCTAGGGACAAATAACCTTCTCGTTTGACAAAAGCTTTCTACTAAAAAACTAACCTTTATTATCTTGCAATTTACTCTTAGTTTTATTCGCGCAAGGTACTTCTAGTTTTATTCGTGTAAACTATCCTATCACCTACAAAATAGTTTCATACTTGTTCTAGGTAAAGCAAACGTTAAAGTGTGCGTAGAGTTGTATCGGTGGTCGATAGAACTTGAGGGAATATTTGTTCTACCTTTAGCTCCTCATTGGGTTCGACACTCTTATTTATCGAAAAAGGCTACAAACGATCCCCTACACTTGTGGGTTATCAAGACCTTTTTCTGGCGCCGTTGCCGGGGAGCAATAGCGTGGGGTGAATATTCTCGTTTGTGCTTGTTTGCTTTATCACTAAGTAATTTTTATTTTATGTTATTAGTTGTTTTATATCTTTAGTTATGGATATGGAACACGAAACACCAAAACAAATAGTGGTACTTGCTACTCATGGAGATGGGGAACCTCCTAAAACCCTCAATCCTCATTATGTGGGACGCGTTAATTACTCGTTTGATAATCCTGAGAAATCATCATTAAACTTTATAATGGGAGACACGTTGGATCAACGTGAGTACTTTAGGGATTATTGCTTGTCTCAAAAAGGGAAACACTTATGGGATCAAATTAGAATATTGCAATGGTTTGCTTGGGATGCATGCTTTAGATGTGACTTTACTTGTTGCTCTAAGATAAAGGCTCCACACCTTCCCTTTCAATGTTTATTTAATGATAATGAAACCTTGGCTTCTTATGCTAATGGTATTTATGATTACTATGATGTGGAAGGAATAGAAGAATTTGTTGCTTTTAAAGGTGCTTATGAAATTGCTTCTTTGCTTGAAAAGTATGATGATGTTCCTTACAAATCTGAAAAAATATCTGAAAGAACATGTGCTGCCCCCATGTTTGGTTTTGGTAATTGATGACAATCTCTATGGACTAATGGTTGCCTTGAGTTATATTTGAAGGGTTTGTCCATAGGCATTGCTTGAAGACCATTTGTTGGTTTCAAGGTTATTAGAAGAAGAATGTGTGTTGACCAAGGTGCTATTCAAGGATTTATCCAAAGATTGGTCATGTGAGTGTTGAACCTATTGCAAGCATGTCTTGAAGAAGAAGTTACCTTCAAGACATCATCCTAATGAAGAGAGTTGGAAAGATTCAAGGTTGATCAAGACTAAATATGAAGAGTGATTCAAGTTGATCAACACACAAAGCGTAGAAGATGTACCGAGTGGGATCAAGTGATCTCACGGTATGGTAAGCATTGTTCATTACGCTTTGTGTACTAACCCATGTTCTATGCGAGAGTTCTTTGTGGGGTTAGGTTTGTTTCCATGGGCTTGCGTCAATAGGAAGATCTCATTCAACCCATGGAGGATGACATCAAGTGGTGATTGTCATCAAGATTGCGGTGTGCAAGTTCAAGTGGAGCATCACGAAGAGATCACATGCTTGAAGCTTGCCGTCCATTGTGGTGACAATGGACTTGTGAAGATGTGCCGAAGAGTGGCTCACCCATAGTGGAGTATGGGGGAGCAATCTACTAGTCTTCATCGAGCCGGCGCAATCAAGAAAGGTGGTCCAACTTGAGGAGGTCAAGATCGTCATCATCTAGCTCAAGTGGACTATGCGCAAGGCAAAGGTTTGCCCTTGATAGGTTTTCTATTTTACCGGTCTCATGGTAGTAGTTGGGAGACCGGGTTATAGGATCGATGGCCGTACTATCAAGGGGGGCTCTCAAGTGAGTAGCTTTATCGTATCTTCGTAGAGAGCTCAAACCATTGCATCCTTGCATCATCTTTCTTGGTTCGTGTTTGGTGTTTCTCTTTGTGAGTCTTTGAGCTTTTGGTCATCTTCATGACAAGCTCGAGTTAATCGAAAACGGAGTTCATATATGCATCTTCTATGATGTTTTCGATGTTGGAGTTTATGCCTGTTCTTCATTCATAGAGGTTTCTCTTCTCTATATCTTAGGCATTTCTCCCCTGCCACTTCTTATTATAACCAATCGCTGTTTGGATAGTACTCGTTGTCTTCTATCCAACAAGCTTGAGTTTGCTCAATTCGGAGCTCATATGTAGAAGTTGTGGCAGTTCTGGTTTTCCTGTATCTGTCTATTCTGCTTGGGCACTTTTGCAGCACCCAAGCGGTAGTACCGCTCGGTACCACGGTAGTACCGCTTGTGCGGTAGTGCCGCTGTGGTCTTCCGCAGCACTACCGCTTGGAGAAACCCCTCTGGTGCTGTTTTCCGCTAAGCGGTAGTAGAGCGGTAGTACCGCTTGGTGCGGTACTACCGGCCCCTACTACCATTGCCACTACCGCTTGGAGAAACCTCTCTGGTATTGTTTTCAGCTAAGCGGTAGTAAAGCGGTAGTAGAGCGGTAGTACCGCTTGACACGGTACTTCCGCCCTCCACTACCGCTGCTACTACCGCTTGTTTTTTCGCAGAGTGTGCAAGCTTCTGTTGCTCTTTTCGCTTTAGCGGTAGTACCGCTTGGTTGGAACGGTAGTACCGCTAAGTGCGGCACTACCGCTCCAGTTCCGTGTTCTCGCCTGCTGTTTTTTGAATTACTACCGCCCGAGCGGTAGTACCGCTCTGTGCGGGCTGAGACAGGTAACGGTTGGATTTGGGGGCTCCTTTAAAAGGGGGTCTTCTTCCCCCTTGCCCCCAACGGTTCTTTTATCCCCTTGCAGCTCTCTCTCCTCCATTGTTGACCCTCTAGAGCTTTGCTATCTCTCCATCCCTCCAATGATTCTTGCTCCTTCTTGAGAGAATAGAGAGAGGAGATCTAGATCCATCTTTCCACCAATCACTTTCTCCTCTATGTGAGGGAAACCTTGTGGATCTAGATCTTGGTGTTCTCCTTGTTCTTCCTCTCACTTTCCTCCATAGCTTTTGTTGCTTTGGTGGGATTTGAGGGAGAGGGACTTGTGCACTTGGTGTGTTCTTGCCATTGCATTAGTTGCATCGGTTTGAGTTCTCCACGGTGATACGTGGAAGTTAGTAGTTGAGAAGCTTATTACTCTTGGGTGTTTGTGCACCCTAGAGCTTGTTCCTCTTGGGTGCCTTGGCGCCCTAGACGGCTTGGTGGTGCCTCGGAGCTCAATCATTGTGGTGTAAAGCTCCGGGCAAGCTTCGGGGTCTCCAATTAAGTTGTGGAGATTGCCCCGGGCAATTTGTACGGGTACGGTGACCGCCCCCAAGGGTTGCCAACTGTAAAGGTTCGGTTGCCACCTTCTAAGGCACCGCTTAGTGGAATCACGGCACCTTGCATTGTGCGAGGGCGTGAGGAGAATACGGTGGCCCTAGTGGCATTGTTGGGGAGCATTGTGCCTCCACACCGCTCCAAACGGAGATTAGCATCCGCAAGGGTGTGAACTTCGGGATACATCGTCGTCTCCGCGTGCCTCGGTTATCTCTTACCCGAGCCCTTTACTTATGTACTTTACTTTGTGATAGCTATATTGTTTCTTGTTATATATCTTGCTATCACTTAGTTGTGTATCGTGCTTAGCATAAGTTGTTGGTGCACATAGGTGAGCCTAGTTGATTTAGGTTTTGTGCTTGACAAATTAACCGATAGGTTTATTCCGCATTTGTTCAAGCCTAAACCGTAATTATTTTAAAGCGCCTATTCACCCCCCCCCTCTAGGCGACATCCACGATCTTTCAATATCCATAGTTCAATATTGCTATGATAATTATGAATAAAATTATGGTATTATTGATTTTATTGATAGAATGTCCTCTGCCTTGGAAGAAACTAATATTTTGCAGGAATCTATGGAAGAGGAAGTTGCTGAAATTGTGAGCTCGTTAGATGAAAAAGATGAGGAGGAGAGCGAAGAACAAATGGAGGAAGAACGGATTAGCTACCCGTGCCCACCTTCTAATGAGAGTAACTCTTCAACTAATACATTATTTAATTTCCCTTCGTGCTTACCGAAGGATGAATGCTATGATAATTGCTATGATCCCGTGGATTCTTTTGAAATATCCCTTTTTGATGAACTTGATGCTTGCTATGCCTGTGGCCAAGATGCAAATATGAATTATGCTTATGGAGATGAACTTGCTATAGTTCCTTATGTTAAGAATGAAATTGTTGCTATTGCACCCACACATGATAGTCCTATTATCTTTTTGAATTCTCCCAACTACACTATATCGGAGAAGTTTGCTCTTATTAAGGATTATATTGATGGGTTGTGTTTTGATACTACACATGATGATTTTGATGAATATAATATGCATGTGTTTGATGCTCCTACTTGCAATTATTATGAGATATGAACTACATCTCCACCTCTTTATGTTTCCAATATAATAAAATTGCAAGAAACAGTTTATACTATGCATTGGCCTTTACTTGATGTGCATGAATTGTTCTTTTATGACATGCCGATGCATAGGAAGAGAGTTAGATGTCGTCATTGCATGATATATGTTGCTTTGTGCTCACTACTAAATTACCAATCATTGTTAATTAAAATTGGCTTTGATATACCTTGGGATCCGGGTGGATCCATTACTTGAGCACTTTATGCCTAGCTTAATGGCTTTAAAGAAAGCGCTGCCAGGGAGACAACCCAGAAGTTTTAGAGAGTAATTTTATCTGTTGAGTGCTTTTATAAAGTTTAAAAATAAAAAAATATAAAGGGGAACCTAAAACTTCACAAAAAGAAAGGTGAAAGTGAGAGAGATGATGAGCATCGTTGAAGTGGGGGCTAGACTTGAACTTAGTTCATGCCCATGGAAACTTTGTGAATCTTGAATCAAGGAAACTTTTCAACAAAAATAATTATGCCCTTGTACAAATCCATTGTATTATAAATATAATGTGCCAAGATTTGCCTTTAGGATGATTAAATTGCTTGTTGGTATGTGCAGTGTAAAAACAGAAACTTTGGCTGTGGTGCGTGAATTTACATTTTTTACTGGAAAGTCAAAAGTTTCTGCAATATTTACACAGTATTTCTATACAATTTTTTTATATCATCCTAATTTTTCAGAATTTTTGGAGTTACATAAGTATGGTCAAAGTTCAGATTACTACAGACTGTCCTGTTTAAGACAGATTCTGTTTTTGATGCATTGTTTTGCTTGTTTTGATGAAACTATCGATTTTATCGGTGGTATAAGCCATGGAGAAGTTATAATACAGCAGGGATAATGCAAATATAAAATATGAATGAGTTTTCAACAGTACTTAAGGTAGTAATTTGCTTTATTATACTAACTGATCTCACCAGTTTTCTGTTAAGTTTTGTGTGGATGAAGTGTTCAAAGATCGAGGAGGTCTCGATATGAGGAGAAGGAGGAGAGGAAAGAGTTCAAGCTTGGGGATGCCCAAGGCACCCCAATTAAATATCCAAGAATACTCAAGCATCTAAGCTTGGGGATGCCCCAGAAGGCATCCCATCTTTCTTCAACAAGTATCGATATGTTTTCGTTTTTTGCTTCGTTCATGTGATATGTGTAAATCTTGGAGTGTCTTTTGTGTTTAGTTTTCACTTTTCTTTTATGCAGCATGATGGTATGAGATAGTCCATGGTTGATTTATAGAATTATCATTGCACTTCACTTATATCTTTTGAGTATGGTTTTATGGAATGCTTCATGTGCTTCACTTATATCATTTGAAGTTTGGATTGCCTGTTTCTCTTCACATAGAAAATCGTTATTTGTAGAATGCTATTTTGCTTCACTTATATTTATTAGAGCATGGTCTTTTGTATAAGGAATTAAACTCTCTTGATTCACTTATATCTATTTAGAGAGTCAACAGGAATAGGTCATTTGCATGGTTAGTCATAAAATCCTACATAAAACTTATGGATCACTGAATATGATATGTTTAATTCCTTGTAATAGTTTTGCGATGTAGAGATGATAAACTAGTAAACGGTTGTGGTTAGTAAGAATATTGGTGTTAAGGTTTGTGATTCCCGAAGCATGCACGTATAGTCTCCCGTTATGCCAGGAAGTTGGAGCACAATTTATCCTTGATTGTCTATCTTTGTGTGAAGGTCGGGGGCGCGCGATGGCTAACTTCTACCAACCTCCCCCCTAGGAGCATGCGTAGTAATACTTTGCTTCGAGGGCTAATAAACTTTTGCAATAAGTATGTGAGTTCTTTATGACTAATGTGAGTCCATGGATTATACGCACTCTTACCTTTCCGCAATTTGCTAGCCTCTACGGTACCGTGCATTGCCCTTTCTCACCTCAAGAGTCGGTGCAAACTTCGCCGCTGCATCCAAACCCCGTGATATGATACGCTCTATCACACATAAGACTTATTATATCTTCCTCAAAACAGCCACCATACCTACCTATTATGGCATTTCCATAGCCATTCCGAGATAAATTGCCATGCAACTTCCACCGCTTCCGTTTTGATGACTTGAGCATTCATTGTCATATTGCTTTACTTGATCATAAGATAGCTATCATGATGATTCCATGGCTTGTCCGTTTTTTATATCTTTGCTACGCTAGATCATTGCACATCCTGGTATACTGCCAGAGGCATTCATATAGAGTCATACTTTGTTCTACTATCGAGTTGTAATATTGAGTTGTAAGTAAATAGAAGTGTGGTGATCATCATTATTCATTATTAGAGTATGTCCCAGTGAGGAAAGGATGATGGAAACTATGATTTCCCCACAAGTCGGGATGAGGCTCTGGACAAATATAAAAAGAAAAAAAGAGAAGAAAAAAAGAGAAGAAAAAAAGAGAAGAAGAAAAAAGAAAAAGGAAAAAAAAGAAAAAAAATGACACACAACGAGAGAAGGGGCATGCTAATTCCACACTTGTGCTTCAAAGTAGCGCCATGTTTTTCATATAGAGAGTCTCCTATGTTGTCACTTTCATATACTAGTGGGAATTTCTCATTATAGAGTTAGATGCACACCCACTTAGTTTCAGTTTGAGCTTTCATACACTTATAGCTCTTAGTGCATCCGTTGCATGGCAATCCCTACTCCTCGCATTGATATCAATTGATGGGCATCTCCATAGCCCGTTGATTAGCCACTTTGATTTGAGACTATCTTCCTTTTTGTCTTCTCTATATTAATGTCTACCACAGCATTCTATTCCACCCATTGTGCTATATCCATGGCTTGCACTCATGTATTGCGTGAGAGTTGAAAATGCTGAAGCGTGTTAAAAAGTATGAACCAATTGCTTGGCTGACACCGGGGTAGTACATGATTTATACTTTGTGTTAAGAAGACAGAGCATGACAAGGCTATATGATTTTGTAGGGATAGCGTTATTTAGCCTTGATATTTTGAAAGACATGATTGTTTGTTGGGATGCCTGAGTATTAATGTCTTTATGTCAAATTATAGACTATTGCTTTGAATCACTCATGTCTTAATATTCATGCCATGATTAGATATATGATCAAGATTATGCTAGGTAGCATTCCACATCAAAAATTATGTTTTTATCATTTACCTACTCCAGGACGAGCAGGAATTAAGCTTGGGGATGCTGATACGTCTCCGTCGTATCTATAATTTTTGATTGTTTCATGCCAATATTATACAACTTTCACATATTTTTGGCAACATTTTATATGATTTATTGGACTAACATATTGATCCAGTGCCCTGTGCCAGTTCCTGTTTGTTGCATGTTTTTTGTTTCGCAGAATATCCATATCAAACGAAGTCCAAACGCGACAAAAATTTACGGAGAATTATTTTGGAATATTTGTGATTTTTGGGAGGTGGAATCAACACAAAAGGAGGCCCACAGCCACCACAAGACACCGGGGCATGGCCCAGGGCCCAGGCGCGTGGTGATGTCTTGTGCCCTCCTCGTAAGTCGATTGGAGCTCTACTTCGGGTGCGAGGAAGCTTATATCCGGAAAAAAAAATCGTGTTAAAATCTCAGAGCAATCGGAGTTACGTATCTCCAGGAATATAAGAAACGACTTTCGGCCAGAAAACAGGAACACGAAACAGAAGAGAACAGAGAGGGAGATCCAATCTCGGAGGGGCTCCTGCCCCTCCGCCTCCATGGAGGCCATGGACCAGAGGGGGGACTCTCCTCCCATCTAGGGCGGAGGCCAAAGAAGAAGAAGAAGGAGGGGGCTCTCTCCCCCTCTCTCCCGGTGGCGTCGGAACGCCGCCAGGGCAATCATCGTGATGGTGATCTACACCAATAACTTCGCCGCCGTCAACACCAACTCTCTCCCCCTCTATGCAGCGGTGTAACACCTCTCTTCCCCACTGCAATCTCTACTTAAACATGATGCTCAACTCCATATACTATTTCCCAATGATATGTGGCTATCCTATGATGTTTGAGTAGATCTGTTTTGTCCTATGGGCTAACTGATGATCGTGGTTGGTATGAGAGTATGTTTTATTTTGTTGCTATCCTATGGTGCCCTCTGTGTCGTGCAAACATGACGGATCCCCGATGTAGTGTGTTGCAATATGTTCATGATTTGCTTATGGTGGGTGGCATGAGTGAGAGAATACACAGACCTGAGTAGGTGGGTTGTTGCATATGGGAGTAAAGAGGACTTGATACTTAATGCTATGGTTGGGTTTTACCTTAATGATCTTTGGTAGTTGCGGATGCTTGCTAGAGTTCCAATCATAAGTGCATATGATCCAAGTACGGAAAGTATGTTAGCTCATGCCTCTCCCTCGTATAAAATTGCAAGAATGATTACCGGTCTAGTTATCAATTGCCTAGGGACAAATAACCTTCTCGTTTGACAAAATCTTTCTACTAAACAACTAACCTTTATTATCTTGCAATTTACTCATAGTTTTATTACCGCAAGGTACTTCTAGTTTTATTCGTGCAAACTATCCTATCACCTACAAAATAGTTTCATACTTGTTCTAGGTAAAGCAAACGTTAAAGTGTGCGTAGAGTTGTATCGGTGGTCGATCGAACTTTAGGGAATATTTGTTTTACCTTTAGCTCCTCGTTGGGTTCAACACTCTTATTTACCTAAAAAGGCTATAAACGATCCCCTACACTTGTGGGTTATCAGGTATCCACATGCAAGACACATATCAAGTGCTCTCAAATCCAAAGTATTCAATCCAACATAACGAGATCTCAAAGGGAAAAGACTCAATTCATCACATCAAAATGCAGAGGGAAAACACCATATGATCCAACTATATTAACAAAGCCCGTGGTACATCAAGATCGTGCCATATGAAGAACTCGGGAGAGAGAGATTTAACACATAGCTACTAGTACATACCCTCAGCCCCGAGGGTGAACTACTCCCTCCTCGACATGGATATCGCCGGGATGATGAAGATGACCTCCGGTGATGATTTCCCCCTCCGACAGGGTGCCAGAAAAAAGCTCTGGATGAGATCGCTCTGGAACAGAGGCTTGTAGCGATGGAGCGGAAGTTCTAGGTTTATTTCTGGGGGTTTCTCGATTTATAGGGTTTTTTGGCATAGGTTTCATGTCAGGGAGGTGCGCGAGGGGGCCACAAGGTATCCCGGCGCATCCAGGGGGTGGGCGCGCCAGGTTGCCTTGCCACCTCCTCGTGGCTCTTCTCTCACTCCCTCGAACCTTCCTGGGTCCCTTTCCTTCCATAAAAAATCGTCAAAAAGTTTCCTTCAATTCCGAGAACTTTCATTTTCTGCACAAAAACAATACCATGCTAATTCTGCTGAAAACAACATCAGTTCGGGACTTCGGGTTAGTTCCATTTAAATCATATAAAGTGCATCAAAACCATACAAAAGTATTGTAAACATGGGTAAATATGGCATGAATACTTCATAAATTATCGATACATTGGAGACGTATCACTATACGGTCAGGTTCATACATTTTCACTTCACAAATTCTTGACATAGTGTAGAATGTCGAGATAATTTTGAGTTCACATAGATTTTATATGGGTACATGGGTATGTGTGTATGGGTTATATGGTCCCATACCCGTACCCGCTCTACCCGATGGGTTTCAGATTTTCCTATTTATATACCCATGGGTAAATTTTTATCCCATACCCTTACCCTAATAGGGTTTTTACCCGCAGGGTACGTGGGTAATGGGTACCCATTGCCATCCCTAGTTCGGGTTAGTTCCATTTAAATCATATAAAGTGCATCAAAACCATACAAAAGTATTGTAAACATGGGTAAATATGGCATAAATACTTCATAAATTATCGATACATTGGAGACATATCACTATACGGTCAGGTTCACCTAGGGCACGTTTGCTTGCCCACAAAATCACAACCAGACCCGTTGTATGCAACATCTTTTCGGTGTTGGGCTGTTTTGTTACATGCAAGTACCGTTGAGCCTGCATGGCACGGTTCTTAAAGCATCTCTGGGTTTGGCTTGCTGGAACGATCGAATCGTCAGTTTCCAGCGAGCCAGGCCCGAATGATGCTTTGGAGCACACATGTGTGGCTCGATGGGAACGTGTTTGCAGTTAATCACTTGTCCCCTTCCTCCATCTTCTGGGTCAACATCAATAGCACGCGCACCGCCGAACTCGCCCGCGCATGCGCCGGATCCGGGCGATGGGCCCGCCTTGCCGCCGCGGCCGCAGCGTTCGACGGTTGCCGAGGCACCCATCGCCGCCACGCTCGAGGACGCCTTCTCTTCATAGCCTCCACCACACCAGCAGCCTCTGGAGTACGCCGTTCAAACGACCACGGTCAGCTGTTCATGGGCCTCCTCAAGGACATGCATATCTCCGAAACGCTCAAGGAGGCCGGCGTCTCGGCCACGCGGGTGAAGGCTGCAACAAGGAGATCTCCGTCAAGCCTGTCCCGCAAGCTACTTTCGCCTCGGAGGGAGTAGCCCACGACGGACAGTGGCCAACACACGTGCATGCGGCAATGGCAGGGAGCCGGGCACGGCGCGGCCGACCAGCAGAGGTTGTGGCGTGCGGCGGAACCATGGCCAAGCGCGACCAGGCATGAGCTAGGGCTACGGTGGTTGAAGGAAGCGCGGGTGGGAACGGCCAAGCTCGGTCAGGCACGAGCTTGGGCAGCGGCGGGCAGAGAAAGCGCGGGCTGATGCAGCTGGGCACGACCAAGCGCGAGCTGTGAAAGGGCGGAGCACGGGCAGGGGAGCCTAGGGCGCGGGCTAACTGCGGTGCACGCGAGCTCGGGGCGGCGGCGGCGCACGACGTC
Source organism: Elymus sibiricus (assembly GCA_039707655.1). NCBI lineage: Eukaryota > Viridiplantae > Streptophyta > Magnoliopsida > Poales > Poaceae > Elymus > Elymus sibiricus. The sequence goes on along the minus strand of CM077667.1, from coordinate 315,144,123 downwards.
TATGGCGAGGGGAGAAACGGGGACAAGGGACGTGGGAGGAGCCGCCGTCCGGGGAGATGGAGGAGTGGTTCAAGACAGGATGGTGTTGGGGATCCTTGTCATGACCTGGTACGACCGGGGTGTCAACGAGTGACAAGGCGTGCGTGTGTGTGGTGCAGAATGAGATCCTCTTGACGCTCCCCTTCACCTCCTTGAGCTCCTTCCTCACCTTGCCCACCTTCCACGGCGTGTTGCTCGCCACCAACGTCTCGATAAATTACTTATGCGACCGTATGCTGCCGCGCTAGCCAAGGTGTGTGGTTTAAGTGTACGCGTTAACTCCTAATCACCATGCGATCCAGACAACCAAACATTGGGTGGAAATTGCTTTCGCGATGACAAGACCCCATATGCAGGCAACCAAATAACATGCAAACGGCGTATTTACCCCGTATTTTCTCAGCTAGGCCCTGCTCAGCCTGGCTCGTTTTTCTCCTCTCAAGCAGGCCCTACTCAGAAAGTAACCTAACACGCCCCTAGGACCTGATTCCGAGACGTAGGAGCAACGCTACAAGACAACCAAATATTGTATGTTGTAGCAATGATATATGGATATTGACTGAAGAAACGCATTGAATGCCAGCTCAAACACAATGTCCTTTCACGAAGAGACACAAGGGGCCTAACCCAAGTGCCAATAATGACATGCTCAATGCATATATAGTCGGACGCCTCAAACACGTCTCAAACAATTGGGAGGACGATCAGGTCAATGACCGATTAGAAAAACATGATCCAGAAGGGTGCCTCAAACCGACCTCATACGCCCGGGCTGACCGTCACTTCTCATATTCAGGCCAAATCTGGGGCGAGTATGGGGTGGCTCGGGCGCGTCCGCCAGTCGTACCGAGCACCCTGGCCCACCCAACCCCATACATATTCGTCCCCATTCGTACCCTGGACCAAACCCTAGCCAGTCCACTTTAGTCCACTCCGCCCTCAATGCTCCCGTACGGTGATCTTGGGCCTTCCTCGACATGGTGGCCAGCGGATCTGACTCCGACCAGTCTGTACCCATCGGGTGTCGCCCCATGCGGGTTGAAGGAGGCAATGGTCGCCCGCATTTCCCTCCCCAGCTCCCTGGAGGACTGCGCCCAATGGACGGTGGGATCAGTACATCGTGAGTGCATTGGGTCGGCACATCGGGCGTTTGGATCCTCCCGGGCTGGATCATCGCGGTCATCTCAGGAGTCTTCCAATCTTCCTTTCCCCATCACCTGTTCGCTGGACTATTTTTTTTGAGCAACCAGCAGGAACTCTGCCTTTTCATTAAGAAGAATAAGAATTGACTAGTTAATAAGGAAAACTGGCTGAAAACCGATACATAAGCAATGCACACACTGACCCCGAGGTCACGCCCCGATGGGTCGCCGACTCCATCACCCAAGCAACCAAAACCGGCACCCTACACTCCCATCTAAAGCCGCCGCTCTGACATCCACACCGGCCCCAAGGTCGCGCACCAGACGAGACGCCTACTATGTCACCCAAGCAACTAGAGTCGACGCCCCACAACCATCTGGAGCCGCTGCTCTGACTTACAATCACAAGCAACACACACGCCGACCCCGAGGTCACGCACCAATTGAGCCGCTTACTCTGTCACCCGAGCAACCGAAGTCGGCACCCTACAACCATCTCTGGAGCCGCTGCTCCGACGTCCATGCCAGCCCCAAGGCCGCGCACCAGGCTAGTCAACTACACTTCCACCCAAGCGACTGGTGCCATTACCCATCCAAGATGACAAGATCCGAAGTCGTCGCTCCGACTTCCACACCGTCCCTGAGGCCACGCTGCACATGAGCCGAAAGCTCCACCATGGCGGCAATTGTGCACGCCAGCATGGCGACATCACATGGTGTCTGGCTAGGCCATGGCCTCTCAAGGCGACGCTTCCAATGAGGAAGTGACGAGGACGCCACCATCGCCCGCTCCGATAGAACCAGGAACTCAAACTTTCGCCCAGAAGAACCAACGCCGATGAAGACAGGAGAAGCGGAGCGCTCAGGACAATGCCTCCAAGGAGGGAATGACACCCGCACACATTGTCGTTGTCCGCACCAAATGGAGTTGAGCTTTCGCCCGAGGTTCCCACACTCTGGCATCCACCACCATCCAAGCAACACAACCAGCATGACGAGTCGTTGCCAACGTCGCAAGCAGACATGCTCGCAACCAACGCCCACCTCTGTGCATAGCACGTCATGCCACACATACATCCAGAACCTAGGGCCGCCTCCCAGCATCCTTGCACCAGCGATGCAGAAGCAAACATAGCCGTGACTGTCAGGGGACATCAGATCCACCACCCCGATGAGAGTACATCACGCTGGCCAGAGAACTAGCACCACCTCCACTAGGCCGCCTCCCGACTCCCGCAGGCCAGCGAGCAAGACAGCGACCGGCGATGCCCCCGACGGCTCGCCCATCCAGCACAACCCCAAGATCCGGCGCCGCTCGATCCCGCACGAGGGCCGCCACCACCGCTGCAGAACTCGCATCCTGCAACCACCCCTACTGCCGACGGCACTCCTGAAGCAAAGTCGAAAGCCGCGCCTCACCTGCCGGCGCACGACGTGAGATCCCCTTCCCACGCCGCACCATCGCTCGCGGCCAAGAGAATCAAGTCCCACCGCCACCGGCTCTGCGCGGGCTTTGCCTGCCGGAGGCCACTGGCGATGGCGAGGGTAGAGAAGGGGGGACGGGCTGCTGGGTGGAGGGTCGACGACGCCGCCCATGTCGCCATGGGGAGGGAGCGACGCGAGGGGGGAGCGATGCTACTGTGCCGGCTGCCACAAAGAAGGAAGCCATCTGGGGCCGCATCTTAAAGAAGTAGCGGCGGAGGAACACACGCGCCCTTGCCTTAGAGCCAAATAAAACTGTCTGTGCCATGCCCACACACACCCCCCAAGGAGAAGAAAGAGTGGAGCGACGAGTCAGACAACTCCGGTGAAAAGCATATGTGGCCTGATCCATACTGCGTATTCGACCGCTACTTCCGTGAAGGGCGCCGAGAAGGCAAGGACAGTTGTGGATGATCTTCTCCATAACTAATATGTAGGTAGAACATGCCAAATTTTGGTAGTCCGATGGCATCTCCTGATGTAGTAGTTGGATGATGTGTGTTGCATTGTTTATGTTTACGTTGCATGGCATTGTATGGATTTGAGGTATGCTAATTGAGGTGTTCGGTTGTGAGAAGAAAATTTTGAGGTATGACCGGTCAGTGCTTGCGGGGACGCCGGTGTGGACATTTGAGGGGCGGAATTTGCCAAGTGCAAATGTGGATGCTCTCATGCATGTTATGATTGGAGTTATTGCAAAATGCCTCCTTATGGACTGTTTTTTGGTTGTGGCTAACTTGTAAGAGCATCTACAACCGGGTGCCCCAAACTCGCCTCAAACACCCGGACAGATGGTCTGTCCACAAAAAATGTGACCCAGATGAACGCCTCAAGCCAGCCTCAAACGCCCGGGCTAACCAGCACCCCTCATATCCAGCCCAAATATGAGGTGGATATGAGGAGGTCCATGCGTCACTGGGGGCGGCCGCCATGTCAGACCCGGCCCACGCTGGCCCACCCGACACCACATATATTCGTCCCGATCCCCTACCCGACCAAACCCTAGACCATCCACTCCACTCCACCACCCAAGCTCCCGTCCGTCGATCTCCGGACTTCTCTGGCATGAAGGGTAGCGGATCCGAGTCCTACACCTCCAGGTCCATCGACCATGAGCTTATCCCACGCGACCCCGAGGAGGAGATGACCGTCCGGCTTGCGCTCCGCTGCTCCCAGGAGGAGGCCACCCGACAGCAGCGCTTGGACTCCTTCCATTGGGAATCCATTGTGTACGCACAAATGGCGCATGGATCCGCCGGTAGGGGTGCCAGCACTGCCTCACTAGAGGCGGAGCGGTCCGTCTGGCGTCCGAACGCGGTGGCGGGTGCGCAACCCCTCTGTTGGCACGCCCAGCTGGAGGACGCACCATGGGCGTCCTCCAACACAAACATGGCACGACGTGTCCTATCATATATCATGCTTTGTTTGTCTTTGGGAAAGGTATACTCTAATACTTGGGTATAAACACCTTTTCCTTTCCATTGGTCTGGTTAATCTGATAACCACATTTTCCTTTCCATTGGTCTGTTTAACCTTTCTTATAACCTAAGCTTATCTGAACAGTGGTGATTCCCTGCTTAGGTAAGCACCTCGGTGATCAATTATGTCAGTAAGGCCCTGTTACTATTGTTGATAACATTCCGGTAACCGCCGGTGGACGGGAACTTTGCCTATTGGTCCGCATTGTTTCAACGAGCAGGAAAATGGTTCTATTCGTCCCCCGCCCTTGGTACCGACGTTGTTGCCAGGATAACTGACAAGCTATCCTCTGACTTGTCATGCTCTTCCTGCTCTTAACCATATGGTCGGCCCATAACCCTCAGTTCCATAGGATCGAAACCTGACTCTCCTGTACATCTTTGATTCCAAAGTATCCTTTGCACTTGGCTTCGTTTGTAATTCCCGAGCCACCGTCCAAGGGATGATCTATCCTAATATCAGACGCAATAATTATTTTCATTGCTCTGAATCCCTTTCACCATGTGATCAGGCATCGAATGATTGCCTACCCGTCTGAAACTTTTATACCATCACATTTTGCTCTTAGTGATTCCTCGAGTCTTAACTTGAGAAATAAATCTTGTGTTCCTCCCTGAGTTCGCCGTCAGATGCCCAACCTTGTAGGGATACGTTCTTCCAGATTTTCCCCTCTAATCGCATTCGTAGGACGATGAAGATCCCGAAGGAAGGATGACGACTCCATCAGATTGACCTGAATCAGAGTAATGGATACCTCTGCAAGAAGGACCGACCTCTTCGGTGAGAGCAGCCAAGAACGAGAAGACTCGTTAGATTTTCGTAACCAAGCTTTCCCCCTTACGTCTACCTCTTAATTCTCGGGACGAGAATTTCTTTTAGTATGGGAGAGTTGTAACACCCCTGGATCCATGCTACAGTGATCAACATAATTAAGCTACAGTAACCATGAGGTTTAAGCTAATCCATTTTTGCTAAACCATGTTTGGTCACAATGGAATCATAACTCATTTGAATTCCCTATTGAATTTTCAAAATTCATTTAATAAGTGGTTTAAATATTTTTGCAAACCTGAAAACTAAAATCATGGTTAGGTTACAAATATTCACCTGGTATTTATAAAACTATAACCAACATTTTCCAAGGTGTTTTGGTGCCTCAAATTAAATAAAACAGAGGCCAAAACTATTAATTAAATGCCTTTTTATTTATGACAGTTTTCAATTAATTTCAAAAAGCCCCAAAACTTTTTGTGGCTTTGCCAAATATTACAACACTAATAATTGCCTAGGTGGCACCTTTTTATAAAAGTGCTATGATACTAAAAATAAATGAAACTCAAAATAAAAACAGAAAACAGAACAGGAAATTAAATAAAAAGAAAAGGCTTACCGGGCACTGTAGCCCATGTGCTACAGGCTGGCCCAGCCCACCAGGGCCGGCCTTTCCCTTACCTCGCGCCAGAACAGGAGAAGGCCGGCGCGCCATGGCGCCGACGCGCGCACCCGCTCGCTCGGCCTCCTCGCGCTAGATCTTTTGCTGCGGCTTGCGTGGATTGGATAAGAGCAACGCCCGCACCCCTCTGGACTCGTTGGTTCCTCCCCTTGCTCTCTCTTTCGTCCTCCCCCTCCACGCCCGAACGCAGCGCCGCCATGGCCGACGGCTAGTCGCGCCTCCAGAGCCACCCACGCGCTGCCACCACACCAGGATGAACCGCAGCAAGCTTCTGTGTCGACACGTTCACCCATTGGAGCCCGGAGGCTCTGCATCCTCGCCCTCGAGCTTCTTCCTCCTCAGATCGCCTCCACGCTCCGGCGACCATTGCAGCTGCTCCAGGCCCTCCTCGCTCAAACTGAGCTCATCTGCAGGTCCCCTGTGAGTCCTCGATCCTTTCCCCTCACCTAGCTCGCTCGATTGCTTGCTCTGCCGCTCAATTTCACCGGAGCCCAAACGTGTTTCCGCCTGATCTCGACGCCGGCGAACGTCCGGTGACCGTTTGGTCCAACCAGTGCCACTGTTCGGCTCAGCACACTGCGTAGGCTCGTGTAGTACCCGTAGTTTGCTCGTTTTCGCGCTGGTTTGCAAGTTGCCATCGGCGCCCGAAGCTCCCTTCTGCCGCCGTCGACGTAGCGCTCACTAGAGGCCGTCATTGCTCGCCCCGATGGCCGAAATGGATCCGCGGCAGCTCCTGATTTCGAACGCAAGAAGAATCACGCAAAACGGACCACCACAGCCGATTTCCGAGCTTCGGCTCCGTTTCGGGAGCTCGCCGGAGCTCCTCCGGCGACCCAGCGTCGCCGCCGCCGATGTGGCCAGGCCGGGGCCACTGCCAGTGTCACTGGCCAGTGGGCCCCGAGGCCACAGTTGACCTGTTGACCAGGTCAACTGCTGACTGGACCTGGTCCAGCCAATGACAGGCGGGGCCCGAACACCCCCCATGTGTATGACATGTGGGCCAGCCCTGTCAGAGGGATATTTAGTTAAGAAAATAATTAATTTAGACTAATTAGACTATGACAGATGGGGCCCACCCATTTAATTAACCTGTTTAGTTTAATTTAATTTCTGTTTAGCCCACTGTCTATGACAGGTAGGGCCCAGCTGCCAGGTTTGACCTGAGACAACTGGGTTGACTGCTGATGTCAGCATGACATCATGCTGATGTCATAATTCTATTTTTGAATTAAATTTAATCTGTTTTATTCCAGAAATTCAAATAAACTTTGAAAATTAATGTAAAATAAACCGTAAATCCCATGTAAAATAAACCATAACTCACATCACCGCACACCCCTTAGTTGTACGACTCTGCAGAGCTACTATCGAGTACCGAGGGTGACACCTCGTGAAGTACTCATGATGCTAACTCTGTAGTGCAGCTAGTCGGTCGTGGTTATCGAGGGTGATTCCTCCTTCACCACTCCCGACGATGACTCTGTCATGCAACCCCTCAAGTGTGGGACCCTCGAGGGTGATTCCTCTAAGTCCACCTTGACGGTTTCATCGAGCGGGACCCTTTGAGGGTGATTCCTCAGGTTCCGTCTTGATGTTTTATACACACAGTTACTATGACCTGGTTACAGAAACATGTTGGTGATGGGTCGGCCCTGAGGGGTACCCACGGTTTGATGGTGATGAGGCGTGGACGGGCAGGAGAGGCCCTTGCCACACATCCTCGAGACGGGGTGATGGGACCGCACTTTATGGGTCGCCCTTGCCCCGCATTAATAAAATGCTAATGGGTTGGGTATTTGATCTGAGTTGGTCTTTTGACCTTTTACGCACCAAACCTTCACGTGGGAGAAGTTATGGGTACTCAACGTCGTTGTATCAGCCGAAGCTCTTCGGACGTTAGCAATGGAGCGGCGCGCGCCCGAGTGGCCTGGACGGTACAGCTCTTGGATTAAAGTGTGCTAGGGCTGACCTCGGCCGCGTACGCATCGTGCAGGAGGGTAGAGGGCAAGTGGGCCCATGACCCCTGTGTGCTTAGGATTTAGACCGGTGGGCTGGCCTCTTTGTTGAGCCTAGGTGGGCCGACGACGTGTTGATATCCCGAGGCCGGGCATGACCCAGGAAAGTGTGTCCGGCCGGAGGTGATCAAACATGTTGGAAATGCGGTGCACCCCTGCAGGGATGAATTCATCTATTCGAATAGCCGTGTCCACGGTAACAAGACGACTTGGAGTTGTACTTTGACCTTCTACAACTATAATTGTGACTTTAAATTGAAATGAATGTTGGCTCCGGGACTGCTTCCTCGCAGGGAGTCGGGGAAGAATCTCTGGGCGTGGTTACTTAATAAAATTTGATACAATAATATTGCTATATGTGAGATACCAATCTACTCTCTTCTAATGCTGCAAGATGTTGAAGATGCTAGTCTTCGATAGGACTAGGCCTTCCCCCCTCATTCTTGCTTTCTGCAATCAATCTAGATATAACCCCCCCCCTTTCCCTTTGATAATGATGCATACTTAGCATAGTTCTGATGTCAGTCTTGCGAGTACTTTGGATGAGTACTCACCGCTGCTTTGCATTCTCTTTCCCCCTCGATACGATTACCGCGTTCAGATGACGGAGCCCAGGAGATGGAGTACGCCGGATACGACTACTACACCACCGCTGGAGCCTACTACTACGTGGAGAGTGCCGACGCTCAGGAGTAGTTAGGAGGTTCCCAGGCAGGAGGCCTCGCCTCTTTCGATTCGTTGTTATGTTTGTGCAAGCCTTCTTAAGGCAAAACTTGTTTAACTTATGTCTGTACTCAGATATTATTTGCTTCCGCTGACTCGTGCTTGTCGAGCTTTGTATTCGAGCCCTCGAGGCCCCTGGCTTGTAATATGAAGCTGTATGACTTTAATTTGTGTCTAGTGTTGTGTTGTGATATCAATCAGTGAGTCCCTAATCTTGGTCGTACGCATTGCGTGTATGTTTAGCGTATGGTCCAAATTGGGGGCGTCACAAGTTGGTATCAGAGCCGACTGCCTGTAGGTAACCCCCTTTCCAACTCCTTGGCCGAAGTTGAGTCTAGTCATTGAAAAACTTTTACTAACATAGTTGTGTGGCTTACAGGCCCACATCTCAATTGGGTGGTATTAGAATCTTTTACTCCTCGTCCATACTCTGGGTTCTGATCTCTCCTCTCTTTCGGGTTAAAGATTTTATTTACTCTAACTCTAGGTTCTCATAACTAGTTCCCCCGGAGAGCCCCTCATTTCAGATGATGGCTTGATTCATCAGAAGACTCCGATGATACTCTCTGATATTCTCCCGAGAACTTGTGCTCGTCGCTTTTACGATTTCCTTTCACCGCCAACCCCTTCGGATAACTCCTCATCCTTATCGAGGATTCGTTCATCCCCAGTTGTTCATGTGTTTCACAAAATTCTTTGAAATGCTATTCGATCTTCTAAAAATCTTCAGTAACCTATTGCTCTTGACCTTTCCCACCTGCTTGCATTATGGTTAATTCCATATGTCTAGCAATATTCATTAAAATCCTTTGCGATTGTCATTTGATTTTATTGATTCAACCTGTGTATGAATGCACGCAATCGTCAGTTGTTCCTCATAAATTATCTTTTTGGCTCAGACGTCATTCCAAACATGAGTTTGTTCTCGACAAATCAACCTTGATTGATTGCCCATCTAAGTCCTTTCATCTTACTTGTATTTGATCAGAGCATCTGTTTCCGATACACCAATGTGGAAATCTTAATTCCTTTGGTTATTTAAGCATCAAATTATTTGGATTTTCTATGATATGATGCCTTGCATTCTTTCTCCCTATGATTGGGTACCGATACTCGCATCAGGTCCTTTGTGGACCGCCAGACCCAGTGTTGGGTTATTATCCGATAGCATCCTTCACATTCAAAATTCTTGTGATGTTCTTCCCCTGATACATGATGCCATTGGTAAATTGTGTCTTCTCCCTCTGATAAGTTGTATCCTATGCTTTTATCAGCCATGCTCTGTTGTCAAGCATGTGTTAATTACTCTTGAAGCTTGTGGTATATGTTCCTAAGATGCCCCGATGGGTTGAACCTATGCATTTCTTAATCCGTGTGAACCCGATAGTTCTCACGAGTCCTACTCTTCTGGTGTTTTGCCGGATAATATTTCAAAGCTACAACCTCATCGAAAGCGAGGAGTAAATGGAAGGTGATGCATTGACGAAGTGGGAGTCGACCTTGTACCTTGTGTTCATGCCCATGGAAACGATGTTGATCTTATCATAGGAGCTTCTCGTAACAATAATCTTTCTCTTTGTTTGATCTGACCTTGTATCTGTGATTTGATACTTTACAACCGTGGTTCCGACCATGATTGTTCTTCTTGGATCCCTTTTCTTAGATCAGTTTAAGAACTTGTCTTCTGCAGATCAATACATCAGTCCAAGCTTTAATTCTGATCTACATCCGAGTATTACCCCTGGTATCTCGAGAAAATCATGGAGCTACATAGCTTCTTATAAGCTCCTCATCAGCTATGTTTCCTTCACTGATTCCAGTTTCCTCGTGTTATGAGTTGTTGGACACTCAAGGACACCGATAATTGAATCGAGCCCGCATTGCGATTCAACAACTCTTAGTAATCTTCTTTGCTTATGAGTTTGTACTCGATCATGCCATTCCAAGTTGTTAGGCTACATCATCATCGTCATGCTAAAGCTTGACCATGCTATCTATGTCCTTCATACCTGAAGCACCATTCTGACAGTGCATTAAGCTTACATCGAGCTTTCAATGTCATGTTGGTTGTCTTGAAAGGCTATTTTGATTTTGAGCTAGCACCCTCATCTGTGGTTCCGACAACTTTTTGCTTCACCATTTCTTTGCTTGATGTCGTCGCTGATCGATTACATCTTCATGAGACTTCTCGACAAATGTGTCGTGATCCTCATCAGCATTCTGGGCTCTTCCAGGATATCAATTAAATTCATGATGAGAGTAGCATCCTTGTCCTTGGTAATTGGTGTTGTCGTTGGCGACATCCTTGCCTACCTTCCACGCGCCGACTTAGTCTTGTTTTGGTTGAACGTTAAGTTCCTTGTTAGCCATCTTTTGATATGTTCTATCTTGGAGTATTACCATCTTTTGTCAGTAATGTCGTGAGAATTGCACACGTCTTAAGAATTCTTGATATAGTGATACTGTTGGGGAACGTTGCATGGGAAACAAAAATTTTCCTACGCACACATAAGATCTATCCATGGTGATGAGCATCTACGAGAGGGAGAGTGAATCTACATACCCTTGTAGATCGCTAAGCGGAAGCGTTAATAAACGCGGTTGATGTAGTCGAACGTCTTCGCGATCCAAATCGCCGAGCGTCCCGCGATCCAATCACGATCCTTCCGATCTAGTGCCGAACGGACGGCACCTCCGCGTTCAACACACGTACGGCTTGATGACGCCTTCACCTCCTCGATCCAGCGAGCGATGGTGAAGTAGTGGTTGAGTTCCAGCAGCACGACGGCGTGGTGATGGTGGTGAGGAACAATCTCTGCAGGGCTTCGCCAAGCGCTACGGAGATTATGACGGAGGAACTAGAGGGTTAGGGTTGCCGCACACGGCTTGGGGAAATCTTGATGTGTCCCGTGTGCTAGCCCTGCCCCTCTATTTATATGTTGAGCCTTGGGGTCTAAACTTGGAGTAAAAGCCTCCTCCGGGTCGGTTTTGCCCGCACAAGGTCGGTTTGGCCCGCAGGGAAAGAGTCCAACTCGGATCCCTGCCGAACCGTGCACAGCCGCGCACAAGCGGTAGTACCGCTTCACACAAGCGGTAGTACCGCTTGGGCGGTAGTACCGCTTCACACAAGCGGTAGTACCGCTCCGGCGGTAGTACCGCTTACGCGGCAGCAAAACTACTTTTTGCACTTTCCAATACCTTGTGGGCTTTATCCCTTTGGCTCATATAAAGTGTTGCTGCACCCGAACACTTCGGTAAACATCCGGAATCCCTTCCGGTGAACTCTGGAACTCTTCCGGAGATCGAAACACTATTATCACATATATCAATCTTTACCTCCGGACTATTCCGGAGATCCTCGTCATGTCCGGGATCTTATCCGGGACTCCGAACAACTTTCGGTCACCAACATAATAACTCAATTATACTAATCGTCACCAAACGTTAAGTGTGTAGACCCTGCGGGTTCGAGAACTATGTAGACATGACCGAGACACCTCTACGGCCAATAACCAATAGCGGGACCTGGATGCCCATATTGGCTCCTACATATTCTACGAAGATCTTTATCGGTCGAACCTCTATGTCAAGGATTCAGTTAATCCCGTATGCTGTTCCCTTTGTTCTTCGGTATGTTACTTGCCCGAGATTCGATCGTCGGTATCACTATACCTAGTTCAATCTCGTTACCGGCAAGTCTCTTTACTCGTTCCGTAATACAAGATCTCGTGGCTAACACTTTAGTCACATTGCTTGCAAGGCTCATTGTGATGTTGTATTACCGAGTGGGCCCTGACATACCTCTCCGTCATACGGAGTAACAAATCCCAGTCTTGATCCATGCCAACCCAACAGACACCCTCGGAGATACCTGTAGAGCACCTTTATAGTCACCCAGTTACGTTGCGACGTTTGATACACACAAGGTATTCCTCCGGTGTTAGTGAGTTGCATGATCTCATGGTCAAAGGAACAGATACTTGACATGCAGAAAACAATAGCAATAAACTGACACGATCAAATGCTACGTTTACAGTTTGGGTCTTGTCCATCACATCATTCTCCTAATGATGTGATCCCGTTATCAAATGACATCTCATGTCAATGGCTAGGAAACCTTAACCATCTTTGATCAACGAGCTAGTCAACTAGAGGCTTACTAGGGACACAGTGTTGTCTATGTACCCACACATGTATTTGAGTTTCCAATCAATACAATTATAGCATGGATAATAAACGATTATCATTAACAAGGAAATATAATAATAACCAATTTATTATTGCCTCTAGGGCATATTTCCAACAGTCTCCCACTTGCACTAGAGTCAATAATCTAGTTCACATCACTATGTGATTTACATTGTAATGAATCGAACACCCATGCAGTTCTGGTGTTGTTCATGTTTAGCCCTTGGAAGAGGTTTAGTCATCGGATCTGCAACATTTAGATCCGTGTGTACTTTGCAAATATTTATGTCGTCCTCCTTGATGTAATCGCGGATGGAATTGAAACGTCGTTTTATGTGTCTGGTCCTCTTGTGAAATCTTGGTTCCTTGGCTAGAGCAATGGCACCAGTATTATCACAAAACAGAGTCATTGGGTTAAGTGCACTAGGCACTACTCCAAGATCTGTCATGAACTCCTTCATCCAGACACCTTCCTTCGCCGCCTCCGAGGCAGCGATGTACTCCGCTTCGCATGTAGAATCTGCTACCACGCTTTGCTTGGAACTGCACCAGCTAACCGCACCCCCATTAAGAATAAATACGTATCCGGTTTGCGACTTAGAGTCATCCGGATCAGTGTCAAAGCTTGCATCGACGTAACCCTTTACGACGAGCTCTTGATCACCTCCATAAACGAGAAACATGTCCTTAGTCCTTTTCAGGTACTTCAGGATATTCTTGACCGCCGTCCAGTGTTCCATTCCTGGATCACTTTGAAACCTTCCGACCATACTTATGGCAAGGCTGACATCGGGTCTTGTGCACAGCATTGCATACATGATAGAGCCTATGGCCGAAGCATAGGGGATGACACTCATCTTTTCTCTATCTTCTGCAGTCACTGGGCATTGAGTCTTACTCAACTTCACACCTTGCAATACAGGCAAGAACCCCTTCTTGGACTGATCCATTTTGAACTTCTTCAAAACTTTGTCAAGGTATGTGCTTTGTGAAAGTCCTATTAAGCGTCTCGATCTATCTCTATAGATCTTGATGCCTAATATGAAAGCAGCTTCTCCTAGGTCCTTCATTGAAAAACTCTTGTTCAAATATTCCTTTACGCTTTCCAGCATTTCTATATTGTTTCCAATCAGCAATATGTCATCCACATATAATATTAGAAACGCTATAGAGCTCCCACTCACTTTCTTGTAAATACAAGCTTCTCCGTAAACTTGTATAAACTCGAACGCTTTGATCACTTCATCAAAGCGAAGATTCCAACTCCGAGATGCTTGCACCAGTCCATAAATGGATCGCTGGAGTTTGCAAACTTTGTCAGCATTCTCTGGATCGACAAAACCTTCTGGCTGCATCATATACAACTCTTCCTTAAGGTAACCGTTAAGGAACGCTGTTTTGACATCCATCTGCCAAATTTCATAATCGAAAAAGGCAGCTATTGCTAACATGATTCTGACGGACTTAAGCATCGCTACGGGTGAGAAGGTCTCATCGTAGTCAACTCCTTGAACTTGTGAAAAACCCTTTGCCACAAGTCGAGCTTTATAGACGGTGACATTACCGTCCGCGTCCGTCTTCCTCTTAAAGATCCATTTGTTCTGAATGGCCTTACGCCCTTCAGGTAATACTTCCAAAGTCCATACTTTGTTTTCATACATGGATCCCATCTCGGATTTCATGGCCTCTAACCACTTCTCGGAATCCGGGCCCATCATCGCTTCTCCATAGCTCGTAGGTTCATCGTTGTTTAACAACATGACCTCTAAGACAGGGTTGCCGTACCACTCAGGAGTAGTACGCGTCCTTGTCGACCTACGAGGTTCGATAGCAACTTGATCCAAAGCTTCATGATCATCATCATTAACTTCCTCTTCAGCTAATGTAGGCTCCACAGAAACAACTTTCTGCGCTGCGCTACTCTCAGGTTGAAGTAAAGGTTCAATAACCTCATCAAGTTCTATCTTCCTCCCACTCAATTCTTTCGAGAGAAACTCTTTCTCAAGAAATGTTCCGTTTTTAGCGACAAACATTTTGCCTTCGGATCTGAGATAGAAGGTATACCCAACTGTCTCTTTTGGGTATCCTATGAAGACGCATTTCTCCGCTTTGGGTTCCAGCTTTTCAGGCTGAAGCTTTTTGACATAAGCATCACATCCCCAAACTTTAAGAAACGACAGCTTTGGCTTCTTGCCAAACCAAAGTTCATATGGCGTCGTCTCAACGGATTTCGATGGTGCCCTATTTAAAGTGAATGCAGCTGTCTCTAATGCATAACCCCAAAACGATAGTGGCAAATCGGCAAGAGACATCATAGATCGCACCATATCTAATAAGGTTCGATTACGACGTTCGGACACACCATTACGCTGTGGTGTTCCAGGCGGTGTCAATTGTGAAACAATTCCACACTGTCTTAAGTGACTGCCAAACTCATAACTCAGATATTCTCCTCCTCGATCAGATCGTAGGAATTTAATCTTCTTGTTACGATGATTCTCAACTTCACTCTGAAATTGTTTGAATTTTTCAAATGTTTCAGACTTGTGTTTCATTAAGTAAATATACCCATATCTACTTAAGTCATCAGTGAAGGTGAGAAAGTAACGATAACCACCGCGCGCCTCAATACTCATCGGACCGCACACATCAGTATGTATGATTTCCAATAAGTCACTTGCCCGTTCCATTATTCCAGAGAACGGCGTTTTAGTCATCTTGCCTATGACGCATGGCTCACATGTGTCAAGTGATTCAAAATCAAGTGACTCCAAAAGTCCATCAGCATGGAGCTTCCTCATGCGTTTTACGCCAATATGACCTAAACGGCAGTGCCACAAGAAAGTGGTATTATCATTATCAATTCTACATCTTTTGGCATCAATGTTATGAACATGTGTATTATTACTATCGAGATTCAATAAGAATAAACCCCTCACATTGGGTGCATGACCATAAAAGATATTACTCATATAAATAGAACAACCATTATTCTCTGATTTAAATGAGTAACCGTCTCGCAATAAACAAGATCCAGATATAATGTTCATGCTTAACGCAGGCACCAAATAACACTTATTTAGGTTCATCACTAATCCCGACGGTAATCGAAGAGCGAGCGTGCCGACGGCGATCACATCAACCTTGGAACCATTTCCCACGCGCATCGTCACTTCGTCCTTTGCCAGCCTCCGTCTATTCCGCAGTTCCTGTTTTGAGTTGCAAATATGAGCAACCGCACCGGTATCAAATACCCAGGCACTACAACGAGAGTTGGTAAGGTACACATCAATAACATGTATATCATATATACCTTGTTTGTTGTTGGCCGCCTTCTTGTCAGCCAAATACTTGGGGCAATTCCGCTTCCAGTGTCCAGTTCCCTTGCAATGAAAACACACAGTTTCTGGTTTGGGTCCAGCCTTGGGTTTCTTCACGAGAGGAGCAACTGCTTTGCCACTCTGCTTGGAGTTACCCTTCTTACCCTTGCCATTTTTCTTGAAACTAGTGGTTTTATTGACCATCAACACTTGATGCTCCTTCTGAATTTCAGACTCAGCGGCTTTCAGCATCGCAAACAGCTCGGCGACTGACTTGTTCATCCCGTGCATGTTATAGTTCAACACGAAGCTCTTGTAGCTAGGTGGCAATGATTGAAGAACTCTGTCAGTGATAGCCTCTGGCGGAAGGGGCATCCCTAACTCAGCCAGACGGGTGGAGTACCCAGACATTCTGAGCACGTGATCACTGATAGACCCGTTCTCCTCCATCTTGCAAGCATAGAACTTATCGGAGATCTCATATCTCTCGATCCGGGCATTCTTCTGAAAGATAAACTTCAACTCCTGGAACATCTCATATGCTCCATGATGTTCAAAACGTCTTTGAAGTCCCGGTTCTAAGCCATACAACATTGCACATTGAACTATTGAGTAATCATCAGAACGAGCCTGCCAGGCGTTCACAACGTCTAGAGACTCAACTGGAGCGGGTGGATCACCAAGCGGTGCATCAAGGACATAAGCCTTCTGGGAAGCCGTAAGGATAATCCTTAGATTACGGGCCCAGTCCACAAAGTTACTTCCATCATCTTTCAACTTAGCTTTCTCTAGGAACGCATTAAAATTCAGGGGTGCTACTGCGCGAGCCATGATCTACAACATAAATATAGCAAAGACAACTTAGACTATTGTTCTTAGATAATGAGTTTAGTTAATCATATTTTAAAAAACTCCCACTCAAATTGACATCCCTCCGATCATTCGAGTGTAACATGATCCAAATCCACCAACTCAAGTCCGATCATCACGTGAGTTGAGGTGGTTTCAATGGTGAACATCTTCATGTTGATCATATCTACTATATGACTCATGTTCGACCTTTCGGTCTCTTGTGTTCCGAGGCCATGTCTGTACATGCTAGGCTCGTCAAGTTTAACCCGAGTGTTCCGCACGTGTAACATGGCTTACACCCGTTGTATGCGAACGTAGAGTCTATCACACCCGATCATCACGGCGTGTCTCGAAACGACGAACTTTCGCAACGGTGCACACTTGGGGAGAACACAATTTATCTTGAAATTTAAGTGAGGGATCACCTTATAATGCTACCGTCGTCCTAAGCAAAATAAGATGCATAAAAGGATTAACATCACATGCAAATCATAAGTGACATGATATGGCCATGAACTTGTGCTTTTGATCTCCATCTCCAAAGCACCGGCATGATCTCCATCGTCACCGGCATGACACCATGATCTCCATCATCTTGATCTCCATCAACGTGTCGCCATAAGGTTGTCGCGCCGACTGTTGCTTCCACGACTATAGCTAACGTTTAGCGATAAAGTAAAGCATTACATAGCGCTTAATGATTGACACGCAGGTCATACAATAATTAAAGACAACTCTATGGCTCCTGCCAGTTGCCGTACTCATCGACATGCAAGTCGTGATATTCTATACAAAACATGATCATCTCATACATCACATATATCTCATCATGTAATTGGCCATATCACATCACAACATACCCTGCAAAAACAAGTTAGACGTCCTCTAATTGTTGTTGCAAATTTTACGTGGCTGCTACGGGTTTGCAAGAACCGTTCTTACCTACGCAAAACCACAACGTGGTGTAGTGATTGCTTTTTGATCTTCTAAAAGAACCCTCTTCATTGAAATCGATTCAACTAAAGTGAGAGAGACAGACACCCGCTAGCCATCTTTATGCAACGAAGTTACATGTTAGTTGAAGGAACCTGTCTCGCGTAAGTGTACGCGTAATGTCGGTCCGGGCCGCTTCATCTCACAGTACCGCCGAATCAAATATCAACTAGTAACGGCAAGCAATATGTATACACCCACGCCCACAACTCGTTTGTGTTCTACTCGAGATCTCATCTACGCATAGACCTAGCTCATGATGCCACTGTTGGGGAACGTTGCATGGGAAACAAAAATTTTCCTACGCACACATAAGATCTATCCATGGTGATGAGCATCTACGAGAGGGAGAGTGAATCTACATACCCTTGTAGATCGCTAAGCGGAAGCGTTAATAAACGCGGTTGATGTAGTCGAACGTCTTCGCGATCCAAATCGCCGAGCGTCCCGCGATCCAATCACGATCCTTCCGATCTAGTGCCGAACGGACGGCACCTCCGCGTTCAACACACGTACGGCTTGATGACGCCTTCACCTCCTCGATCCAGCGAGCGATGGTGAAGTAGTGGTTGAGTTCCAGCAGCACGACGGCGTGGTGATGGTGGTGAGGAACAATCTCTGCAGGGCTTCGCCAAGCGCTACGGAGATTATGACGGAGGAACTAGAGGGTTAGGGTTGCCGCACACGGCTTGGGGAAATCTTGATGTGTCCCGTGTGCTACACCTGCCCCTCTATTTATATGTTGAGCCTTGGGGTCTAAACTTGGAGTAAAAGCCTCCTCCGGGTCGGTTTTGCCCGCACAAGGTCGGTTTGGCCCGCAGGGAAAGAGTCCAACTCGGATCCCTGCCGAACCGTGCACAGCCGCGCACAAGCGGTAGTACCGCTTCACACAAGCGGTAGTACCGCTTGGGCGGTAGTACCGCTTCACACAAGCGGTAGTACCGCTCCGGCGGTAGTACCGCTTCACCAAGCGGTAGTACCGCTTACGCGGCAGCAAAACTACTTTTTGCACTTTCCAATACCTTGTGGGCTTTATCCCTTTGGCTCATATAAAGTGTTGCTGCACCCGAACACTTCGGTAAACATCCGGAATCCCTTCCGGTGAACTCTGGAACTCTTCCGGAGATCGAAACACTATTATCACATATATCAATCTTTACCTCCGGACTATTCCGGAGATCCTCGTCATGTCCGGGATCTTATCCGGGACTCCGAACAACTTTCGGTCACCAACATAATAACTCAATTATACTAATCGTCACCAAACGTTAAGTGTGTAGACCCTGCGGGTTCGAGAACTATGTAGACATGACCGAGACACCTCTACGGCCAATAACCAATAGCGGGACCTGGATGCCCATATTGGCTCCTACATATTCTACGAAGATCTTTATCGGTCGAACCTCTATGTCAAGGATTCAGTTAATCCCGTATGCTGTTCCCTTTGTTCTTCGGTATGTTACTTGCCCGAGATTCGATCGTCGGTATCACTATACCTAGTTCAATCTCGTTACCGGCAAGTCTCTTTACTCGTTCCGTAATACAAGATCTCGTGGCTAACACTTTAGTCACATTGCTTGCAAGGCTCATTGTGATGTTGTATTACCGAGTGGGCCCTGACATACCTCTCCGTCATACGGAGTAACAAATCCCAGTCTTGATCCATGCCAACCCAACAGACACCCTCGGAGATACCTGTAGAGCACCTTTATAGTCACCCAGTTACGTTGCGACGTTTGATACACACAAGGTATTCCTCCGGTGTTAGTGAGTTGCATGATCTCATGGTCAAAGGAACAGATACTTGACATGCAGAAAACAATAGCAATAAACTGACACGATCAAATGCTACGTTTACAGTTTGGGTCTTGTCCATCACATCATTCTCCTAATGATGTGATCCCGTTATCAAATGACATCTCATGTCAATGGCTAGGAAACCTTAACCATCTTTGATCAACGAGCTAGTTAACTAGAGGCTTACTAGGGACACAGTGTTGTCTATGTACCCACACATGTATTTGAGTTTCCAATCAATACAATTATAGCATGGATAATAAACGATTATCATTAACAAGGAAATATAATAATAACCAATTTATTATTGCCTCTAGGGCATATTTCCAACAGATACTTCTTGCCATCACCTTTCATTTCTTAGTCCCCGTGTTGCTTCTAACCGGAATACCGACAAAGGACTGTGATGTGTAAATTCAACACTTATGACTTAGAAACTCTTTTACCATGGAGTTAACGAGCAATAAGTCCATTCATAGTGTGTTGGCTGTTGAATCAACATTCTAACATTGGTCGTGCTACTTAGTCCGGATTTTGGGAGCACCTTTCGATTAATGTTTAATTGTGCATGTTTTCCTCGGGCATACCTCAATATATTATCTGGTTTTGTTCACTCAATCGTGGAGATCCATCTTTGTGGGAATCTCGACAAATTGTTGCTGAGCCCATCAGCCACATCCTCTTCTCCCTCGTGGTTCATGATGAACATTGAAGCTAGTGTTGGAAACCTTGAAAGCATTATCTTTGTGTCTAGCTCATGAAGAATATGTTTGATAAAGGAAGTGTTTCCTCTAAGTTCACATGCATTTTTACCGCCGTGATTACGAGAAAATTTGTCTCGCTTCCTCTGGAATCGTTCCAATTCATTCTTGCATGTGCGAAGTATTCTATGGTTTGATAGATTTGCTACCTTCACCCCATATGTATTTACTAGCACGCCAAGCCACTGATTGTTTTGATCGGGCAAAAGAAGTTCCTCGTAAGAGCTAATCCAGACTTACACATGGAACTTTGATATCCTCTATGATGGTCCCCAACCAGAACTTGATTGCATTCCATTCTAGAAACTTCCATGTGGGCACGAGTGTCTCGACCTTGTGCTCATATGTCTTACAGTCTGGCTAATGATTCAAGGCTTGCTTACGTCGTTCATTCCGAGATTTTTGCAACATCATCTCATAGATCTGTGTTGCATCCTTTTTCTTCTCAGGCCTGCTGAGTCTGAGGTATCCTAACACCAACCAGATCTGAATCTTGGGCAGATACGATGGTTGGAACATTTTCCAAGAATTATGACATTGGTCCTTATGTAACCCAGTAAGATGATTTCATGCATAGCACACCTGGCCAGAGGACCTATTGTTGTAGTATCTTGTTCAACAAGATTAGCCTTTTCCCCCATGAGGAAATTGTAAGGCTTATGTTATAAGTTGTTCCTGATGGATCCTTTGTGTATCCAACGTGTGACCTTACCTGATGACCATGTCGATGCTTCCCCGAAGCATGATTGTGATACTCCAGTCATCTACAACAACATTGGAAGCGCAATGCTAAATGTTTCTTGATCAATTATCCAAATGCCATGGTATGGGTAATATCATGAATTCCTTCCCCACCCCTTACCTAAATGGTTATGTACTTGATGTCATGTCATATATCATGCTTTGTTTGTCTTTGGGAAAGGTATACTCTAATACTTGGGTATAAACACCTTTTCCTTTCCATTGGTCTGGTTAATCTGATAACCACATTTTCCTTTCCATTGGTCTGTTTAACCTTTCTTATAACCTAAGCTTATCTGAACAGTGGTGATTCCCTGCTTAGGTAAGCACCACGGTGATCAATTCTGTCAGTAAGGCCCTGTTACTATTGTTGATAACATTCCGGTAACCGCCGATGGACAGGAACTTTGCCTATTGGTCCGCCTCGTTTCAACGAGCAGGAAAATGGTTCTATTCGTCCCCCGCCCTTGGTACCGACATTGTTGCCAGCATAACTGACAAGCTATCCTCTGACTTGTCATGCTACCATGACCGTGTAAGATGTCGCCGCTCTTCCTGCTCTTAACCACATGGTCGGCCCATAACCCTCAGTTCCACAGGATCGAAACCTGACTCTCCTGTACATCTTTGATTCCAAAGTATCCTTTGCACTTGGCTTCGTTTGTAATTCCCGAGCCACCGTCCAAGGGATGATCTATCCTAATATCGGACGCAATAATTATTTTCGTTGCTCTGAATCCCTTTCACCTTCTGATCAGGCATCGAATGATTGCCTACCCATTTGAAACTTTTATACCATCACATTTTGCTCTTAGTGATTCCTCGAGTCTTAACTTGAGAAATAAATCTTGTGTTCCTCCCTGAGTTCGCCGTCAGATGCCCAACCTTGTAGGGATACGTTCTTCCAGAATTTTCCCTCTAATCGCATTCGTAGGACGATGAAGATCCCGAAGGAAGGATGACGAGTCCATCAGATTGACCTGAATCAGAGTAATGGATACCTCTACAAGAAGGACCAACCTCTTCGGTGAGAGCAACCAAGAACGAGAAGACTCGTTAGATTTTCGTAACCAAGCTTTCCCCCTTACGTCTACCTCTTAATTCTCGGGACGAGAATTTCTTTTAGTAGGGGAGAGTTGTAACACCCCTGGATCCAAGCTACATTGATCAACGTAATTAAGCTACAGTAACCATGAGGTTTAAGCTAATCCATTTTTGCTAAACCATGTTTGGTCACAATGGAATCATAACTCATTTGAATTCCCTATTGAATTTTCAAAATTCATTTAATAAGTGGTTTTTTGCAAACCTGAAAACTAAAATCATGGTTAGGTTACAAATATTCACCTGGTATTTATAAAACTATAACCAACATTTTGCAAGGTGTTTTGGTGCCTCAAATTAAATAAAATAGAGGCCAAAACTATTAATTAAATGCCTTTTTATTTATGATAGTTTTCAATTAATTTCAAAAAGCCCCAAAACTTTTTGTGGCTTTGCCAAATATTACAGCACTAATAATTGTCTAGGTGGCACCTTTTTATAAAAGGCCTATGATACTAAAAATAAATGAAACTGAAAATAAAAATAGAAAACAGAACAGGAAATGAAATAAAAAGAAAAGGCTTACCGGGCACTGTAGCCCATGTGCTATAGGCTGGCCCAACCCACCAGGGCTAGCCTTTCCCTTACCTCGCGCCAAAACAGGAGAAGGCCGGCGCGCCATGGCGCCGATGCGCGCGCCCGCTCGCTCGGCCTCCTCGCGCTAGATCTTTTGCCGCGGCTTGCGTGGATTGGATAAGAGCAACGCCCGCACCCTTCTGGACCCGTTGGTTCCTCCCCTCGCTCTCTCTTTCGTCCTCCCCCTCCATGCTCGAACGCAGCGCCGCCATGGAAGACGGCTAGTCGCGCCTCCAGAGCCACCCACGCGCTGCCACCATGCCAGGAAGAACCGCAGCAAGCTTCTGCGTCGACCACGTTCACCCATTGGAGCCCGAAGGCGCTGCATCCTCGCCCTCGAGCTTCTTCCTCCTCAGATCGCCGCCACGCTCCCGCGACCATTGCAGCTGCTCCAGGCCCTCCCCGCGCAAACTGAGCTCATCTGCAGGTCCCCTATGAGTCCACGGTCCTTTCCCCTCACTTAGCTCGCTCGATTGCTTGCTCTGCCGCTCAATTTCACCGGAGCCCGAACATGTTTCCGCCTGAGCTCGACGCCGGCGAACGTCCAACCAGTGCCATTGTTCAGCTCAGCACACTGCGTAGGCTCGTGTAGTACCCGTAGTTTGCTCGTTTTCGCGCTGGTTTGCAACTTGCCATCGGCGCCGGAAGATCCCTTCCGCCGCCGTCGACGTAGCGCTCGCTACAGGCCGCCATTGCTCGCCCCGATGGACGGAATGGATCGGCGGCAGCTCCTGATTTCGAACGCAAGAAGAATCACGCAAAACGGCCCACCACAGCCGATTTACGAGCTTCGGCTCCGTTTCGGGAGCTCGCCGGAGCTCCTCCGGTGACCCAGCGCCGCCGCCGCCGACGTGGCCAGGCCAGGGCCACTGGCCAGTGGGCCCCGAGGCCACAGTTGACCTGTTGACCAGGTCAACTGCTGATTGGACCTGGTCCAGCCAATGACAGGTGGGGCCCGAACACCCCCCCTGTGTATGACATGTGGGCCAGCCCTGTCAGAGGGATATTTAGTTAAGAAAATAATTAATTTAGACTAATTAGACTATGACAGATGGGGCCCACCCATTTAATTAACCTGTTTAGTTTAATTTAATTTCTGTTTAGCCCACTGTCTATGACAGGTGGGGCCCAGCTATCAGGTTTGACCTGAGACAGCTGGGTTGACTGCTGATGTTAGCATGACATCATGCTGATGTCATAATTCTATTTTTGAATTAAATTTAATCTGTTTTATTCCAGAAATTCAAATAAACTTTGAAAAATAATGTAAAATAAACCGTAACTCCGATGAAAATATTTTATACATGAATATTGATCAGAAAAATCCCATGAATCCGAATACGCTGTCCGTTTGTCTGTCACGTGCTCCTATCATAGCGAACATAGAACTTTTCCATCGAATTCGTCTGTCCGGTAAAAGCCAGAGACCCGGGAAATATCGTCAGATATTCTTCCGATCCGTATGCGACATGTGGCACTGCGTTAGTGCATGCCTAGCTCTGCATATTGCCATGTCATGCATCGTGATTGCATCTGTGCTTTATATTTATTGTTTCTCCCCCCTCTTCTTACCGGTAGACCCTGAGACTGACGCTGCTGCCGGGTACGACTACACCACTGACGATCAGGCCTTTGCCGCAGAGCAGCAAGGCAAGCAACCCCCCTTGAGCTTTCCGATATCGCCCATTTCTTTCCCTCTCAATCTTGCATTAGATTTTTGCTACTGTATTAGTTAGCTCCTATTCTGATGCATAGCCTGTTTTTGATAAACTGCTACTATACCTGCAATCATATCAACTGCTTAGTATAGGTTGATCAATGAATCCCCTGTGCCCCCCCCCTTAGTCCCAGTTGCCCCTGCTTCTTCATCGACGACTCGACGACTCGAAGACTCGGTCAACCGACCGACAAGCCAGGCCCCTCACATCACCGCACACCCCTTAGTTGTACGACTCTGCAGAGCTACTATCGAGTACCGAGGGTGACACCTCATGAAGTACTCATGATGCTAACTCTGTAGTGCAGCTAGTCAGTCGTGGTTATCGAGGGTGATTCCTCCTTCACCACTCCCGACGATGACTCTGTCATGCAACCCCTCAAGTGTGGGACCCTCGAGGGTGATTCCTCTAAGTCCACCTTGACGGTTTCATCGAGCGAGACCCTTTGAGAGTGATTCCTCAGGTTCCGTCTTGATGTTTTATACAAACAGTTACTATGACCGGGTTACAGAAACATGTTGGTGATGGGTCGGCCCTGAGGGGTACCCACAGTTTGATGGTGATGAGGCGTGGACGGGCAGGAGAGGCCCTTGCCACACATCCTCGAGACGGGGTGACGAGACCGCACTTTATTGGTCGCGCTTGCCCCGCATTAATAAAATGCTAATGGGTTGGGTATTTGATCTGAGTTGGTCTTTTGACCTTTTACGTACCAAACCTTCACGTGGGAGAAGTTATGGGTACTCAGCGTCGTTGTATCAGCCGAAGCTCTTCGGACGTCAGCAATGGAGCGGCGCGCGCCCGAGTGGCCTGGATCGTACAACTCTTGGATTAGAGTGTGCTAGGGCTGACCTCGGCCGCGTACGCATCGTGCAGGAGCGCAGAGGGCAAGTGGGCCCACGACCCCTGTGTGCTTAGGATTTAGACCGGTGGGCTGGCCTCTCTGTTGAGCCTAGGTGGGGGGACGACGTGTTGATATCCCGAGGCCGGGCATGACCCCGGAAAGTGTGTCCGGCCGGAGGTGATCAAACGTGTTGGAAATGCGGTGCACCCCTGCAGGGATGAATTCATCTATTCGAATAGCCGTGTCCTCGGTAACAGGACGACTTGAAGTTGTACTTTGACCTTCTACAACTATAATTGTGACTTTAAATTGAAATGAATGTTGGCTCCGGGATTGCTTCCTCGCAGGGAGTCGGGGAAGAATCTCTGGGCGTGGTTACTTAATAAAATTTGATACAATAATATTGCTATATGTGAGATACCAATCTAGTCTCTTCTAATGCTGCAAGATGTTGAAGATGCTAGTCTTCGATAGGACTAGGCCTTTCCCCCTCATTCTTGCTTTCTGCAGTCAGTCTAGATATAACCCCCCTTTCCCTTTGATAATGATGCATACTTAGCATAGTTCTGATGTCAGTCTTGTGAGTACTTTGGATGAGTACTCACTGCTGCTTTGCATTCTCTTCCCCCCTCGATACGATTACCGCGTTCAGATGACGGAGCCCAGGAGATGGAGTATGCCGGAGATGACTACTACACCACCGCTGGAGCCTACTACTACGTGGAGAGTGCCGATGCTCAGGAGTAGTTAGGAGGTTCCCAGGCAGGAGGCCTCGCCTCTTTCGATTCGTTGTTATGTTTGTGCTAGCCTTCTTAAGGCAAAACTTGTTTAACTTATGTCTGTACTCAGATATTATTTGCTTCCACTGACTCGTGCTTGTCGAGCTTTGTATTCGAGCCCTCGAGGCCCCTGGCTTGTAATATGAAGCTGTATGACTTTAATTTGTGTCTAGTGTTGTGTTGTGATATCAATCAGTGAGTCCCTAATCTTGGTCGTATGCATTGCGTGTATGTTTAGCGTACGGTCGAAATTGGGGGCGTCACATTGGTACTCTTGATGTGGAAGAAAAGGCGAGAGAAAAAGATATACGTGCTCACGGTATTGAGGGAGGTTCTAGTGCCAATCTCATATAGAAAAAAAACTTACATCCCCACAAGTTTAAGAACAAGGGCAAGTTTGATGGTAAAGGAAAGTTTGATGGGAAGAATAAGGCTTCGTAGCACACCAACTTCAAGGAGAAGATTGACAAGAAGAAAGGTGTTTGTCGTGTCTGCGAAGATCCTGGTCATTGGGCTCCTAGTTGCCCTAACCGTTATGACAAGCGTCAACATGAGAAAGGCGACAAGATTGCCAATGTTGTCATTTGTGACACTAAGATGAAGTATGTTGGGTACGGTATACTTCCCACTATTCTCTCAGTATGTCGTTCTCCTGACTGGTTGATGGACACAATTGCTAATGTACATGTATGCGGTGATAGTTCCATGTTTTCTACTTATCAGGCCGCAGGGACTACTTCCGTGCTGATGGGCAACGGTTCAAGTGCTTCTATTCGTGGTGTCGGTACGGTCAATCTGAAGTTTACTTCGAGGAAGATCGTGCGGCTGAAGAACGTGCATTATGACCCCTTTGTCAATAAGAATCTTGTTAGCGGGTCTCGTGTGTGTAGAGATGGCTACAATCTTGTCTTCGAGTCCAATAAATTTGTAGTGTCCAAGTATGGAACTTTTGTTGGTAAAGGTTATGAGTCAGGAGGATTGTTTAGACTATCCTCGTTAGATGTTTGCAATAAAGTTGTTAATCA